>JBBMEG010000024.1:14533412-14550021 GCA_037832605.1 Cyclanthera cordifolia
GTGTGTTTGGGCAAAGAGAATGAGAATGATAATGAGAGAAATAAGAATTAAGGGGAGAATGAGAAAGAGAATGACTATGGAGAGAATGAATAATTGTATTTGTTGTTAGAGAAACGAGTATAAAGAAAGTGATTAATTGTGTTTGGGTGAAGAAAATGAGAAAAATAAAATAATAATATGATATGAGTGAAAAATAGTTATAAGAAAAATAAAAAATTATTATAGAAAGAATAGGCGACAATAAAAAGTGAGGCTCAAACAACGAAAATAGTCCTTCCATTTTTCCTATTTATTAATAGTGGTCCAAACATCTTTTTAACCAGAAGAGAAGAGAAAAGAAGGTCAAGAAAGAACGTTAATAGATAAAAAGTTCGAAATTTAAAATAAAATAATAATCGATAAAATAGAAATTCAACCCTAAATAAGAGAGATTTCTTTCTCCCTTCTTATCCCATCTACTTCTCCAAAAATACATTTTATTTTGTATTTGAGATATTATAGTTTATCTAACTATCTCATATAACATTTATTTATTTCTTTTTTATTTAATTTTGATTTATATAAAAGATTTGATGCTTCTAATAATGTGACATAAAAATAATGTCCAGCCACTATACACTACATTGATATATAAAGGAGATTATCCCAATTTAAAAAATGACATTAAAAAATTGGATTAAAATGAAAGGAATAAATAATATTATAACAATTTTTCTAGTCATGGCCAGCATCTCTCAAAATCAAACCAAATCAAAACATTTCTGTAAAAAAAAATTAAAAAAAAAAAAAACAGCAAATCTGCAACTACTCCACAAATCAAGCTTACCCTTTTACCAATATTAACAAACAAGTTCAGTTCAGTTTCTAGTTAATATAAACTCAATTAATTCATTCATTCATTCATTCATTACAACCTTCTGATCTAAAACAAAAAACAAAAACAAAACCCAATACAGATAATAACCTTAGATCTACTTGTTCTTGTTCTTCAGATCTTTTAAATGCCTGTCGATTTTCGAACGACGTAGCGGTAGGCGGCAACCTTTTTCCTTCGTGAAGCAGTGTTGTCCACGGAGAGCACCAATTTCCCGGCTTCGCTTGTCGTGAATGAGTTGTGAATTGCTTCTTCGTTGGCTGAAACTTTCCTTGGCTTCTCCACGGCGATCGTGTAGCTGTCGGAGGCGATCGGGATGAACTCAGCGCTGTATTCTAATTCCCAACCTCCAACAACGATGTCCCATGTGATTGTGGCGCCCCCCTGTTTGAACAAAATCACCATACATTTTAGTTTTATGGGCTGAATTCAAATACATTGTTTGAATTAAGTAATAATACTTAATCAATTTTACAACCAGTTCAAACCTGTATATTACATGGTTTCATCTTAGAATTGGATTACCTATAAAGAAATCAACGTGCCACTTATCTATTCGGTAACTTATTTTTTTTCTTATTACTAAATCTTCACAAGTGTATAATAGTTCGGTGGACTATTATAAATTCTTCTTTATCTCAGAATTAACCAACCTCCCGCTTCGTTGTGGGAGGCATTACGCCAAAATTAACCTGGTGGACACTTAATGCTCCAAGGAGTGTTTGAATTTTGGTATCGATGAGAGGAGAGGAAGAGAAAATTGAGTCATTTCATTCCTCTCCTCTAGATCCAAACACCCCTTGATGAATTCTAGTGTTAATAAAAAAACTAAATATTTTGGTGTAACCCTAGTTTTAGAGTGAAACAAACCTCAATGCCTTCGATTTGAATGTTCACTTTCTCTCCACCTTTAACAGAAAATTCCGACGCCGGTTTAGGAGGACCGTTTTGCAAGTCGCTGGGCCGATTCAGACCGCCGTACTGTACTGGAACATCCTCCGGTCTAATAAACCTGTTTCAAACTCAACCCATCTTAAACAATAGAAAAAGAAAAACAGAGAAAAAACAGAACAAAATAAGAAATAGGGTTTCAAAAATCAAACAGACTAACTTGTAAAGAGTTTCAGCGACATTTCCTTCTTTAGCAATGACGAATTTGCTCTTGGTTCGTTGAGTTAAGAACGGGCTAAACATAGAGTACAACACACTGAAGTACCAAGGCACATTGATGAAAATCTAAAAACAAACATTCAAAAATCAAACGATCAAAACCAAGAAATCAAGTAAATATCAGCTCAGATTCATCTGGGTAAGAGAGATTTAGAGATGAAATTACCTTACGAGCAACTAATTCTGGGTAATTGTCTTGAAACAGAGAGAGAATCGAATTTGAAGCAACTCGAAGCTCGCGTTTAGGCATGTCTTTAAGATCGGTAACTTGAATCAACGAATTAACACCACCAGGCTTGAAATCGAGAAGATTAATCCCACGTTCCAAAACCTGAACCCTCCATTTCAGAAATTTGTTGAGTTTCTCATCATCGCCGAAGATTCTATCGTACATTTCTTTATCTTTGAAAACTCCATACGCATTGTAACAAACAGGGTGTCCGTCTCTGTCGTAGCCCTGCATATAAGCGACGAGGCCTTCGAGTTCCTTAAACCCTAGATCCTGATCGAGGATGGAGTCGGCGGCGAAATCGGCTCGCCATTGGAGTGATTTGAGGAGCATGGTGAGGGCATCGGGGACTTTGAAGTCACGAGCGCGGAGGAACTTGAGGAGGATGACGTCGGCGCGGTGGTCGTCGGACAAGAGGGGAATGCCCCACATGGAAGGGGAATCGGCGACGGCGGTAGAGGTGGAGAGTTTGTCCTTGAGATCGAGGAGGGCTTTGCGTTCGGGGGATTTGAGATGGGAGATGAAATAAGTGTCTTCTTTGAAAGAAGGGGAGCGGAGAGTGGCGGCCTCCATTAGAGAAGAAACGAAGCTTTTCTTCAATGGGGATTTGGGAGTGGAGATTGGAGTTGTGGATTCCATGAAATGGGTTTTGGTTTAAGGAAAACAGGGAGTTGGGGAAGAAGAAAGGGAAGTGGTAAAAATAGAGTGGGGGGGATTCTGGTTTGAAGTTTGAAAGGCAGCTGAAAAATAAGAAGAAAAAGAAAGAAGAAGAAGACAAAAATGAAAGGGAAAGAGAGGAAGAATAAAATCACGCGTCGGTGAGGAGAGATCCTGTGACTGTCGGATTCTTAGGGCTAGCTGCTGAGCCGCTAACCCAACCTGTGCCACCCAAAGTTGTTCTCTCCCTTAGACTCAGTCTTCACTTGAATAGTTAATATGCCAAGATAAATCTATATCAACTTCTCTTCTACTCAAAGTACATCGTTAGCATGTAGAACAAATATCTGCAACGACTACTATATGCAACTAACTTTTCTTCTCTTCATATAGAACACCGTTAGTCAATTTGTGTAGCTTACCTACCGACAAAACTCTTTTTCTCTCTGAGAGTACTCTATCTGGTAAAATTATAAAAAAAAATCAAATAAAATTCGTCTCCAAGTTGTAAACGTCTTTGTCCTACACACGAGGTATTCTACGAGCATGACTTTGAAACTGAAACTGAAGTTGAATTAAGTAGAACGAGTTAAATATTAAACTTGAGACTGATCCAATCCATCAAAATTATAAAATTATAATCCAACACATTCTAACGAAAATTGTAACTCCAATGTAACTACTCATATTAGGTACTTCATGTTGTTCGAGTTGATTCATTTGTATATCTTAGTTTCACACAATATTTTACAACTTATGAGTTAATTTAGAATAAAGTTTAGGTTAAAATAACATTTTGGTCCTTAGACTTTGAAAGTTGTTCCATTTTTGTTTCAAAACTTTTCAAAGTTCAATTTTAATCCATAAACTTTAAGTTTATTCTGTTTTGGTTCCTGGGCTTTCAAAAATATTCATTCTAATCCCTAGAATTAATAAATAAATAAAATTGATCTCTGTAATAAATTTGAAGTTCATAATGTTAATAATTTTAATATAAATAAAGAAATATGTGAACATATTTTCTAAATTTATAAAGAAAGATGGTTAATTTTTAAATAAAAGTTAACAAAAAAATTCAAATAAGGACCAAACTTAATTTATTTTAAAAGTTTAGAGACTAAAATTGGACATTTGAAAGTTTATGGATCAAAATAGAATAAACTTGAAAATTTATGCAGCAAAATGAAACAAGCTTGAAAATTATGAGATTAAAATAAAACTGCTAAAAGTCTAAGAATTAAATTTAAGTCTACAAACCAAAATAATATTTTAATCTAATTTTTATCTTTAAACGTATATAGATTGATTTCATACTTTCTTTATAGAAATCAAATTTTCATTAAATCTTGTGTGTGTGTGTGTGTTAGGTAGGTTAGGTAGCAATTAGGTGGGCCTGAATTGGGGACCCGACCTTTAGAGGCTTGGATAGAGAAAATCTTGACCGATGTGGGCTCGGTCGAGAAATTACTAACCTATCACGGGTCTAGGTCTAGTCATGCCCAACTCTCTATGACTCGGGAAACCTCTTAGAGCCCTTCTTGAGTACTTTTAGCCTTCTCTAGCTCTCCCCGTGTGCATCTCTACCTCTTCCAGACCTGGGTGGCACTCCCTCGAGGCCTGTTAAGTCTCGAGAACCCTTAAAAAAAATTCTCTCATAGTAATTTTCATAAATTATTGAAAATTAGACGTTACAAATTTAAGCATAGTATATCATTAGATTTTTTTTCTTTGAAGGAGAATTCAAATATGTAATTTCATAATTATTTGACCATACAAATATCCATAGAGCTCTACTCTCTAAGGTAAATATTAGTAGACTTACTACACAAGTTGACATTTAATACACCATTTAATTTTAAGAATTCTTAATATGTCAAACACTTATAAAAAAAAAAAGAAATCAAGGTCAAGCACAATATAATTCATAGTTATTGCTGATGTCGATAAATGATCAACCGTTGATTAAATATTTATTTATCAAGGACGAATTTGCCTGCAAAACAATGAAAATTAGGCACATCGATGTGGTGTGAGCCACAAGACCTACGATGCCTAAGACAGTAATGTATTTAAAGAGAGCTTAGGCATAGCTTACAAAGATTATGAGGGTATTTCAGCCTAGATTTAAATGGAGGATGTCTTGACATTTTATAGCAGTCGGACTCGTAACCACTGCAGTTCACTTAATGATGGCTTAATGGTCAGTTGTATATAAGCGGTAACGAGTACCGGTGTAACCCCTGACCGTTACACTTTAGAGGTGTAATAGTCTTGTCTCGGGGGTTATCGGGAACATTTTATAGCAGTTGGACTCGTAACTGCTACAACTCACTTAATGGTGACTTAATTGTCAGTTGTATGTAACTGGGAACGAATGTCGGCGTAACCCCTAACCGTTACACTTTAGAGGTGTAACGGTCTTGTATCGGGGGTTACTTGGACTTGGCTAACCTTTGCAGGTCCTCACCTCTATAGTCGACCCCTTAAGGGTGTAGGTCTTCTCTGTGTAACTCTATAATGTTACCCTTAAGAGTGCAATGACCTAGGATGTTACTTGGACTCGGTCGGCTCTTAGGAGAGCTTTGATCTCCCCGACTTTCTCCCCTTTAAGAGGGTGTTCACCTTCGGTATAACTCCTGACCATTATCAGCGGAACCAGTTGTCACTTGGACTCGGTTGACTCTTAGGGGAGTCCTGACCTCCACGTCTTTCCCCTCTTAGGGGTTGTTCGCCTTCGACCATCCCCTCAGCGATCGGCTTTGAACTGGGTCAATCATGACCTTCATGGCTTTCCCCCGAGAGGGTTCACGTTCAGTGTATCTCCTGGTCGTTATCGACGGATCGAGTCATCACTTGGACTCGGTCGAATCTTAGAGGAGTCGTAACCTCCACAACTTTTCCCCCTTATGAGGGGTTTGCCTTTAACCGTCCCCTCAGGGATCGAGGACTTGGTCAATCCTAACCTTTATGGCTTGCCCTCCTTATGAGGATATTCACCTTCGATGTAACTTTTGGTTGTTATCGGTGGATCCAATCGCCAATTAGACTCGGTTGACTCTTAAGGGAATCCTAACCTCCATGGCTTTCCCTCTTACGAGGGGTGTTTGCCTTTGAACATCCCCTCATGGATCAGCTTTTGACTCGGTCAATCTTGCTTTCCATAACTTGTCTTTTCTTATGGGGATGTTCACCTTCGGTGTAGCTTCTGGCTGTTATTGGTGGATCCAGTCGTCATTTAGACTGTCGACTGTTATGGGAGTCTTAACCTCCACAGCTTTCCCAAGGGTCGAAGTCGCAAGCGGCGACCCCTAGGGGGTCGAGGCCTTCCTTGGCCGATCTCTGGGAGGGGTAGAGATAGCTTGGCCGACCCAGGGAGTCAAGGCCTTCCTTGGCTAAGCCTCAGAAGGGGTCGAAGTAGTTTGGCCGCCCTATGAGAGTCAAGGCTTGTTCAGGTATTTCAAGATACATTTTGCCTATGATGTGCTCAATCTTTGAATTCTTAAGATAGTATTTTGATATAGGTGGCAAAAAGTGAACTAAAAAATATGCCAATAATGCTTTTTTTTTTTTATAATATATAATTTTTATAAATAAGAAAATTTAAACTCATGACAATTTGATGAATATACTCATTTTCTTCGAAGGGTTAGGCTTGCAAACACATACCTCTAAGTTGACAGAAATCCTTGCTTTGGTGAGGGATGCGATAAAAAAATTGAGTTAAACCATACGAGAATAGAGAATGTATTCTCCCGATCTTCACTAAACTTTGCCTATTTATACTTTTTATTATTTTATTTTGTTTTATGAACTTACATGCATAAGAGTCATAGAAATATTTATTTGAATGAATATTTGACTTACATAATTAACTATAAAATTTAAAATTAATGATAATTTTTCTTAATTATTTGAAAATATTATCTAAAAGTTAAATTAGGATCGAAAATGTTGGTAAGAAATTGATATCAAGAAAAAGAAAAACAAAGTTAAATAAAAAGTAATTTTTTCAGAGAACCTAAACTTGAGTATGTTTCACGAGGATGAATATTAAAATGAGCGGTGGAAAGGAAACGGTAAAGTCATCTAACTCAACCCGTCCCATGACTTCTTCAATCAACAATCAACGAACAAATTTAAGTGAAATACTTGAAATATATTTAATTATATTAACTGAAATATTTGGTCACTATGTTATATATCATATCGCATAAGTTAATGTTGGTGAGGGTCAAGTAAGTGTTTGATTTGTATGTATAGAGATGGTTGGTGTTGTGTTTAATATGTCTTCTAAAAACACATTTGCTAATGAAAAGGGTGTATATAGATTATGAATCAAAAAAAATAAAAATATAAAGAAGGGAGTTCAAAAGGCAAATCTTTACATTAACACACCCTAACATTATGTTAAAATACACTATTTTTTAGTTTATTGTTAAAATATCTTTAAAAAATACACTATTTAAGTTAGACAAAAATAGAGAGTTGATGAAAAAAAAAAAAAAAATCATGTCTAAGTATCAAAATGTGGAAAGAGATGAAAGTACACAAATAAATAAAGATTTAAACCAAATTTTTTTAATAATGTAAATTAAAAAAAAAATTGGACTCCAATAAAAAAAAATACTGCTAACTTTTAGAATATGATTTAATTATGGCATAAAGTCTTAAAAAAAAAGTGTATTTACCTTTAAATTTTGAAACTTATTTTCTTAAAATGTACCTTTCAAATTTAAATAGAAATTGACACCATAAATGATGGTTAAATAAAATATCCGTCCAAAAAAAAAAGAATAAAATGGTTATTGCTATTTATTTTATCTTAGAATATATATTAAAATCATTTATATAACTAATTCTTAAATAAAAATATTTTGTCAATTAAAATATATGTTAAAATCATTTATATAACTAATTCTTAAATAAAAATATTTTGTCAATTAAAAAAACTATATTTTGTAAATTAAAACCAGCAAAGCAATTACACAAATTACAGTTTGAAAAGCTATTTTGTCAATTTAAAATTAATAAAATAATAAATGGTGTCAAGACTTCTAAGAAGAAAAAAACACTTTAATAATGTCTTTGGAAACAATCTTAAAATTAAAAAGTGAAAATAAAATTTTGAAAAAAAATTACATTTATAATCCCTTTTAAGTTTTTTTTCTATATCTTTTTTAGTACATACAGAGATCGAAATATTTGAATCATAGATTTTATGGTCAATTTTACATTCAGATATTTTGTTCACTTTGACTATACGATATATATGTTTTAAAATCAAACACTTTTACATTACATAAATTAAAAGTTAATAGATTAACATGATTGACTAAATATATTTTAAATTTTAATTTTTTATTATTAAAATTTTGAAGTTCAAACTCGTGTCAATGATATTGAATTAGATTACGACTACTCAGTCAAATGAACACAAATATAAAAAAACATAATTAAATCTTACTCTTTGAACCAAAAGAACAGTAATTCAATATCGATGTATACCTAAAGATGATGAGACGGATTTGAATCTTGGCCTCTAATTATTGTTATTTCAAAAAAGAATGAATATCTTTAAAACTTTAATTTAAAATGTGCGAAATAAAAGATTGATTTTCATTTAAGAATTTATTTTTGATATAGAAGGGTAATAGGGGGAAGGGCGATGGTAGTAATAATTGAAGAGCGGAAGAGAAAATTTATTGGTCTGGGCCACGGCCCACGGTTTAGGGGACCCACCCGATCCAAACAGACAAACTCTCTCTCTCTCTGCTTTTTTTTTTCTCTTTCTTACTTTTACTTTTTACTTTTTTTTTCTTTTAAAAATACAAGAAAAAGAGTAAGCATTGTGGTGTGGGTCCCATTCTTTATGTATGTCTTCCCTCCTCGATTTTCGGGGTTAAACTATAAAGAGCAAAACTTGTTAACTTTGGAAGTTGTTAATGTGAAAAATTGAGCTTTTTACCGCTTATTCAAATAATAATATCTAAATTAGTTTAAATAATAGTTTATTTTTAATTATTTAAAATAATTATTCATTTTAATCAATTATTTCTAACTATTATTTCTAATCATTTCTTTTTTAACATTTCTTTTCTAATTCAATAAATAATCATATATTTCTAATTACATGTGACCAAGTTATTGTTTGTAACCACCCTACAAAAACTATCATTCAAATGAGTTATTCACTGCAACTCTTATATAAATAGCTACATCTAAATACAACTACTAAAACTCAAACTTCTAATCACTCAAAATAACTCTTTGTTTATAAATCACTCAAAATTTCACATCTAAACACCTATATATACATAGATATCACTGTTTGCGAGATCAATAATGTATCATGCAAGTAGTGTAAGCACATTAAAAATAGATAAAATTCATTAACTAATGAGAGAAATCCTTGGTGAAATATGATGTCTTATCGTTATTAATGTTGTTATAGGCAAAATATTTCTTGAGATATTCGACAAGGTCTAGAACCTCTCGAAGGACACCCGAAGCAATTTTGCCCCCCCTAGGGTCGGCCAAAGGAGGCCTTGACCCCCTCGAGGGACGGACAGGGAGGCCTTAACCCTTAGGGGTCGTCCAAGCCCCTTCCGGCCAAAGGAGGCTTTGACCCATAGAGGGTCAGCAATAGAGGCATTGACCCTCAAAGGTCGGCAAAAGGAGGCTTTGACCCTCTAGAAGGTGGGCTTGGGAAGCCTTAACCCGCGGGGGTCGGCCAAGCCCCTTCCAGCACCTCGAGGGTCGGCCAAAAGAGGCCTTGACCCTCAGAGGGTTGCCGAAGGAGGCCTTGACCTTTGGGGGTCGGTCAAGCTAAATCCGACCCCTAGAGGACTCGACCGAAAGAGGTCGAGACCTCGGGGTTCAATCATGGTGTTCTTAGCCCCCTAGGGGCCGGCCAAGGCCATTCCAACTCTCTAGGGCTGGCCAGAGTAGGTTTGACCCTTTGAGGGTTAACCTTGGAGGTCAAGACTTTCCCCTAAGAGTTGACCGAGTTCAAGTGACAACTGGATCTGGTGATAACGACTAAAAGTTACACCAAGAGGGCCACGACCCTCCCTTTTTAGAAGCGAGTTGTGGAGGTGAGGACCTGTAAAGGTTGACCATGACCAAGTAACTTCCAAGTCAAGAACGTTACACCTCAAAGGGTAATGGTCAGGAGTTACGCTAGTATTCATTCTTGGCTTAATGGTGGACGTTTCTAACAACCGATCATTAACCCACCATTAAGTGAGCCCAGTGGTTACAAGACCGGCTGCTATAAGAAGTCAGACATTATCTATTTCATGCTAAGTTGAACTACATTGACAATCCTTGTAAGCTGTTCTAAGTCCCAAAGCACTTGAAATTACTCTCCTAAAAGCTCTTAATGACTTAGGCATCAGAGGCCCTGTGGCTTACACCAAATCAGTGTGCCTAAAGTTTTTTCATTTTGATGGCTTCTCGTCCTCGATAATACAAATAGTACCATTAATATTCGTTGACCATTTTTCAGCATCAACAGTTAGCGTTGTCTGTGGGGACAAGTTGTGCTCTACCTCAAAAGCTTGAATCCTTACTGTTTTTTCTGTAAAATGTCGAACGTTGAGAATCATAGCTACTACGGTGTCGATGGAGAGTTGGATGTTGAGCACGCTCTAAGGAGAGTTGCCGCTAGAGCACATGACAACGCTTATATCGAGAACCAGCCAGATCCTGAAGGTGGTGTAATCAGGCAAGAACCAGAGTGTGTCGATCCGAAGTTTTTGGCTTTGGAAGAACAAGTACGAGGAATGGCAAAAAAAATTTGGGTGGCCGGATGGAGTTGCTCCAACAGCCTCCTCAAGCGCAGGCTACCATCGCTGGAAACGAACAAGCACCGTAACGCGACGACCCACCAAGAAAAAGGCTGCTGGGGAGAGGTCAATGTCTTTGGTTTGGGACCCTGCTAAAAGAAAAGCCTCAGCCCCGGAGGCTCCATGAAAGGCTCCTTCCCGACACTAGAGACCGGCGAAACGACTTCGACTAAGCAGTAATGATCGGAGGAAGGAGAACTTGGTTTACCAAAGAATCTGTTCTAAACTTGAAGGTTGTTCCCAGACGTAGTCAATTTGAAGCAGCCAGCTGCGGAGCACTTCTCAAGGGTTATCCACCTAACACCCTTCAAAGACCCCAAGCTGGAGACGAGATTACAATGTTGGACAAATTTGAGAGACTTGATCAACCAGCGCCGAAAGGAAGCATCACGTGGCAGAACCGAGGACCAATCTTGGTTAGCTTAACTTTGCCTCCTCGAAGATCAATTGGGGATATGAAGAAGGCGTAACACCAAGATGGACTTGATCTAGACAACCTAGTCAAGTACTGCACGCTATGGATAAACGAAGTTGGGAAGGTCATGATCAAGTCATAAAATCTCAACACTCGTGAGCGGATGGTTAGCTTTATATGCACTACAAAAAAAGGTGTTAGCAAAGATGTGATAACAAGTGTACAAGGCAGAGCAAGCAGAATGCGTACCATAAGTCCCAAAGACCGGTAATGGTCGTCGAAGCGTCAGTGCTGGGAACGCTCGAAGAACCACTCGCTTAGAACCACCAGTTACGCCAAGCTTTTTTGAAGTTAAGACAGGAGACAATTGGAGAAAGTCGCCTCCGTGGAGTAAAGTGCATCTCACCGCTACATCAGGGAGTTAACAAAAGTGGTACAAGGAGAAATTATCTCGAGTGCTGAGGGAACCTCTAAAGCCAGCGTACTCTCAAAGACTGTGAACCCCAAAGAACACATTCCAAGTGTTGAGGGCCACCTGTGTTGGAGCTAAACCCGCCATGTACAGAAATTTCAGAAGTGAGGGAATTAGAGGTAGTCGAATGCCGCTCTCAAACATGGTCGTGTAAAGCGCCGCCTCATCAGGAGAATAAGTACTGTAGTTTGCATCAGCACTCGGTAGCCTAAGCGTCATGTTGGAAGGGATATAGTAGTCCGTTCTTAATTTATCTAAGTCACCTTGGGTCAAGATCGAGGCCATTGGCTCAGAGCCGAATCCAAGCAGCAACGCCTGACGTCGAGTCATTTTTTGGAAAGAGAAGGCCAAGGTAGGACGAACCTCATTCTCGTAGTCGGAAGATAAAGTCATGAGTGAGATTCAACGAGCGCACCTGCAAGGAGCATGAAAATTTAAAACAAGTGTTAAAAGTAAGTGAGTCATAAAGAAAGGAATCTACCTAGCCAAAATTTCAAAAGAAAAAGCTAAAAAGATGGCGATTCTCTAATAAGGGAACCTATTTAGTCAAAAATTTAAAGAACGACCAGAAGGTGGAAAGTCTCTAATAAGGAAACATAAGTGGTCAAAATTTTTGAAAAGTATTAAAAAAAGTCAAGACTCTGAAAATAGGACACACTTAATATAAAGAGCCAAGATGGAGGCTTATTTTGAAGAAATTGGGTAAAGTACCTACAAATGTGACAAGACTCCAATAGAGAGCTAACTTTGGGGAAGGGTAAAAAAAAATAGAGGCTTACTTTATCAAATCCAAAAAAGTACCTAGAAAAGAGGAAAAATCACAAGCAAGCCTATTTGGTACAAGAATTTAGCTAAAAAAAGAAGCTATATGTAGAGCAAACAATTTCTATGATACATATATGAAGGGTGCTAAAATTTTGAAAAAAAGTGTCTAAGTTAAGACCAATAAATTCGAAAAAGTACACGTGTGCCAAAAAATCGAAAAAATGTACCTACCTAAAAGTCGGCCTCCAAGGAAAACACTTTGAAAAATTCTAAGTCCAAAACAAGTCTCCCCCAAGGCCAAAAAATCGTAAATGACAAGGTGTGTGGGGGGAGGGGGGAGTTTGAGCTTTATGGAATTTTCAAGTTAAGGAAAACATTATTAAGGGAAATTTTTTCTCAAATAAGGAGATATTCCTTAAGATAAGATATGATTTTTTGGACATGAAAATATTATTTAGAAAGATATATTATTGAAAAGAATATGACCTATTTAATATAAGAAGACTCCTTCAAATTTATATTTTCCATGAACTTGAATTTGGCTTCTTAAGAGAATGAAATATTTTCTTGAAAATGAGAAGTATTATTCCATAAGCAAGAAAATCCAAGGCACAAATTACTCTTCAAATTCCTGCAACAAAAGTAAGTCAGAAAATGAAGAGTGTGGGTAAATGTTATTGGTAAAATATTTTCAGAGGTATCTGGCAAGACCTAAAACCTCTCAAATGATACCTGAAGTGATTTCGGTCCCTCTCGGAGGTCGGCCAAAGGAGGCTTTGACCCCTTGGAGGTTGGCCAAGCTCATTCCGACCCCTTGAGGATAGGCTAATAGAGGTCGAGAACTCCTGGTGATCGGCCATAGCAGCCTTAACCCCATACGGGTCGGCCAAGACCAATCCGGCTCTTCTGGGGCCGGCCAGAGTAGGTTTGACCCCTCAAGGGTCGACCGTGGAGGTTATGACTCTCTCGCAGGAGTCGACCGAGTCCAAGTGACGACTGGATCCGCTGATAATGGCCAGGAGTTATGCCGAGAGGTCCATGACCTCTCTTTAGTATATACAAGCTTATGTAGTGCTTATGGAGGTTAGAATTTAGGTGGTTAGAGCTTATATAAGAAACTAATTTCTGAAACTGTGTTCTATTTAATTGTTGAGTTATTTGAACTGATTTAGTCAAGTGTTTCAATGACGCACAAAGACCTCACTTCGTGAGATGTATTGTACATAGTCATTCATTTGTAACAAACAGATTAAGATCTCTAAAATCATACCCACTCTTGCTCTTACTAGAATTGATCTGTTTCCAACTTATCAAGTGCATTTTCCTATCATTCTCACCTTCCTCCACCAAAATCGAACACACAAATTTTCTAATCCTCATTAAAAGATTGATCAATCTAATCTAATGGTATATGAAGAAATTGTGATTATAACTCTTCATACATAAGGAAAATAATAATGGTATATGAAGTTTATTTTTACTATTAAAAAAAAAAAAAGGGTCTAGTAACCAAATGGCTTTAGTTGTAATTTCTAAGCATGTGTGTGACAGATAAATGACAAAAGGCTGATCTCTTAGTTAAATAATGATTGGCCCTTTGGCTTTGTATTTTCAATTTTCCATTCTTGAACTAAACAATATAATTGTACTCTTTTTCCCATCAAATATTTTTTTTATTCTTTTTTTTTTTAAATTTATAATCACATTTTAATATTTAAACATTTTCTTACAAAAAAATAAACATCTTGGTGTTATTTTGTCATTAAATATTCGCATATATAATACTTAATTCCTACTAATTTTATAGAGCTTCAATATGTGCTTTATGCTTGTATGGTAGTGCATGTATGCTATAGTATAATATCTATTTATTTGAATAATTGATGAAAAATTAACGATGATGACTAAAATGTTTTTTATTTTGTTAATTTCATTCTCTACTCAAGTAGTAATATGATTTTGGTTCATAGATTATCATCTCTATTTTATTAGGATCACTCCAAGACTTGTATCATTTGATGATGTCATGTGAATCGCTAGAAAGATATTCAGTGTATGGCTAACCCAATATTGAAAGTTTCGTAACGGAACTAGAGCAGGCTACCATAAAACAAACAAAAGATCTTCTTTATAAAGAGATTCGATTAGAAACTATTATATGTCCAAGGTCTAATATTGATAGAATATCAGAGATTTTCCTTGATTTTGTCCGTGTCAACAAACAATTTGAAATGCCTCCACTTTTTTAGACCTACTTGCTAAAGGATTTACATGTGTCAATTCCCTCACCCATTCTTCTCTTTTGTGAGAACTCTTCGTACTCTGCTTCCACCTTTTTCCTTTAACTTTTAGAAATTCAATTTTAATTAATAACTTTGAGTTTTGTTTTATTTTGATACCTGAACTTATAAAAGACTAATTTTAGTTTTTATACTTTCAAAAAAACATAAAATTGGTCAATATAGTAAATTTGAAATCAATATTAATCGAAATTGGTTCATTAACAAATTTAATACAATAAAAAAAATAAAATGTGAAGAAATTAGATTTTATAAAAAGTTTAAGGACTAAAATTGAACAAATCTCAAAATTTAAAGACTAAAATTGGACTTTTAAAAATTTAAGGATCAAAATACAAAAAAAACAAAATCAAAAACTAAAAAAAATCATCTGAACAATGGAATTTGATTTTGATCGACGGTAAATTAATTTGTGTTTATGAGTGTGGTTGAATGTTTAACACTTCTTTATGTTTCAATTTAATTACCATTGGTAAGATATGTCTCTTAATTTAATTATTATTGTTTTATATAACTGGTTATAAAGTTAGTAAATCATATTATATTTTTATAAAAATAAATCTAGCACCTTACTAATATTCGAAATGTTTAGATTTATATTATTTAATATATATGCAATATAAATAATGTGATAAACATTTTATAAGGTTGAATTCATTATTTCTCTAATTTATCTTGTGTTTTCTTAAGATTCAATATTACTTAAAAAAAAAAAAAAAAAAAAAAAATCAATACATTGCAAAAAGTGATATGATGTGCATTTTTTAAATCATTATAAATGAATTTAAAATTCATAATTAAATATAATAAAGGTGCAAACCACGTATTAATTTTCTAATATTAATAAGTAATGTACGATACTTTTTTATTATACAATATCAAAACATATTCTTATTTATACATGAAAATATTTTAAAATTTATTATATTTATCATTATTTTTTGTGACAATAACATATCCAATATAATTTGTATAATTTTAAAGCTTGTTTCGCTTCAATCTCTTACTTTTCACAAAAAAAAAAATCATAAAATTGAACCTTATAATTTTTTTTGTTTTAACAAAATTGCCCTCCTCTATAAGTTTTTAAAATATGTAATATTTTTTCATGGATTGTATTAAAATTGTTAATATTAAAGTAGATTAATATTGACTTTAATTTTTTTTTTTAAAGAATAAATTTAAACTTATATAAAATATTGTTATAGGTTAAAGTATCTCAACGAACAAAGCTATAACTTTTTGTGGGTCTATCCATTCATTGACGACCATGATCCCAGGTCGACCAAATACTAAAACAAATAAATTCGATAAACTAAAATTGAAATTTCAAAAATTTAAGAAAAAAAAAATGATCAAAATAATATTTAATCTAAAATAATAATAATAATAATAATCTCATGAAAACTAGAAATATATTTTTTTTTAATATTAAAAAAAATCCTTTTTTATGATCTCTATAAATTGCAATCCCCATAAAAAGAAAAATGAGTCTTTTTTGAAAATAATTGGCATCTAGAAACGGTGATCTACAAAGTACATGGTGGTCATAATTTACTTGCATAGAAATTCGGAAAATAAAAATTCTAAAAGTTAATTTCTTTACCACTTAAATTATTTACCTTTTTAATTAAAAATAATTCTTTTTCTTTTTTTTTTTGTTGGTTTGAATGCCTTTTGACTTTGTGCACAAAACTTTGATTAATTATCCACTTTAATCATAACACATTCAAAAAGTCTTAATTACTTATTATCCTCCATAAATTGTTGCACCTCTTTCTTTCTTGTTTGTTTGCATAATCTACATTCAATTCACAAAATCAATTTTACTTTTTGCTACATATTTATTTGCTTCTTTCAAGATTTACATAAATGTAAAT
>JBBMEG010000024.1:14584793-14608072 GCA_037832605.1 Cyclanthera cordifolia
GAGGGGAAAAGGACTCTTTTTTTTTTTTTTTTTTTTTTTTTTTTTTTTTTTTTTTTTTTTTTTTTTTTTTTTTTGATGATTTTACATTATATTCTGGATAATCGTAGGAGGATCTCAAGGGAGCATAGCTTAGAGCCAAGCCTTTAACCAACTATGCTATTCTTTTGATTCTTCATTTATTCTTAATCTTTTAACATTTTTAAAAGTTTAAAATTAGTCCTTGTTAAATTCCTGCTCGTGCTATATTAAAATTGATGGGTTTTTTTTAAGGTTAAAATATCATTTTGGTCCCTCAACTATTATGAAAAATTCATTTCGGTCCTTCAGCTTTTAAAAAATTAATTTTAGTCCTTCAACTATCATTTTTGTTGTATTTTAGTCCTTACACTTTAAAATGTTTAAATTTTGTCTTGAACTTTCCATAAATTTTATAAGTAGTCCTTGAGTTAAATAAATAAATAAGCTTATCATAATTAAAATTGATGAGGTGAAAAAAAAAAAAAAAAAAAAAAATAACATATCACCTTCTTCACCCTCTCATGTCTCTCCCTAAAACCTGAACTTCAATAAAAAAAAAAAAAAGATAATACTCGGCGTAACTCCTGATCGTTATCAGTGGATCCAGTTGTTACTAATTGGACTGGGTCGACTCGTCAGTAGGAGAGTCCTGACCTCCACGACTTTTTCCCTAAGGGGTGTTCGTCTTCTTTCACGGAACCCGAAAGGGTTAAGGTTGCAAGGGCCGACCCTAGAGGATCGAGACCTTCCTTTGCCGACCCTCTAGGGGCAGGACTTACTTGGCCGACCCTCTAGGGGTCGGGGTTGTAGCCTCCATTTGGCCAACCCCGAAGGGTCGACATTGGCTTGGCCGACCCTGGGGGGTCGTGGCCTCCATCTGGTCGACCCCATGGGAGTCGTGGCCTCCATTTGACCGACCCATGGAGGGTCGGCATTAGCTTGGCCAATCCCATGGAGGTTGTGGCATCCATTTGACCGACCCCCGAGTAGGGTCCCAATCTTGTGCGAGTATTTGGTGATATTTTAGCCTACAACAAAATCTAAGTTAAGTATTATTAGAATTTACGAGTAAAAATTCTCTTTGTTTTGTAAGTATAAACCAAACTAAAACTAACAAAAATCAAAGTAGTTTTTCCTAAAGGTAATCTTTCACTTATTATTATTTATTAAAAATAGACGTATATTACCTGAGGAACAAATAGCCGCTTCATCCTCACCTAAATATAGTCCAATTCTCCTTAAAAAAATATATAATAATACTAAGAAGTTATATTATTAAATATATCCCTCCAAGTGAGAGTTTTGTCAAAATTATCCATGAACTTTTAAAAGTTTCAAAAATATTTTTGAATCTTACAAAACATTTTAGAAATACTCTTACCCTTCATTTGAATGAAAAACGTTAAAGATTGGTTTTAAAAATACCTCTGAATGTTAAAAAATTTCAAAAATACTCTTGCCTATAAAACTTCATAAAATATTTGTAATAATTTTTATAAAAATGTTAAAATTGTGTTTCAAATACCTAACGTATTTAATTATAATCTTACATTGTTTTTCGATACATAGAAAGTATGGTGTGCATGAGGTTGAGTTAAGAAGATTTTTTAGACCTATTCAAAATTTCGAGTTGGCGAATCCATAACTAGTCCAACCATATGCATTTGTTTATTAAATTAGATTGCATTAGTTCGGATTGTCGGGTTGTCTTAACTCATAATAGAAAATCATTGAATGCTAGCTTAAACTAACTAATATCTTTTGACTAGTTATGTTGTTAGTTGTAATGTGCTTTTAATTTTCAAGTTTAATATTATGTTAGCAATTGTTAAGAAGAAATTCAAATGTTTAAATAAATCATAAGGTTACAAATAAACTCTAATTATAGTTTTAATCTTGTTGCAATGTTTTTATTGGTTAACTGACCAGTTGAAGTTAGCCCCCCGGCCAAGCAAAGTTACAATTCCCACCGAACTACCTATGTTGACATATGAGTCCCACTACATCTAGCATTTGATACCACATCCAAGGCCAAAACCTTGAATAGTTTAATAGCTTAATTTCTATTTTTAAGCATTCCCTACTGTCCAAGACCCGAGACGCTTAAGGAAGCATGTCCAAAAGGCTCCACGCCTAAACCGTTGGGTTGCCCATTTGATATAATCTCGATGCAATGTTGAATAAAAAAAATCTTAATCTGAAAGCGATTATAAAGACATTGAGAAATGATTTTTCATCTCTAGAGCTTGAAATTACATTCAAACATTTAGGTTACTAAATTATTTAAATAATTCAAGTTATAAATTGATCTCACCAAATAAAAGAATGGTAATTTATCATTCGACTTAAAAAAAGTGAATCAATCTCTACCTGAGCCGACCCGATTATAGTTTTCAAACTCATCCCAACAAGTTGAATTATATAAATAAAAAAAGATTATATCAACAACAATTTAGTCTTTTTTCGTATTTGATTAATCAAGAGATGGTTAAGGTTATGAACTTTGAAATTCAAAGTGCTTAGTTTATCAAATTGTGACTACGATCTTTCTAATTTATAATATATATGTTTATTGTGATAGAAAAAAATATATAAAGTGAAAAAGAGGAATAAACATTTTTTAGTAAGAAATTTTTTTTAATATTTCTCAACGGTCAAAGACATATTTATTCAAATAAAATTTTACTATTTTCATTCAAAACATAATAGTGAAGAAGTTTTTAATAGTTGTTAAACTCAAGGGTATTTCTAAAACTTTTGAAGATCATGAACATTTTTGAAACCAAAGTTTAGTAGTTTCCATCCAAATTTAACGATTGGGGTGTTCCTGAAATTATATTTGTAAAGTTCAAAGGTACTTTTAAAACTTTTTAAAGTTCAAGGGCATGTTAGAAATAAGCACTATTTCTATGGATCAATTATTCATCCTTTAGTGTTCCTATAGGAAAAATCAGCAAGCATAAAATATGTATATGGTAGATAAATCATCGAACACAACACACGAGAATTTTAACCTGGAAAAACCTCCTCAAGAGTAGTAAAAAACCACGGACCGAAGTCAAAATCTCCACTATAATCAACAATGGGTACAACGAGTTCTCTCTAGTTATAGCTAGAGGTATACAACCAATGATATCTCAAGATAAAGAATCTCGGGAACAAACGGAACTAAACCAAAGAGAATAAATAGAAAAGATTTACAAATTGTGGAACTGAAATGTCTTCTGGAATCTAACTGTAGAAACCTTCGAATCCGATCTCCACTGTTCAGACTGTATACACTTGTGTCACAAACATACTGTCAAAATCTCAGCTTGATCGGACGGTTGGTTACCTCGCAAACGCCGAAATTCTGAACCTGGGCAAAACCTTTTTCTCTCATATTTTCCTTTCTCTCTTATCCGTTTTTCAGCTCTCTTTTTGTTAACAAAAACAACTCTAATTTGGTGCTGACATTTTAAATATCAAAGCCCTAATGAGCTTAAATGTGGGCTTTCTCCACAAATGTGAATAAACCTAACAAATCTCCCCCTATTCAATGTGTGGAGGAATTTGTCATTCCAGCAGCAGAACGGCAAAACTCAAGCTTCTCTCTTGGCAGATTCTTAGTCAACATATTTGATCCATTCTGATCAGTGTGTATCTTCTCAAGCTCAAACAAACCATCATTCAATGCATCTCTCATCTAGTGATACCTCACATCTATATGTTTAGTTCTGGAATGAAATGTTGAGTTCTTACCAAGATGAATAGCATTTTGATTATCACAAAATATCACATACCGTTGTTGCTTGAAGCCAAGCTCCTGTATAAACTGCTTCATCCACAACATCTCTTTGCAAGCTTCTGTTGCTCCTATATATTCTGCTTCTATAGTAGAAAGTGTTACACACTTCTGCAATCTCGACTGCCAAGACACTGCACCACCTTCAAATGTCACCAAATAACCTGAAGTAGATCGTCGGTTATCTAGATCTCCTGTCATATCTAAATCAGTATAACCGGTAAGCACTAGCTTTCCACTTTCAAAGATGAGCATCAAACTGGAAGTGCCATGCAAATATCTCATGATGCACTTAACTGCCTCTCAATGTTGTTTCTCTGGATTGGACATAAAAAGACTAACAACACCAACTGCATGAGCTATATCAGGTCTAGTACTTACCATGGCATACATCAAACTCCTAAAAGTTGAAGCATATGAAACTCTTCTCATATCTTCCTTCTCTTGATATGTAGAGTTACTTGTTTGCTACTCAATTTAAAATAACTGGAGAGAGGGGAACTAACCACTTTAGCTTTATCCATGTTGAATCTTTCAAGCACCTTCTCTAAGTATTGCTTCTGTGACAAATATAACTTCTTGGATGCCATGTCTCGAACTACTCGAATTCCAAGAATTTTCTTTACTCGCCCAAAATCTTTCATGGCAAAAGATTTGCTCAACTTTTTCTTCAACATCTGTATTCTAGAAACATTCCTGGCAATAATCAAAATGTCATCAACATAAGCAATAAAATAACAAAATCATCATCAGAGAATTTTTGCACAAAAATACAATGATCAGAAGTAGTCTTCTTGTAGCCTTGCTCCCCCATAACATACTCAAACTTCTTGTACCACTACCTCGGTGCCTGTTTCAACCCATAAAGACTTTTCTTCAACTTGCACACATGTTTCTTTTTACCCTTCTCTTCAAAACCCTCTGGTTGTTCCATATAGATTTATTTATCTAGGTCTCTATGAAGAAATGCAGTCTTCACATTCATCTGTTCAACTTCTAAGTCAAGGCTAGCTGTCAAACCTAAAACTACACGAATTGAAGACATCTTAACAACTTGAGCAAAAATCTCATCAAAGTCAATACCTTTCTTCAAACTGAACCCTTTGACAACTACTCTCGCTTTAAAACGCGGTCTTGAGGTATTTTCTTCTTGTTTCACTCGATAAACCCACTTATTTTTCAGTGCGGTTTTCCCTTTAGGCAATTTAAAAAGCTCAAAAGTGTGGTTCTCATGTAAAGATTTCATCTATTTTTTCATTGCATCAATCCACTCTCTTTTGTGCTCGTGTTCTATAGCCTCTTCATAACTCTCAAGTTCTCCCCCGTCGGTCAATAACACATAATCGTTAGTATCATATCTTGTTGATGGACATCGATCTCTGACAGATCTTCTGAGTGGAATATAAGTAGGGGCTTCAGTTTCTGATAACTGTTCCTCAATACTATCATCTACCTCAACTTGTTCATGACCTTCTACCTCTTCTGAATTATCAAACTGATCATTCTGAATCTCATTCTGTATCTCTGAAGAAGGTTGTACCAAAGGAACTTTATCTAAATCAATCAGATCATCACTGTATATAGACTCTGCTTCATCTGTTTTCTCAATGTCTTGTATGGTCTGGTCTTCAACAAACACAACATCTCGACTTCTAATAAGCTTTTTCTTCAATTGATCATACAACCTGTATCCAAACTCATCTTGACCATAGCCAAGGAACACACATAGTATCGTCTTTGCCTCGAGCTTCGATCTCTCATTTTAGGAATATGAACGAAAGTTTTACAACAAAAGACACGAAGATGACTGTAAGATATATCTTTCTTTGACCAAATTTTGTTAGGGACTTCAGATCCCAAGGGAACACATGGTGTGAGATTCAAAACATGTACAACTGTACTGAATGCTTCACCCCAAAACGTGAATAATTGTGAATGCGAAAGTAAACATCTCACTATTTTCACCAATGTTCTGTTCATTCTCTCAGCATACCCACTTAGCTGAGGAGTCTTAGGAGGCGTCTTTTGATGTCAGATACCATGATTTATGCAATACTCATCAAAATGTCCACAATACTCTCCCACATTATCGGTATTGATACACTTTAACTTTTTACCAGCTTCTCTTTCAACAAGGGCATGAAATTGCTTAAACACTTGCAACACCTGATCTTTAGTCTTCAAGGTGTAAACCCACATTTTTCTCTAATGATCGTCTATAAACGTCACAAAGTATGATGCACCTCCAAGTGTCTTAGTTTTCATAGGACCACACACATCAGTATATACAATATCAAGTACTTCTGGCTTTCTTGAAGACTGTGATGCTTTAAAAGAAACTCTTGTTTGCTTTCCTGCCAAACAGTGTTCACATCTCTTCAAGAACACGTTATTTACTCCAGCAAGATGATTTTTCTTGGCTAGAATCATCAAACTCTTATCATTGATATGACTGAGTCTTTTATGTCAAAGCTCAACTCTCTGTTCATTCTCCACTGCATTTATTTCACAACCAGTAATTTTTGCCTGCATCATATACAATGAAGAGCACTTCTCTCCTTTAGCTACCACCATAGAGCCTTTAGTAAGCTTCCATTTGCCATCATAGAAGGTATTACAGAAACCTTCATCATCAAGCTTACCTGTTGATATTAAATTCATGCAGATATCATAAATGTGTTTTACATTTTTCAAAATTAGCACAGTACCACTCTTGGTCTCCAAGTGCACATATCCTATGCCAACTGCTTTTGCCAATTCATCATTACCCATCCTAGCACTGCCAAAATCACCAAATGTACAAGATGCACAGAATTCCCTCCTAGATGTAGCATGAATAGGGCACCACTATCAATCACCCAACTGTTATGTTCTGTAGCAAGGTTTATACTATCACCATCGAATAAAATAAAGAATTCTTTGGTGGCTGCAGTAATTTTATCTTCGTCATCATCAGTCGCCTTTTCTTTTCCTTTATCGGCTTTATTTTCTCTTTTCAGTTTTCTGCAATGTTGCTTTATGTGAGCTTTCAAGCCACAATGATAACTTTCAACATTAGAAAATCGGCCACTCTTGCTTTTACTTCTGTCTCTGTTTTTCGGATCTCTACTCTTACTCCTCCCATTTCTTTCAGTAATTAGAATATCAGACTGTGAAGAAGAACCCTGTGACTTCCTTCTCATCTCCTCATTCAATACACAGCTTTTTACCAAGTCCATACTTAGTACACCATTTGGGGCTGAGTTTGACAACGAAGTCCTGAATGTCTCCCATGAATCTGGTAACGAACCAAGAAGCCATAATCCATGTATCTCCTCATCAAACTTGATATTCATTCCAGCTAACTGATTAATTATACTTTGGAATGTATTCAAGTGATCTAACATAGACCCTCATTCTTGATACTTCAAACTCATCATTTGTTTGATAAAAAATAATTTATTATTACCCGTTTTCGGGGCATACAAAGATTGAAGCTTGTTCCACATTGAACGTGCATGATTTTCTTCACCAATATGGTTTAGAATATTTTCCTCTACCCAGAGTCTAATCATGCCATATACTTTCCTATGACATGTTTCCCATTCTAAATCAGTTTTATCCTTAGGCTTCTCTAGTGAAAACACCGGAAGATATAAGTCATTCACATATAAAATATCTTCCATCTTTCTTTTCCAAACTTGATAATTTGAACCGTTCAATGTAAACATTCTACCACCACTATGACTGTTTTCCATATTTAACACAAGATCTTTAACTTAACGAACTTAGCTCTAATACCACTTGTTAGGAATAAACACTATTTCTATGGATCAATTATTCCTCCTTTTGTGTTCCTATAGGAAAAATCAGCAAGCATAAAATATGTATATGGTAGATAAATCGAACACGACACACGAGAATTTTAACGTGGAAAAACCTCCTCAAGAGTAGTAAAAAACCACGGACCGAAGTCAAAATCTCCACTATAATCAACAATGGGGTAGAACGAGTTCTCTCCAGTTACAACTAGAGGTATACAACCAATAATATCTCAAGATAAAGAACCTCGGCAACAAATGGAACTAAACCAAAGAGAATAAATAGAAAAGATTTACAAATTGTGGAACTGAAACGTCTTCTGGAATCTGATTGTAGAAACCTTCGAATCAGATCTCCACTGTTCAGATTGTATACACTTGTGTCACAAACATACTGTCAAAATCTCAGCTTGATCGGACGATTGGTTACCTCGCAAACGCCGAAATTTCGAACCTGGGCAAAACTTTTTTCTCTCCTATTTTCTTTTCTCTCTCTTCCGTTTTTCGACTATCTTTTTGTTAAAAAAAACAACTCTAATTTGGTGCTGACATTTTAAATATCAAAGCCCTAATGAGCTTAAATGTGACCTTTCTAATAAAAACCCAACAGGGCAAGATGACAAAAACTCTAATATTTAAGAGTATGTTTGATAATTTAGTCTAATAATAATAAAAGAGTAATACTTGGGCACTTACCCAAAAATGCTTACTCCATTATCATTGTGGTTTAAAAAAGGCCACATGGTTTTCTTTTTCTTTTTTGTTTTAATCATTTTTAAATAATCACTTAATTTTTGTATTTTAGATGATGTACTAATTTATAAACCACATCTAACTTAAGAAGTATGTTTTGGGTTCTTGCCTCGTTTAGTAACGTTCTTGTTTCATGTTTCTCGTTTCTTAGTTCATGTTTCTTGTTCTTTGTTTTTTATTTTCTTAAAATGAGAAACAATAATGTATTTGGTAACTATTTTTGTTTCTTGTTTCTTATAAAAATAAAAAATGAGAACAGTATTTGTTTGGTAACGTTCTTGTTTCCTATTTCTTGTTCCTTTGTTATTTTTCTTGTTTCTTGTTTCTTATTTTCATAGAATGAGAAACAAGAATGTCTTTGGTAACTATTTATGTTTCTTGTTTCTTACAAAAATAAAAAATAAAAACAAGATTTGCTTGAAAATGATTATTGGTTTCTTGCTTTTTGTTTCTTCTTAATTTTACAATTTTGTATCATTTAAACCAAATGTTGTAGTATAAAAATATATAATATACATAATATATAATTTTTTATCCTTGAGTTGTGTTGATTAGTGAGAGAAGTTGACATGGCATCAGTTTTGTTTTTTTATCACATCGCTGATGGTCTTGCCGGGAATCATGGTGGCAAATTTGAATCACCGATCAGAAGTGTTTTGTCCGTACAAGGCCAGAGCATTCTCGAATCACTTGTGTTTCCTCAGGGGTCCATTAGGTTCCTTTTGTTTCTTGAAATAAACAGTTCGAATTTCGAAGATAAGAAGGTGGTGAAAGAAAATCCATGGAGAAAAGGATTGAAACAGAGGAATCAGTGAGGCCTTTTTCGATTAAGCAGAGAAAATTTCGGAGAATCTTGAAAAATCAAGTATTTGAAAAATCAGTATTTGACTCTTATTTATTTGAGAGCACGTATGCCTTCTACTTTGAATTCGTGGTCCCTTCTTGTAATTCATACTAAAATAAATAAATAAATAAATAAAACTCCTTCACTTCTACAGGGTGAATTTAATTTGAATGAGAAAAGGTAATCAGCCAAATAGTATCCACTTTCTATAACAAAAACATATTTCTTAATTTTAAAATTAATTAATTCTCAAAATTCACTAAAAAAATATAATATTATTATTATTATTATTTAGACTATAAATAAAGAGGAAAAAATTATTAAAAACAAAAATCTATCTCAACTGCCCAATCTCTCTCGTCTTCCTACATCAATTTTTTAACAAATATATTAATCTCCAAAACACTTCCTTTTTCTCCTCTCCTCAAAATCCAAACACTCCGATGAAATATGCTTTGAAATGTAATGCCCCACAATTATTTACTCAAGGATTTTTACTGCCCAGTCAATGAGCTCTAGCCCTTCTTGATCGACATTCTGGACGAAATAAAATTTTATTGGAATGCACTGTATAAACTCATGCAATTGAGCTTTTATATTCATATTTAAACATTTGGGTAAGTGATCAATTGTTAAACTAGAGTTTTATTGAAGTGCTCCATACAAGCTTCTCATAAAATCCTAATTACTCTCGATCAATTCTTGGCAGCTCTAATAAAATTGTTTTTCACTCTACATATAGATGTAGCAAACATAAACTAGTAAACCTGTGTGTTTTCTTTTTAATTATTGTTGGTGAGTTGGTACCCAAAAAAGTAAAACTCATACCCCTTCCCTAATTTTACAAAAGTTTAAAATTCAAATCTTAAATTTTTAATTTGATATCTAACCTTTTAAATTGTGTTTATCAAAAAAATTTAGAAATTCTAACTACGAACTTATCCGATAAGATAATTTGTGAATAATTTAATTTTTTATTTATTTTATTTCTTTATAAGCACAAGGGTTAATCTTCGGCGCTAAGAAAGCAAAGAAAGAAACACAAAAACCACGTACGATTGCTTGCGACTCAAGTTGCTTGAACTCCTCCAACCATTCCCACAACACACATGACGTCATCAAGCTTACAGTTCACAGATACCTATATAATCCTTTCTCTTTGTTCTGCTTCGACCCTTTACTTTTCTGCTGTAAGACTTGAGATTTCTGTAAAAATTCCAAAAAAGAAGCCTTAGGGTTGAAGTGGGTGAGTTTCTTCTATCCCATGGTTTTATTATTATTATTTTTTTTTCTAATTACTTTAAACTCATTAATATTTCTCCATATCATCTTGGTTATTTTCTTTTTGTTTGAACAAAATTTGGTTGTGGATTGATAAAACTGATTCTATTGGATTAGGGTGCTGAAGAGGGCTGTTCTATAATGGCGTTTGATTGCAGAGAAAAAGCATCATCATCATCAAGAAAGAAGCGAAATGGAGGGATAGTGAACGACACTCTGAACAAGTGGATGAAGGTTAACAATGAGTTGCAGGATTTGGCAAAAGATGGAGTATTAGTAGAAGAGATTCGAAGAGTACAAGCCAAGGGCTCCAAGAAGGGCTGCATGACAGGGAAAGGAGGTCCTCAGAATTCAGATTGCAATTTTCGAGGCGTTCGACAGAGGACTTGGGGCAAATGGGTTGCTGAAATTCGAGAGCCCATTGCTAGCAACAGCCGTGTCGATAACAACAACAAAAAAGCTCCTCGTCGTCTGTGGCTTGGCACTTTCGCCACTGCCCACCAGGCTGCTCTTGCTTATGATCGTGCTGCCCAAGCCATGTACGGCCCTTTTGCTCGTCTCAATTTTCCGCACCCTTCTTCTGCACAGAAAATGAACGGTTGTTATTCAATGGAGATGCAAGAGAATTGTGAGTACGATCAATCAATGGAGAAACAGAAGGTGAAAGTGGAAGAAATCAATTGCAGTTATACAGATCCTAAACCCAATTCATTTTATGATTCCAACATTGGGAAGAGAATAATGGAAGGAAATTTCGAGAAAGGATTAGCTCTTGATCCTTCTGAGATTTGTGTTAAATATGAAGCTATGGATACAGAAAATGGTATTAACAATTGCAATCAATATTCAAGAACTTACCGGATACCGGAATGGGAGATCGAGTCGCCGACTGTGACGGAAGGAAAGCCAATGAAGATGGAGAGCTATGGAGATTGTATGGGCTTCAACAATGATCTGAGTTTGTTGCTGGATCGGCAAAAACACATGGTAGTTGGAGACGATGACTGTCATAACTTAGAATTTCTAAGACCTGATTATGATTTTGGGTTGGAGGAGGAACGCAAGTGGCTTGAATGGTGCTTCCATGAATAGTTTTCTTTTATAGAAGTTTCATCATTTGTTTTTCTGTTTGTCGCAGACACTGTTCTTTTGTTCACCTTCAATAACATGAGATTTAGAATTATATATAATCAATAATGTTCCTGCCTTGTAACATTTTTAGTCCAAAGAAACCATATGATGTGAAATTACAAATTCAATCCTTCAAATACAAATTAACGATTGAAAAACTATTACCCCTCCATTTGGTTAGTGATGGGATTGAGATTAAATGAAACTCAAACCTCATCTGGTTACATAGCGGCGAACTGTCTTGACGTGCTCTGGAACTGTTACATTGAAGTGCCCAACTCAGTTTAAAGGCTGTGATGTCAGTATTAGTTGAGCTTTCCTTTATTTCTTTTTTTTTTTCAAATTATTAGAACATTATCCGAATCCTCGTGCTATTCAAGATTACACCGCAAGAGATGAGCTTTACGAAGTTCGAGAAGCGGAGATGGTTTAGTTTCAGTCACTTTTTCCCTCAATCTCATTCAAAACTCTCTCCCATGGCCCACTCTTCGTGCCTAACCTGTGATCAGTAAAATAGTGACAAATAGGAAAAAGTTAGGCGGACTTGAGTGCAAGATATCATGAGGGGTTACTAATTATTTTTCTTATAATTTTTTTCAAATAATTTGAGTTTAGATTAAAAAACTTACAAATAATTAACAACTGTTTTTTTCACAAGAAATTTTGTTTTTTCATAAAACTATTATCCGACATATTTTGTAAATTTTGATATATACTAAACAATAAATATATTAGTATAATTTTAATTTGAGATTTTTAAACAAATATCGAAACCTTTATTCAAATAATGTTTTTTAATTTTGAAAATTAACATATCTAATTAGTAAAAATTTAGTCAAACAAGCACGAGTTAATTTAAGAAAAGTTATGTACATTTTATTTAATAAAAATTATTAAATGTATAAATAAAGTAGTTATTCCTAGTAAATCTTAAAAAACACAAATTGATAGTCAATCTACATTGTAATATTAAAGAAAAAGATTTAAAAAATTAAATAAACGAACATATAGATTAAGATAAAGGGGCACGCAAATTTAAATAAACAGTCGATTATGATAAACAACAATACAAACAAACATCAGTTAGACTATGATAACCCAAACAGTTATTTACAAAAATAGGACACAAACACACCCTTAATTTCTTACTACCGAATCCTTATAGAAATTTTGTTGATGAATATGGATTATGGGAACTCTCAAAATTTTAGAAATGATGTATTTTACATATATGAGTTTATATTACACTTAAATATATACTTTCATTATACATAGTCCACCATTTTTTTAATATTCTTTTATAAACAAAGTTTTCATTATTGTAGTCACTAAAAAATATTTGGCTCCCAATATTTACGGTATAGATCCGGCCTGATTGAAAGCTTTTATATATGGAGCTGAGTCCTCACTCAATACTCCAACCCACACATCTGATTAACAAATGTTTATTTATGGCCAATTTTAATGTGATATGGAGAATTATTTATGGCCAATTTTAATGTGATATGGAGAATCAGATGTTACCTCCAAATCCCAGCAGCTAAACGCAGCATCATAAACAGAAATAATCCACTCCAAACCCCAGGAAGACCGAATGCAGGACTGACCAGAAGCAGGAAGAGAGAAGAAACCACTCCAACAAGCACCTGCTCTTCTCTCGGGCCAAATTAATATCCATCTTAAAAAGAAAAAGAAGCTCGAATTCCTAGTTTCACTTGCAAGATGAGAAAGGGAATATTACCATGGAGTAGGCTGCATATCCGAAGTCTGATACTCCGTAGTAAAGCCCATCAACAACAAACGCCAGAGCATTCACTGGTTGCGATCCAGCGACAAACTGCAACAATATGATTAGGATATTAGATCAACTTATCACTAATTGTATTGACAATTATTGACCACTGGAATTTCTGTCCAACATATTATAGATCTCTCGAATTGATACTCATTGATATAACTCGGATTGTATTACTAAGTAAAAGAGAATCAAAATACAAGATAAACCAAGTTTAAGATCCTTTGACCCTACTATTCTTGAAATCACTCAAGACCTAATACCAAAATGGTCTAAATACTTTGATGTCTCTCCCACAACCCACACCCTTTACTTATAACCAAATTTCCTAACAAACTCACTAACTAATTGCCCAAATACCCTTATATTAATCTTAATTTCTTTGAATGCCCAATCCTATCATATTCTAGGAGTAAAGCGGGAGTTTCATTAGAGGCAATTAGTTAGGACTAGTGGGACCCTAGTGGTTATGTTGTATATGTTGAGATACATAGGTGGGCTACTCTTCTCAATGCCAATTGGTTTTGAGGTGAAATCTCACGCTATCTAACATGGTACAGGAGGTCCTGAGTTCAAATCCCTACCAAGTCGTTTCTTTCTCATTTAAATCGAATTCCACTTCTAGAGCATTAATCAAATTTCTAAGTCCACAAGTGAAAGGAAGTATTAGTTGATAGGGGTGTAATGGGTTGAGTTGGTTCGGGTTGAGGGAAATTTTTGGACCAACCCAATCACTTTTTCAACCCAACCCAATTCATTTATGGACATCACCCAACCCAACCCAATCCATTTGTGGACATAGCCCAACCCAACCCATTTGTGGACATAACCCAACCCAACCCAATTCACTAACCTATACGGCTATACCATCCTATATGTTTAAACAAAAAACATATATATTTTCAAATTTGATTGATTGAGTCAATTAGTCTTTTTTTTTAATTCAAACGAAAAAATCTACCTAAGAACAATAATTAATCATTCAACTTCAATTTATACCATTATATGGTATAAAGATTATAAAAAGATTTTTAGAGAAATTTTTTTTTAAGATAATAATAAAATAAAATAAATAAATGCATACATAATTATTTTATAGGTAAATAAATATTTTTTAATTAATAATAAATTCGGGTTAACCAAAATTAATTTTAGGTCAACCCAAGAACCAACCCGATCCACAAATTTTCATTTATTTGAACACAACTCAACCCAAATAAGTTGATAACCCAACCCAACCCGTCAAATTGGGTTGAGTTGGTTCGGGTTATTCAGGTTCTTTGAATACCCCTATTAATTGACATAATTAAATTTACCCTGCTTATAAGCTTAAATTTTGGATTGATTGGTGATTCGAAGAGTGTGGAGTGTGGAGTGTGGTTAGCAAGGACAGGTAAGGGTTGCATCATGTATGTTTTTTTTTTGGCCAAGTATAGACCTAGAGAGGAAGGTTCCCGGCGCTGGTTGGTTCAGAAACATCAGAGTGATCCATATTCAAGAACATACTGGTACTGGAATGGAAGATCGGTGATATTAATGATTACCACCACTAGGTACTGAAGAAATCTCAAAAGCTTAGTGTTTAATCTCTTTTAGTGTATTGCTGGAGTATTTAAGTAATAATTAAGACTAGATACCGAACAAACTGATCACATATAAGTAATTCAAAGGTGATCAAGTACACTACGGTCATCCTAAAACCTATGTCGTAAATATTGTTATGCAGATTTAGTGGAAAGGAAAAAAAGCCACGAAGTCAAGTATTCAGATAACGTGTTCTTACTAATAATCCAGATCGTGCGATTTTCAGAACTTCTGCATCGGTGCTGAATAAACCACAAAGTGCGTCAAATCCCAGGAATAGGATAAGAGACAAAGAAACTCCTGAGATCAAACCAATCTGTATCAAAGAGAAGTATACACGGTCAGTTGTGATCTTTTATCACCAGAATCAATACGTGTGAATAAGGTCAAACGATTGTCCTTGAAGAAAAATTAGGTTATTACAGGCCACAGCCACAGGGATACAAGGACACTTTGTTAACAGTTAATTAGAGTAGTTTGATTATAAATAAGAGGGGATAGATGAGAAGAGGTCAGTCAATAGTCATTTTGTCCTTGAGAGAGTGTTCTCGAGAAAGAGAAGCTCTAAGTTCCTCAACAAGTTGGTTTATCTAGTATTTCTATTTTAATATTTCAATATAATGTTTGGGTTCCAATTCAGATCAAGGAAACAAAAGCTTCGTAATTTTGTTTTTGACAAGGACAACATAACATAATAGCTGAGTAGCATGATAACATTTGAGTTAGTATTAACCTGTAAAGTACTATAAATCACTTGACGTGAATGTTGATAGTCTTGTAGAGCGTAGCTACTTGCTAATAATGCCTGCAAAACAAGTGCAACAATGTATGCATTAACCAGGACCAACAACAAAGCAATTAATTAACTTCAGCAATACGCAAACTAGATAAAATCAAGCGACAGAACTCAGTTCAGAATAGAATCAACGGAAAATAAGAATTTACAAAGAAGAAATAGACATAAAAATTCTTTTGCATAGGAATATACAAGAACCATTCAACAGCAAATATTTTTCTCCTAAAGCCCAATTCATCGCCAAGGGCCCATGCAACCCAACCTTGACTGGGAAGGAGAGGAGAGGATTAAAGCCACTCGACCGAGTCTACGAGGTGCGTAAGCTACTCGACCAATAGGTTCCGAATGTCGGTCGAGGGAGAGAGAGAAAATACTACTCGACCAAATGGATAAGGACCTCCATCACGGTGACTATCTATCAACATTACATTATTTAAATATTCTCAAGGTTTCAAATATCCACGAACTAAAATATCCAATTAGTTCTTAAACTTGGATAGTTCAGTTATCAGTATTAAGTGATTATTTAGTGCGCGTTCACTAAGCTTGAATGCTACTGTTTTGAGAAAAGTAACGGTAAATCATAACAAATATCTCGGTTAGCTCGTAAAACATTCAGAATCCAGATTCAAAAACATGAAACTATTGGCAGAATACAAAAACAAGATGCCTAGATCTGCAGAAAGATCGTGGGTGATGCTCTATTAAATCTTAATGTACCTGGATGTTTCAAAAATAGTTGCATAGAGAAAAAGTACTGAAGGCTTTGTTGAAAATATAATATGATACCATAATTTATGGGGCAATCTCTGTACCTGACCAGCAAGTGCTAAAGCATCAGTAAGCAAAGATATCGCCAACCATATTTGTACACAAATCTGATAACCAGCCATGGGTACAGGGCCCTCTCTAGCCGCCATGGACGTTGCTAGAGTAAGGGTTACAAGTACACCCAATGTCCGGCCCATTAGGAGACCACCTGAGACATACAACAAGCAAAATTTGAACAAAATTGAAATTTTGAACTTTGAAGTACCAAAACAACCCATATAGAGAAGCATAATCATCTCTAGAAACTAACAAATGATAGCAATACATATTCTTCTCAGAATCATTCGGGAAGAAGGATAGAGGAACAAGTAACTTAAACAAATTCAACCTAACCTTTTCATCTCAGATGTTATCAGTTAAGTGATAGAACCCAAATCTATTGATCAACAAATCATAACATAAACGTGATTTAAGGTAGAGAAGCATAATCATCTCTAGAAACTAACAAATGATAGAAATACATATTCCTCTCAGAATCATTCGGGAAGAAGGATAGAGGAACAAGTAACTTAAACAAATTCAACCTAACTTTTTCATCTCAGATGTTATCAGTCACGTGATAGAACCCTGATCTATTAATCAACAAATCATAACAAACATAAACGTGATTCAAGATACTTTGACCCTCCTTAACTCTTCAGATCTATCAAGCCCTAATTCTCATACAATTTCAAGGCTCACTAACCCTCTATTTATAACCATACTATGTGGCACTTAGGCGGTATTATTTCGGTCCACAAATTCAAATATAATTCAAGATGGCTTTCCCAAAAATGGCATCATCTTAAGGGAGCATGTTGGAGATACTCACCTTGTGGCACTTAGGCGGGTTACTCCTCTCATAGCCAATTGGTTTTGAGATGGATGTCCACACTTTCTAATATGGTATCAGAACTCCAGGTTATTAATCCCTAAAAAATTTCGAGGACCTCACCCAAGCGGGCAATAACTTAAGCGGGCATTTGATGATCCCAAAAATTCGGATCCGACCCGAGCGAGTGAGCCAAAACTGGTATATTTCGGGTCACAAAATTAGATCTAATCCAAGATGGCTTTCCCAATAATGGCGCCATCTTGAGGGGACATGTTGGAGATACTCACCTTGTGGCACTTCTCCCACATTTGAAAGGTGAGGATTCTTCAACACATTAATAAGATAAGGCGGGCTACACCTCTCATAGCCAATTAGTTTTGAGATGGATGCCCACACTTTCTAATACTATGTAAACTACCCCTCTAACTAATAACACACATACTTCTAATACATTCCTTAATACTCTAAGGCCCCAAATCTTTCAATATCCTCCCCTTTGAAGTACCTTGTCCTCAAGGTGAGTATACAAAGATGAAACAAAAAACATAGATACCAAAATTCAAAAAACTCAAAATGAAGGATAAATATAAGATTCTTGTTCTCGAAGTTTTGATAACCAAATTGCTAGATCCTATCAATATGACCCAATGATAAATTTGGATGAAACAAGCCCAAATATCAGCCCTCCAACTACAATATGACCCAATTAATTTCTTTTCCAAAACCAGCTACATAAAAACCATAGCCGCCAGCTCTTTTTCTATTACTATTCACCATTTCTTTTCCTCCTTTCTTCATCTATTCCGTTTGAACTCACGCAAAATTAACATTCTGGTTTTTTCTTCAATGCGAACTAAGCCCTCGATGTTTTCAAGATTCAGCGCCAAATCGGTAACTCCAAAAAAAAAAAAAAAAGTGGCTTCTTTTTCTTCTTCTTCTTTGCAACAACACTTATTCTTCCTTCCAATCGCAGACCCACGCGATATCGACTTCTTCAAAAACTCGATTCTTTCCTCTTTTTTCCCAAACATAATGTTTGTTTTTTTTGCTTCTTTGGCATAATAATGATTATTCTCAAAGCTTCAATGGCGGTCTTCTTCTTTGAGGCTTTGATGTGGCTTTTTCTCGATCGTTTAGCCTTTTTTCGGCCACCGATGAATTTGTTGGCGGCAACGTATGGGCGCGCATCTTCTTCGAATCCTCTTTTTAACTATAAATTACCCAACATGTGAACGCTTTCTTCTCCGACAAACTCTGACTCTGGTATGTTTCCCTCCTATCTTGATTTTTTTTTCTCTTTGGCCGAGTAATTGGATGTCAACACTTTCCTTTCCTCTTCTTCTGTCTTCTCTTCTCCAACTAATTCTTTTGATACTTATTTATCTCTTGTTCCAACCGCAATCGCCATTGTCAACACTTTATAGTTCCTTTTTCGAAGTTTAAGCATTTTTGCTCCTGCTGCTTGATTTCAAGTTCTTCCTCATTTTCTGTTGAGACTTGTTTTTCTAATTTGAAATTGCTTCTTCGCCTTTCTTGATTTCTTTCTTCCTCAATTTCTTTCGAAAAACAAGAGAGATTTCCAATTTTGCTGCTCGCTCTTTATTTTGTATCTCCAATCTTTCATCCCTTTTTTTTTTAAGCCTCCCATATACTTTTCATACTATCCAGATCTTCAAAACGATCTTCCCCCATGGCCCGAACAGATTGAAACTACTCTGATACCAAATTGATAGAACCCAGATCTATTGATTAACAAATCTCAACGAACATACACAATAAGCCAAGTAATTCAAGATACTTTAACCCTCTCTAACTCTTGAGATCTCTCAAGCTCTAATCCTCATATAATTCCAAGATGATCTCACCCCTCATTCACCCCCTCTATTTATAACCATAATATGTAACTACCCCTCTGACTAATTGCACACATACCCCTAATATATTCCTTAATATTCTGAGGCCCCAATCCTATCATGAAGGTACATGTTTAATGGTGGATCAGATAGCATAAACTTCCTTTGATAATATTGATTACTATTTTTGGACTTCGATTGCGCTCCGCACTAAACCTTATCTCGACCTTTAACCAATTAGACTATCTTCATGGTCCCGACCATTCCCTTGGGTTGCCAAAATCAAACATCCATTCATACCGCCGAATCTTAAGCCCTTAAGAAAGGTTTCTTCGAGTAACTCGTCTAATAGACGGCGCAATCCATAAATTGAATTCCTTACAGTACTGGATAATTGATCCTTCTTATAACATTGTGAAAAATCTTCCTAATAGACTATCCTTTAACGCACATCGAAATCGATCTAGTATCCTACATATCAAGTTCCGGAACAGTTCCCTCTATTACTTACCTCTATACCAGTTCAATGCCTCCCCTTCAAAACTAATTAAAGCTACAATCAACTTTTCAAATTCAATCAACTTAACAATTTGGAAGTACCAGTCAGCTTGAAACAACCAAGAATACGGATCGATTCCATTGAAATCCGGCATTTCTACCTTTTTGAATTTTTGCTGATCGTTAGAGACCTCCTCAGCCTTCTCAAAGTCTGTCGAAATGATTTGTGTCACTATAGCGCCTAACACTTCAATTGCGTTGTTATGCTCCTTCCCTTTTTGATTTGCGCAACCATTGCTTCCTCTACCAGTCTCCTCTACATTCTCATGGGTCATCTTCATCCCGTCGGCCAATGCCATAAAGGATTTGGATAACAATGCTATAGATTCTTCGATCGTCGGAACTTTTCGGTTGAGAACTCCAATTTTGACTTGGATTCTCTAAAATTCCTTGTCCACTTCGTCCATCCTTTCTTCCATATGTTGCTACACCATTCCTCACGTCTTCCCTACGTTGAGACACTCTGATACCAATTAGTTAGGGAACTTCCTTTCTTATTAATGGAAACAATGGAAATGAGAGTGTAAGAGCTCTCTTTGTTATAACACACTTGCCACACGATGTAGAGCTGTCCTCCCCTCACTTCCATTTCCCTCATCTTCCTAAGTAAAAGAGTAAAAACCATTACAAGAACTATCTGCCTTATATATGGCAGGATACATCAACGACAATCACCCCTCTCTAAGCTCTATAATCGCCTAACAGACTAACAGTTCTAGTTAATTACTTTCTAACCCCTCCTCTGGTACATGCACTCAAGAGGTGGCCAATCAGTTCTTTTTCTTTTTTGCATCATCTTGAATATTGTAAGTTTGCTCGAACTATTGAGAATTTGGGAGGGAGCTCTGTTGAATTTCTTGACCTATAATATATAAATAAGATTGGTAGATTCTATCTTTTTTTTTTTTTTTTTTGCATTAGATTCATACATCCTGGAATGATCAGTACAATAGACAGAAAAAACATTGAACGAGAGGAGAAAATGGAAGAAATGAATTAGAATCACCTAGAGCGGATGGATGAGAAGAATTGGCAGCAAAAATAGATTGAAGAGTGACGAGACTTATAGTTTACTAATATGGGGGAGAGCAACAAGGCTCTGTCGGCACAATTGGACACCAAATTCTACATTCTTCAAGAATAGATGAGGACTATTATCCATTGTTTAGAGCAACTGGACAAGCAACAAACACAGAGCATAGCTTCTTCTGAGTAGACTATCACTGACAAAGGGAAAGCTATAATAGGAGACAATTCTTCTCAAAAGAAAAAATAGAGGCTAGGGTAGAAGCCAACTCAGACGAAAAAAAAAACAGAGTTAAATATTTGTACACTGAATATACGTGCACGGTACCTCTTTTCAACATGAGGTTACGTAAACTGGAAGTGCATATCTTCATATGGGCGATTAATGAATACCCCAATGGATGACTCCAAAAAGTCAAGCGCCATTTCATTTTGAAATGTTTATGTATAAGAATATAAGATTAAGCTTGAAGCGACGATCCTCTGCCTCAAAGGGGAACTCTTCGACGGATGAATTTCAGAAAATCTTCTTCAAGCGAATCAAGCCTGCATCCGAAGGAAACAAAAATGCATGCCTTATGCGATTGCAATAGTAAACGACCGTGTGCAAATTTCAATGGAAATTTGAGCAATTTGCGGCATAAATGCATGACCTAAGAGATAAGGTTCTAGAAGGAAACTTTGAAAGTGGGCTCGAGGAAGAAATCTTTCCAAGATTGAAGCAATGACTTCATGACCAACAGCAGCGACTAAACACATTAAAAAACTGAGTTTCCTTGGGTTGACTAGTTATTACCAAACGTTTGTTGCAAGCTATGGATCCATTGTGATGCCTCTCACGTCTACTTAAAAAAGTATATTCAGTTCAATTCCAAAGCAAAAGATGCCTTTCAGAGGCTTAATAGTGCCATGGCTAGTGTTCCAGTGTTACATTTGTCGAAATCTTCTCAAACTTTTGTTGCTGAACACATGCATTCTAAGTGGGAGTTGAGGTTGTTCTAATGTAAAAAGGTCGCTCGATTACATATTTTAGGAAAGTGTTACCTCTCATACATTGCCTCAAAGTAGTTTATTAATGTGAGCCGATGGCAATTGTCTTTGCAATTCAAAAGTAGCGTCCATACTTGCTTTGTGGTAGATTTATCGTTCGAACTGATAAAAAGGCCAAAGGTTCCTTCTAGAGCAGCATGTGGTGACAAGAGAATACCATAAATGGGTAGCTAAGATGCTCGATTACGACTTAAGTATAGAGTACTGAATACAAAAAGGATACATCTGCAAATGGTCTATCTCAGTAACCACCAGCTGTGGTGACTAGATTGAATCATAAGCTCCTAACAAGTTAAGGTAGATGAGAAGTTGAGTAAAATTTGTAACCAACTGTTGAAGGGCCGCTAGTGTCCTGAAGGGTACCCCGTTACAAGGTGTCACTTTGTGCTAGCTACAAAGGTCTTGTAATATTACCTATTTCCTACCCCCACCATTCCATTGTTGTTACAGGAGTTCCATAATAGCCCTATTGGTGGCCATCACGGGTCCTTAAAAACTTATTAGAGGATAGCAAAGTAGGTCTATTGGTCTGGATGGAGCTAGCAAAGGAGGTCTATTGGTCTGGATGGAGCTAAAAATACGGGTATTTATCGTCAAGTGCTATTTTTCAACAGGCAAAATATTTATCCCAAGCTCCAACTAGCCTCCTTCAGGCTTACCTGTCGCCAAGAGGATTTGAAAAAACATCTCCATGGACTTTGTGCAGAGATTACCAAAGTCATGGGTTCGATTCCAACTTGGTGGTAGTGGATCGATTATTTTATGTCCATTTTATAGCTATCGAACACCCATATACAACTCTATCAATAGCTAATATTGTTATTAAAGGGGTACGATAACATGGCATCCTAAAAGTATTGTAACAAAACGTGATAAAGTGTTTACCAGTTTTGTTTTGGTGAAATTGTTTCGTCTATCGAACACACACTTATGTTGTAGTATAGTACTACTTACCACCCTTACGCTGATGGACAAATGGAGGCAGTTAACCCAAGCAATGGTCTAAATGGTTACCATGGGCCGAAATTAGCTATAATACATCTTATCAGATGGCGAAACAAATGACTCCTTTCGAGGTAGTGTATAGAAGAGCACCTCCCCCCACTTTTGGAGCATGATTGTGGCACAAGTTTGGTAGCATCTGTGGACACTCAGTTGGAAAACCAAGATGAGATGTTGCATAGGCTCAAGCTGGCTATAAGGCACAATGACGCATCACGAAGATCACAAATGAAAATGGTACTGTTAGAATAAATTATAGGATTATATTTAGGTTAGTTAAGGTTGTATCTAGATATTATAGGATTATATTTAGGTTAGTTAAGATTGTATCTAGATTAATAAGGCCCATTATAAATGGC
>JBBMEG010000024.1:14608172-14622480 GCA_037832605.1 Cyclanthera cordifolia
GCTTGTAAATTGTGTATATATACACCCTAGATCAATGAGAAAAAGTGCGACCTATTTTCTCTTAAACTGTTTTACAGGTACAATGTGCAATTCACAGTGGAGGATTGGGTATATTTACGACTTCATCCTTATGGACAATCCATATAGGCCAAGCACAAATGGAAGCTTGCTCCTCAGTCCATAAGACCTAACCAAATTCTAGAATTAGTGGGAAAAGTAGCTTTCCGAGTTGCCCTTCAGAGGGAGTGAACATCCATCTCGTGTTCCATCTATTGTTGCTTCCTAAGGTCGTGGTGCATAACTTGGTAGTGTATCCGATGCAAACAACCTTAGAAGTTGATCTGTCTTTCTACTACAGTTTAGCGACAATTTTGGGAGTTCAAATCTCCTCGCAAAATAAGCATGATTTGGAGGTCTTAATCTAGTGGGATCACTCTACCGCCAAAGATGTTATGTGGGAACAAGCTGCTATGATGAATAAACAATATCCTGAATTTCACCTTGATGACAAAGTGGCTCTTTACGGTGCTGCTATAAAACAAGGGTACAGTTGATTAAGTCAAATTCACTTACAGAAACATTGACATCATTAAAACATCTGATACTAAAATGGCTATAAAACAGTATCTCTATGTGAGATAAAATACCAGATTGAAGATAGCGTGCAATTCTACCCCCATCAATGCTTAAAAGAGCAAAAGATATTTCTCCGTTCAATCTCCACAGAAGAACAAAAGCAATCAGATACCTGATAACAGAGGGCATCAGTTCACCAGTAAAGAACAAAAAAGTCATTTTCTAATATAATCTAAGAAACTTATCTCAAGCGCTTAGATAAAATAGTTAAGTTTACCACATTGTTGACGTACTCGGATAATACAGTCGCGATTGCAGCACCTCCAATTCCGAAACCACAAAGAAATATCAATAATGGGTCCAGCACTGCATTAAGTAAATTTCCAGCAGCTGCGAAGCGAAATAAATTTCCATTGTAATTAACTATGAACAGTTTTCATATTCACGCACAAGAAGACAGTCAAGATTGAGAATAATTCCCCATTAATAAAGTCCGAGAGAAAAAAGAGAAATAACATCAGAACAGAGAAAAATGTGACAAACATAGCACCCGAGTAATCCATGAAACTTGCCAGTAGCATACAAAGGTGTTTTTGTGTCCTTAAATCCACGAAAAGTGCCTTGTGCAGCAAGTGCAATTACAATGGGTGGAGCACCAAATGCCCTCAGGGATAAAAATTGCTCGGCAGGTGCACGCATTGATGAATCCTACAAAATTTGTAGAATGAGAGAAAGATGACACAAAACAAGAATCAAACACAATCATTATGTACGTGCATAAGGAGTTAGCTTGTTGAGACACTGCACAACATGCAGAAGACATAAACGGATGAAATTGTATAAACTGAATTGGTTAAGCTTGACATACAATAGGTATACCCATGATATCCATAAGAGCCCCTGAACCAAAAGACAGCATAACCGCTTCAGCAATTCCAAGACCAGTAGCTAGTGCTAGAGAAGTGGATACAGAGGAAAGGAGCTTCTTCCCTCGATTCACTTCTAGGCCATCTGTATGGTAAAAGCAAAAAAAATAAAGTATTTTCATGGATAAGGAAAACAATGAGAAATTTTAAATGAAAGATTACTTGATGCAAAAACATAATTACCACTATATGTTTGAACAATGCTGTTCTCGTTTGTACTAATCAATGCCTGCTCTTCAGCAACAAAGGAAGTAGTGATATTGAGTAAGGGGACATTGAATAACTTGGACACCAAATTGAACACTGAAGCTGATACCCCAACTGCCGCTAGTTCAGTAGACCCTACAAAGAGAATGCATATGGCATGCTGCTCCAGTCATCAATACAGCATCCAATAAGACAATATATTACTTCTAAAGTTATTTCCAAAACCATAACCATCGTTATCACATTTGGCACTCATCTAATGCTCAACTATGAACTTTTGGCTCCAATTCAATCCTCCAAAGTAAACAAGTACGAGTTAAACTTTCAAGTTGAGTCAATTTAGTCCCACTCCCTAATTAAAAGAAATGTCAAACAGGTCTTTAAACTTTCAATTTTGATTCTAATAGTGCCTCAACATATTCAACATTTGTTAAACTTCATGAATCTACCAGGTACAAAATTGAAAATTTAGGATTCCATTAGACATAAATCTGAATTTAGTATCCAATACATCAGTTAACACAAATTTGAATTTAGTATCCAATTCATCAGTTAATTTTTTTAAATTTCAAATATGTAAATGAAAAATTAGATAGAAAATTAGAAGTTGCAGAGAGCTATTAGACATTATTAAATTTGAAGGACTTACAGAAATTAGTAATTTACCTAAAAAGGAATGTTCCTTCTGCACAATCCATACAAATATTACCATAACATGTGCACGGAAGTAGATTGATACCTATATGACCAACGAAAGCTGTATCGACCAAGGATGCAATTGGATCAGCAGCCAAAGCCAGTGCGGCAGGTAATGCAATCGCCAATATGTCCAGCGCAACATTGTCAAACTTAAAAACCACATCTCTAGGAAAATACAAGAAATTAAATTCCTAGATAAGGCTCTACAAATGAACATATTATCTATTATCAAGACTGCTGCCATATTAAAACTTCTTCTTCTTTTTCTCTTTCCTCTTTTTGGTAAGATGTGATCAAATTAAAGAAAATGACACTAAAAATGTGATCGAAATTTCAGAGACGGACGAATTCGGCCTGCCGCTCTTTCCTTCAATGATAAAAACTTACCGAAAGCGATTCACAAGTGGAACTGAGAAGGATGCGGAGTTGGACGTCTCGTCCGGCTTGTTTCGACGGACCTGCTCGGATAAGGCTGGAGACTTCGATTCTTCCGGCGGACTCTTCGGCGAGGAAGTATTATGATTCTTCTGGAGCGACGCTTTTGGAAAATATCGAAACCGGAGTTTACAGTTGGCGTTTCTTCGAAGCATTTGACGATTCGAAGACAAATTAGTATCTGTATTGAAGCACGGAACGAAGATAGAGAGACTGATTGCCATCTCCGATCAATGAGGACATGAACAATGAAGGCGAAACCATATATATTTGTCCCAATTTGTGAGGACGAATTTTCGACCGACCGTAATGCAACTCGCCATTAGAAATATCTTGGTGTTCGTGGCTGTTTTTTTATTAAATTTACTTTTCAAATTTGCCGTGCCACACAAATTTAGACCCCTTTTTTTATTCAATCGTAGGGAATGTTTGGACGAGGGTAGAATGATGTAGGAGTGAGAGAAAAAAAAATCAAAAGTTCAAAATCGAATCCAAGCGGTTCGGTTCAAATGTTTAGAACAATATTGGTTCGGTTCAAATGTTTAGAACAATATTGGATCTCTCCGTGTCTATACAGTATATAATGAATTTTAAGTATATGTTGTTTTACATGTGTTTTAGATTCATGCATGAGTAGAGATCCACGTTGCTGGCCCAAAGGACATATGAACCGTGATCAAAGAGGTCGCGTGAGGCATTGGCTAGGTTAATGAATGTGCATTTAGAAGTAGAACACGGTGTGTAGTTTACATGCTGGAAGCTTATGTGCATGGGCACAATGTGCAAGTTGAAGGCATGTGCGACCAAAGGTGTCGGATTCCTGGGGCTTTAAAGGGTTTTAAATTAGGAAACGATAACCAAAACACATTCTTTAACCTTTTTTCCATATTTTTTTTTAAGAATGCAGTGACAGCCTTATCAAATGGATGATTTTTGTGTCTCAAAAGGCTCTTGCTTTGAATACCAGTGGTTGGAGCACATAATATTCACATACCAGAGATTCTTCCACTATAACTCGCCTCGAAGTTATGTTTGGTTCATCCACCAATGACGATCCCTATTGTAGATTTCACTTTTTTTGCAAAAATTTGTTGGAAATGAATGCATTTATATTTAAATGATGTGTTCTCAAATGAATGCCTTTAGATTTTAAAATTATCTATTTTTTATTTTAAAAATTAATTTTAATATGAATTCTTTATTATATTCAAAAAAAAAAAAAATTTAACATTCTAATGGCAATGAAGAGTATTATCTTTAACTAATAAGTTTTTAACTCAAAATATTACACATTAGTTTGCATAAAATCAAGTATTAATATCATTATATTTGGTGAACATTTGAATTTGAGAATTTTCACACACTTACAACATATCAGAGAATAGAAATTTAGATACAAATTTGATTTTTGAGAAAAAAATGTGAATAATCTATTTTAAATCTTAGGGCTAATTTTCTTTTTTTTTTTTTTTTTTTTTTAGTTTGAGACTTTTCTTCTGAAATAGAATTCATACTTTGTAGGTAACTTTTCTATCACATTTTTTTACATTGACATTCAATTTCGTTAATATCTTTAAAATGTTATAATGGAACAAGTAAAAAAAACTCATACTAACGAATTTCCTTGTTCTGCTATTTTATGTACGTTGATATACATATATGCACCTCAGCTTTACAAAGGTTTGTAGCATGTATATATGTTGTTCATATATGAGTGTTACATTGTACATATAATGTGTTATGATATAAATTTACTTGTTGGTATATACGTGTCGTAAGTGGATGTACATATATGTATGATGCTAATAGATTTACGTACGTTTTCATGTACCATTTATTTTTTTGAAGCACAAATTAAATATGATTTTAATAACAATCAATGCAGAAAATCTTAGACTTTTTGAACATTATAATCCAAATATTTAAGTGAATAAAAAGTGTTTAATGTTACTATTTTAAACTTTTTGAATTTTGAGCCAACCCTGTAACATACATACTTTTATATATCTGAATGTATCCTAAATTATAAGAATTGTGATGGTAAATAAATATATAATAAAAAACTGAAGGTAGAATACAAATCTGGCACGTCATGCATTCATGATGATTGATGCATATGGGTGTGAGTATCAATAACTCCTCTCGAAATTTTTTGAAAAACAAAGTCCCTTCGAAATTGTGTTTTAAAACACAACTGGTCTCATTCATGTGTTTGTGATGTCTATACCTGTAAATATTATTATCATTTAGTAAAGATGCACCAATCTTTATATACCCTCATTTGTAAACCCATTTAGACATCAACTATACATTCAGCCAATGCACCAATCCTATATCACATGTTCCATTATCGTGGGTGTGATGGTCGGCGATCTGGTGAATTAAAAAAATAATGGTATTTCATTATACCTTGCCATAATTATTATTGTCTAGAGTAAAACGATGGTAGATACTGACCGACAAGATGATTAGATCGTGACACTTGATCCAGATGTGAATCCAACGATCATTCTTACCCCTAACATCAAAGTTGACACTTCCATCCAATTAATAACGAATTTCTTCATTAGCTAGAAGGTGTTAGCGGTAGAAATCATTTGACTTCGCTTCATAGTTAGCAAGTTTCTCTAGACTTATATTAATTAAATCCTACAATTTCATAAGAAAAATAAAACATATCAAATAAAAATTATGCCAAAATAGAAATGAAAAATGTCTGGATTAAATATGAATTAAACATTTGAAGTTTAAAAATTAAGCCAAAATAGAAATGAGATTTAAGGACGGTTTGGGGGAGGAGTTAACTTAACTCGGATTAAGTTAAACTACCCCAACCCTCGTTTGATGTAGAGATTTGAAAATGAAAATTCATGTTAAATTAACTCGGATTTTGCGCGGTTAAAATTGTAAAAATCCCAGTAAACCTCTCATTTTTTGCCAAATATTTTAATCTTCATGTTTCTCTCTCTTTTCTTTTTTCATTCCTTTGTTCATTCTCTTCTATCTTCTAGTTCATGCTTCAAATCATTCTTTCTTCTTCATTAATCTTGTTCTATGTTCAATTTCATGTTTATTGATACTTGATTTTCTTAGGTTTTCTTAGACCTTAATGTCTTCTATTTTCATTCATTATGATTTCGGTTCGAACCATCCCAAGTCTCTTTTCTCTTTTTTTTTTTTTTACTATGTAGAAGCAATCAATCTCTAGTAGAATTCCTAAATCTCAAAATTGTTCATTGATTCAAAGTCGTTTTACATGTTAATTGATTTTAGATTTTCAAGGTACTCTTTTATTGTTTATAGGAACATTGAAGCACTCAAGGGCGCGTTTGGATAGGGCAGGTTGGGATGGGAAGGGATGGGAAGTGTTAAGAAGACTGTGTTTTGGGTGCAAGGGTTGGGATGAGAAGTGTTATGAAAACTGTGTTTGGGGTGCAAGGATGTGAAGTGTTAGGAAAACTGTGTTTGGGTGCAAGGTTGGGATGGAAACTGTTAAAAAAAACCTAATTTAACTTAAATAAAATTATTTTAATATTAGAATTATTAAATTAACTCACATGTTCAAATGAAATTAAATTATTAGAATTACTAAATTGGAATGAATGTTGTTTTATAACGTCATTGTATTAAAATTATGAGATACTTAATAACTATACTTAATTAATTATTCTTTGAAGCCTAGAAATAGATGGTTTTCAAATTCAAATTTAGTCTCATGGAGTGTGTTTACATTTGGCATATTAATTGGGATAAAATCAGATTTATAAAATTGAGTGACAATATTTGAACTTCGAAACTAGAAGTGTTATAAAAATCTCATACATAAGAACATCATACCATGTGAACACTAAATATAAATAGTCCGAACAAAACATGTAAAACCCCAACTTCTCCCCTCTTATCCCATCATCACGTTACTTAACATTATTTTAAGAATGTCTCCGAAGCATGTAAGTGCAATAATTACGAGTCATACGACCGTCAAGCTGAAGGAAAGTTTCTACTTTGTCTCCATCACATGCCACTAAATGCACCAGAGCAGCTTGTTCCTCCTCTGTAAAGTAAGTCAGAAAATCTATTTTCTTAATAGTCGCTTCTCTGTTATTATTTATTATCTCTTGTCTCTGGATTTGCCAGTTGATGGCCTTGTCCAACTTCTCTCAGTCATTTGAGTGTGCTTCTTGAGAACATTAAGTAACTCAGCATCTTTTCCTGCTCTCTTCCTTTTACTATCACTAGCCTTGGATTGACTCCCGCCTTGACTTGCGGTGCCCATTTCAACATTATTTGTAGATTCTGGGTTCTCGACATTCATACTTAGTCCCTTAGCGGGTGTACGGTACGATTTATGTCTCAGGGACATAGTAATCAGGCAAATTAAGGTTTAGGAAATCCTCAGGCACAATATGTCGACTAGCCTTCCTTGACGCAGCTGTTTTGGCTGCTGCAGTAGTGGGATTAGTGTGAGTTTTCCTTGTACCTCTATCTTCTTTGAATATGTGGGTAGTGCATCTTGATGTGGGAATGGTTTGTTCCAAAGACCCTTCGCGTTAGGATGTGCCTGTAAGAGAAAACGACATATTGTTAGGGAAGAATGATATACAATGTTAGATATCATGTTCAATATGGTAAATGTCAAGAAGTAAAATACCTTCAACCATTCATCGAATGTGTCCTTCTTCATTTCCACACAATTTCTTTCATCGTTCCATCCGAATCCACTTCCTGCAGGGCCAAGCATCTCCTTTATGCCCTGATATTGTTTCTTGAATGTACGAACTTTACTCTCAATACTACTATTATTTATTCTTATGTTGGATAATTTCTCTTGCATGTGCGTAAGTAATGTGTTGAGGTACCCGGGTTTGAATATGCCACCAGGTGTTGTGAGGTGTTTTCCCTCTAAGGTCAGCATGTCTTTGATTAAATACACATCCTCGACTAGTGTCCACTGGTGTCTATTAAATGCTCTATTCACGCCTGACATTGCACTGTAATGGGTAAACAATATTAATAAAGTTGTAATGCTTGAATAGTAGACCTTATAAACCAAAGATTGTAAGTAATTTTTATGTATATAGACGCACAATTAGTGATATACAATTTTTTTTTTGTAGTCCTACGCATTCATTTGAAGTTGGACAAAATGTTATATAAACTATTTAAGCGGGAAATCATCAAGCAGAAAAAATTTGCTCCACGAGCATTTCCCGAAACTGACTCCACTCATCGGACACCTCTATTAAATCTATATTATCCGGCTCGATACATTCTCCTTATGAAGCAGTGGAAACTGTATCTTGATCATCGAATTCATCAAGCGAACCTTCCCACATCTCTCTTATGATAAGGTTATTAATGTAGCTTGTAACCATAATGATGTGGCTTTTCGTTTCCACGTCGTAGTTTCCCTTCTTTTGTAGTATCGCCCAGGTTCCCTTAAGTCTACCAAATGCTCTCTCGATTATATTACGTGCAGAAGAATGTGTCCTATTATATAATTCTTTCGCTGTCTTCGGAGCATTAGCAGCGCCCCTCCAATCAGCTAGGTGATACCTTTCTCCTCTATACGGTGTAAGAAATCCTTCCGCATTCGCATAACCCGCATCACAAAGGTCGTAAAACCCTGTCGACCGTCAAACGTGTATTTAGAAGGATTATCTAAAAATTCAAATGTGTTGTAGTTAGGAAGGATATTATTCTATATTACCGCGGAACACTTTCAAGCCGCCTGGTTGTGATAGAGAATCTCGTAGTACTCGAGAATCTACTATTGAGCCCTCGAATCCCGCGAAGATGAAAATAAATTCTTCATTCGGTGCGCAAACACCTAGAACATTTGTTGCCAAATGACCTTTCCTAGTTCCGTATCGAGGTTGGTCAACGGTCGCCACCTTAACTTTGATGTAAATGTCATCTAATGCACCGAGACAATTCTACAAATTTATACCAGTCAGAGGTGGTCTTATTGTTAAAAAATGAGTACGTATACCATTGTTTACCTCGAACAACTTCCATCGATAGTCATTGCTCTCGCTCTTTATAGGTTCCGGTTTTTTTAACAGCTCCTCATGACACTGTAAAACTGCTACTAGCACTTCATGGAAATGTCGTGAAACAGTTTCCCCGGACCGCGCCCACTAGGTTCGAACGATCCAATTTTTACATCATGGGCACAAATGTATAGAAACATTGCAACCATCTCAGGTAATCCCACGCACCTAGTAGGGCTTAGGCCGCCCCTCGTACTTAATAGAGCACATAGTTTGTTAAATGTTGCTATATTCAATCTAGTAAGCTCCCGGCACGATCTATCATTCTTCGTTATCTGATGGAAGCAATTCATACTTCTCATTGTGTGTCTCCATATGGCTGGTTCAGGTTCCTCGTCCTCATTGTCACCATATTCATCCATCAATGTAATTAGATCAAGGAATTGTTGGCTATTGTCTTTGATTAAGTTTAGGGTTTCAAGAACCCCTACGTTTTTGGTATCTTCTTTGTTTGACGACATGTGACTACTTTCGTGTGAAAGCGCCTATATCAAGGACTACCACATAAGATGACTACTAGCTGAACCTTAGTAACTGAATTTCTTACTAAGGTTCATAATATAGAACTTCGTAAGAAGCTATCGAAATTCACGTTTTTAACTTGTTAACTATGTTAATAAAGTGCACTTTTTAAGTACTTTTCAAACAAGTTCTGAAAATTCATTTTTGAACTGAGTTATCAAAGTCCACTTTTTAAAAATTATCTGTTTCAGAAATGTAATAAATTTAAACTTTTCAACAATGAAGTAAGTTATGGAAATTATATTTTTAACTAAACTTCTTAGGATGGTCCAGTTTCTAACTATAATTCAAATATTTGAAGTTATAAAAATCAACTTTTTTAACTAACTTATGAACTTCAACTTTTTAACAAACTTATGACATTTAATTATTGAGCTAGTGTTGAAATATGAACTATCTTATCAAACTTCAAATTTGATGTAAGTTACGGAATTTAACTTTTCAAGTAATATTCAAATATGAACTAAGTTATGAAAGTTAACTTTTGAAGTAGTGTTTAAATATGAACTATCTTATCAAACTTCAAATTTTATGTAAGTTATGAAATTTAAATTTTCAAGTAGTATTCAAATATGAACTAAGTTATCAAACTTCAAATTTTATCTAAGTATGAAAGTTAACTTTTGAAGTGGTGTTTAAATATGAACTATCTTATCAAACTTCAAATTTTATGTAAGTTATGAAAGTTAACTTTTTAAGTAGTGTTGAAATATGAACTAAGTTATGAAACTTCAAATTTTATCTAAGTTATGGAAGTTAACTTTCAAGTAGTGTTGAAATATGAACTATCAAACTTCAAATTTTATCTAAATTAAGACACTTAACTTTTGAAGTAGTGTTAAATATGAACTATCAAACTTCAAATTTTATCTAAATTAAGAAACTTAACTTTTGAAGTAGTGTTAAATATGAACACAGTTATGAAAATTCAAATTTTATCTATGTTATGGAAGTCTACAATTGAAGTTATGAAATATAACTTTTCAACTTGTATCAAATATGACCTAAGTTATGAAATATGAACTAGTGTTGAAATATGAACTAAATTATAAAAATTCAAATTTCATTCAAAGTCCATACAAAGTTCATTCAAAAGTAAAAATGCAAAGTTCATACAAAGTTCATACAAGCATTATCCATTACAAAGAAAACAAACAGACCAAAACAAATGTTAAAATCCATTACAAATAAGTAGGAGTGACTAAAAACCTACCTTCAATTTGAGTTAGAAACTTCTTCCACACACTTGAACCACTTCGAGCCTCTTCGTGATATCAAAGTCTCACCTACAAACTAATTATGTTAGTAAAGTACATAAAAAATTGAAATCATAATGATAAATAAAGAGTAAAGATGCGAGAATGAAGAACTTACCCGAAGTAAGTTATGAAACCTTGCATTTGAAACCAACAAGCTTTCATTTTTATAACACAATGTGCATTAAAAGGCCAACCAACATATTCAATATGTTGGATAAAAGTCTATCAATCAGAATATTAGAGAATAAATGTTGAAAAATAATTGGGTTGATAAAAATCTAATCAAGTACACTTACTAGGATTCTTTGAAGTACAATTTCTAGGATATGGTAGATATGAACCATTAATGGCCTCAGGTTTAGGACACTTCATTTCAAAATAAAACCAGCATAACTAGAACTTGTAAAACCAAGTTGCCTCAGGATTGTTTTACTAACCTCATAAGGGGGAAAAGCAACAAATTCAGTGAATATCATACTCACTGAACATGACCAAATTCATATGTACACCAGGATGCAACAATATGTTGATCGACACACATACGAATCTAGGACGAAAGTTCAACAATATACTATCAACATTAGTATCAGTAAATCATCACAGGTCAGGGACATAAAATTATCAAAATAGAATGCATCATTGGCCGATTTTATTCAAAGGAAACAATCAACATCATTGGCAATTACACAATATAGAACAAGCTAAAGCATGCTGGTTTTAAGTCAATCAGAAGCAAGAGAAATACAAACATCATTGGCCATAAGAGAAGAGAAAGAGTAAACTTCAAATTGTAGGCAATGGTATAAACATTAGTTTCATTGAGGTTAAACCTCAATGAAACTAGGAATTCCCTTCACCAGTACAACCTAAACACAAAAAAATGACAAACATATGATAAATCGAATCAACATAATAACAATAGTAAAGAGTAAAAATGAGAGATTTACCTTAACTATGTCGGCTTCGATAACCAATAAGTTATAGGCAACGATATGAGCATAACATTGTTTCAAGATTAACATCGAAGAATAATACACATCAATACACTCACCAGTATAACCTAATGTTAGAAGCAAACAAGTTAGTTCTAAAAACAGTGACCATACGAAATACAAACAGACAAAGCAAATGTACAGATCGGTGAAACCCTAACTCCATATCCAAATCCCAGAGATAAAACAGAGACAAATAGGTCAAAGTAGGTGAAACCCTAACACAAGAAACAGGGATATGAACATGCGAAGTGAGAAAAATATGAAACCAGAGAGAAATCGCAGATATACACATATAGATAACAAAAACGAGCCGAAACCCTAACTCACAGTCTTCAAGAAACCAACAGATCTGGACATGGAAATCGAAAATAGAGAGAAACTAGAGAGAAATCGCAGAGTAATACATATAGAAACAAAAAGTAACCTAAACCCTAACTCACCATGGTTAGGAAACCGACATATCTCGACATGCAAATCGAAAATAGAGAGAAACCAGAGGGAAATCGCAGAGAAAAACATATACAAACAAAAAGTAACAGAAACCCTAACTCACCATGGTTAGGAAATCGACAGATCTCGACATGCAAATCGAGAACAGAGAGAAACCCGAGAAATCGCAGAGAAACACAAATACAAACAAAAGGAGACGAAACCCTAACTCAGAGTCTTCAAGAAACCAACAGATCTGGACATGGAAATCGAAAATAGAGAGAAACGAGAGAAATCTCAAATAAATACATATAGAAACAAAAAGTAAGCGAAACCCTAACTCACCATCGTTAGGAAACCAACATATCTCGACATGCAAATCGAGAACAGAGAGAAACAGAAACAAACCATAAACAAAACCCACCGAAAATCGAAGAAACCATCGCAAACCAGAGACTAAACGATAGAGAAAACAATAGAGAAAACAAGAAAGATGGAAAATACCAAAAACCAAAGGAAATTGAAGAAACCATCGCAAACTAGAGAGAACTAGAGAGAAACGAGAGAGAAGATGAAAATACCCAAAATGGAGTTTGAACGATAATGAAGAGGAGTAGGTGGGACGCACATGAAGTGCGCGAGTAAGTGGCGGTGAACAGCGCGAGTAACCCGGCCGTGTAAGCGCCGTCTTCGCGCTCAGGGTTTTAAGTTTAAATAACCTGGCGGCCCAAATGCCGGGTTATTACGCTTCCCGGCCCAACACGGCAACCTAAACGAGTCCTAAATGTGCAAAATTTAAATTTAGCAAAGAACAATTCTTGAAGAAAAAGATTTCCATAAGGAATAGGTTGATTGAATTGCAGACAGCCAGAGGCACAGTATAAATACAAAATGTGGTAGAGAATTGTTACAACATAACAAATAAAAAAATGACATAAATTCACTATACGGCCAAAGGATAAATAAGAAACGAAATTATTAGAAAAGGAACGGTGACGTTTTGAATAGAAACACGAGCCATGAAACGTTGCCGTTCTGTGCAGATATTCTAACATTGAATAACTTGCTTCTCTTGTTAAAAAAAAAAAAAAAAAATCCAACTCCAAATTACAGGCTTCTCTTGGTTAATTTTTCATTCTATTCAAATTTAGGATTGAGTTTATTGAGATTAAACTAAATTGTACTTGAAAATGAAATTCTCATTTTGATTTTGATTTTCTAACTGTGAATTCTAGGTTATAGTAGGTTTTATCATTCTAATAGTCCTATCAAATTCATTTCTTATGTGCATTGATTTTGAAATGGAAGAAAAAATGGGCGAAAGAGAGAAGAAGAATCAAATTTTGATCTATGGTTACTTTTTTTCTCAAGAACTATTTTTAAACTTTTTGTAAAATTGAGGGATAAAAATTAATAATTGAGAGACAAAAATGATATTTTAACTCAAAATCCAAACTCCAAAAAATGGCTTTTCTTGTTTAATTTTCCATTCAATTTAAATTTAGTATTGAGTTTATTGAAACTAAATTAAATTGTACACGTTTCTGTCTTATATTAAATTGTAAACTAGCCTTACAAATATATATGAATTCAATTCATTCTCGATATTAATATTTGAATTTCATTAATTTGAAAGCAGTTGTGGTCCCACTTTCCAATTTATACAAAAATATATATAATGCACCTAATAAGGTGCTTATTTTTTTGTAATGTAAAACCATGAATTGAAGATTCAGCTTTTATATATATAGTTTATGTATCAAATGAGAAATGTGCAACAAAATAATATTTTTTGTATTTTAAATAAACTTATACTATCAATATATTGAACTCAATTTTGATTCATCAATAATTAATTGATGTCCTATAAATCGAATGCACCATTTATTTATAAAATTGAGAATTGAATTTTTATATTTTAAAACAATTCGTACTTTATTTATATTTTAAATTCGTACTTCATTTATTTTATATTTTAAAACTTTTTTTTTTAATTTTTTAGGAAAGGTTATGTTATGACGAAAAATATGGCCCGGAAGTCTCGAAAGAGGCCGGGACCCAAACAAAGGACAAAAGGACCAAAGCCGACCCCCCGGGGGTCGGCCAACACCATTGCCAACCCCCCGGGGGTCGCCCATCCCCTTTGCCGACCCCCCGGGGGTAGGCCAACTCCTTTGCCGACCCCTAGGGGGTCGGTCATGCCTTTG
>JBBMEG010000024.1:14639464-14681296 GCA_037832605.1 Cyclanthera cordifolia
AGGATTCTAAACCTTAAGGCAATATATGTTATCATTATTTTATTACACTTTACTAATTCATTGTTTGGTGGATTTAGCGTGTAAATATTAAAACGGATCCATCCTCACGTGCACTACTATGGATGGAAGGTCTAAAGGACAAGAATAAAGAGCATGTCGATGAAGCCACGGTTGAAGCCTCAAATCGTGTAAGCATGTTTAATTCATATTACAGTTAACATTTCAAATCTCTGATGGGTTAATTTTAATTAATATTTCCAAATATATTCATTTTAGAATAAGTTGGGAAATGCACATCGAGGTGCGGATGGTTTGACCAAAGTCTTGGGAACACCCGAGCACCGAGGACGTGTTAGGGGCGTTGGTCAATTTCTATCTCCATCTGCTTTCTTCAAAATGGCTCGTCCAAGTGATAGAACAGGAACACCCGAGCATCAAGGACGGTCTAGCCAAGTTAGTTGCTCTCCTTGTATGGGAAGTAATCACGATCAATCACCCCCGATTCTGGGAGAAGAACCAATAACGCAAACCGATGAGATCTTCCAAACACCTCAACTCATTAGAGATGAACCCCGCATAGTCCATCCCGTTGTCGAAGACTTGGGAGAAGTAAGTTGTAAATTATTAATTTCATTTAATTTCTTATATTCTTTTTAAATTTTATTACTCTAACTATGTGTTTGTTACGTTTGAAGGGTGTGGCATGTCAACTTGCCCTTGAAAATGTTGACAACATTGTTGCCGTCGGCACAATGTATGAATCGAGCGGGGCACCTGCTAAAATTCATGAACTTCCACTAGGAAAGTACAACACACGCGTCCTAGTGGATTTAATAATTAGAAATAACGAGGATTTGGACCTTCCAATTCCTCTAAACGACGAGCTTCAATACCTTGGACAAGTCGTCAACAATTTTGTGTCATGGCCGCGTGCATGGATTATTAAGACGTCAACCAACGTATCAAAAGAGGTATTTAATTTTACATTTCCTATTTATAGTATTTACCACATTATTAGTTTACTAATAATAGATTAATTTTATTTTCATAGCCGTTACTTCCATACAAAGGTAAGAAGGTTGTGATAGATACACAATCTCATCAATTAGGCACGACGCTTCCAACCACAATCAAGGTTGTCTATCACTTTGCTAAACACAATATGAGTGATAGTGACATGCTGGCAATTGAACTTACTAAGAATATGTTTGGATTTCACAACAACTGCTTCCTTGCCAGAGAAGACATTTTGCAGTATTGTGAGATTGAAGAGATCGGCTACAGTCCTATTCTTTGTTACATTGCATAAGTACTATATCATTTTCAATTATTATAACAAATTTGTTACATTGGTTTATTACTAACATTTCTTAAATCTATTTCAGCTGGGCTACTTACGATCAACAGATTCTTGATAACCACTTACTAGTGGACGGTAGTGGTTTTGCTACGATTTTGGGAAAACAAAATCAATAAGGGCAAATCAAGATTCTGCCTGATCGTTTTGGCATGATTACGGATGTCGGTCAACGTGTCTTCTTTCCCTTTAATACCAGGTATGTTTTTTTAAATTTTGAACTTCCTAACGTGTAATCTATGAAGATGGTAATGTTTAGTGTAGTCCTAATATCATGTTATGTCATTTTAGGCACCTTTGGAGTTTAGTAGTACTAATTCCTGATGATGGGACCGTTTATATTATGAACTCACCCGGTCAGAAGGCGTCCGATGAGACTTTAGCTCATATCGTGAATACGTAAGTTCTTTTTGGTTTTTGGTAGTTTTTTTATTTCAATTAGCTTATTGTCCTAATGTGTTTACTTTTATTATATAGTTCTTATCGAATGTGGCAATCAAAGAATGGGTTTAGAGCCACAAAATTAATATGTAAATCATTGAAGGTACGTAAATAAATCATAGCTAGATTTCTTCGATTCTTGGTCTTATGGAATTATTATTAACACTGCCTAATAATTTTGGTCACTAGTGCCCTCATCAATTAGGATCCATAGTGTGTGGAAATTATGTCCAACTTTTCATGCGGAAGATGATATCCAACACACGCACCCCCATAACTAAACTTGTAAGTTTTTGTTTTATTTCATTAACAATTTTAGTTTATGAATTCTGCGACACTTTTTGCTTACTAATTTCGAAATATTATTTTATGTTTTAGTTTAACTCCACGAAACCATACATCCAAGAAGATATGGATGAAGTACGAATCGAATGGGCAGACTTCATAGGTAGGTATTTAATATCGAATAACAATTAGTTAAAGTGTAGAATTTTGAATATTGGTTATATATTATAGCATTATAATCAAGTTATAGCAATTGTACTCAAGTTATAACATTGTATTAATTGTTTAATGAATTATAGTCTATATATATATATATATATATATCTATTTTGCAAATCATTCTGGCGAAACAATGTCTCTTATAATGTTGATTTTGATTAGTAGTCTCGATATATATCATTTCTGGAATTTACAGGATTATCATAAATTTTTTGGTAATCTTAAAGTTACGCCGTTATGCTGCCGAAATTTCAATTAATTTAACTAAGATTGAAGTTATATCATGCTTGTTGAGTTTAGAGATGATTTAATTTGGTGGTTTGCTGACATTTTCAAGGCATTGTTTCTTATTTGCCTTGAAATAGACAAACCATCACTTATATTTTTTTTATTCAAGTTTTGATACTTTTAATGTCGTTCACAAATGGTGACCTATTATAATAAAGCCAAAAGTTTAAATGAAAATGGTGACCCACAATACGTGGTGACCAATAAAAATCTATTTTTTAAAAATTAAAAAGGTCATTTTTAATGTCGGGCACATTTAACCGTCACCAAAAGTCTTTAGTGTCACGCATAATGACCGACAGTGAACGACTTTAGTGTCGGTCAAAACCGACACCAATGAGCGGCCCAAAAGGGCTTTGGTGTCGGTCATGACCAACACTATAGGGGTCTTGACAAACACTAAAGGGTTTTGGTTCGGTCTTTTCTACGTGACACTAAAGAAGTTTGGTGACGGATTTTGCCCGTCACCAAAAGTGACCATCACTAAATGTCTTTAATGAAACCACTATTAATGACGGTAGTTTGACCAACACCAAATATATTTGGTATCGGCATTGCCCGTCACTAAAATTCTGTTTCTACTAGTGGCAGATCACTTAATGGCTAATTTTCGGCCGTTAGAAATGCCCGTCATTAAGTCGGGTATGAATACCGGGCGTAACTTCTGATCGTACCCTTTCGGGGTGTAACGGTCTTGACTCTTGAGTTACTTGGACTCAGTCGACTCTTCGGAGAGTCATGACCTCCACGACAAACCCACTCGGGCTGACCTACCCGTTGTAATGGGGGACGTCACAGGGTGCAGCACCTCCATACGTTTCTTGGTCTTGGTCGACTTTTCGGAGATTCCTAACCTCCACGACCAACCCACTCAGGATAACTTACTCGTTGTAATGGGGGACGCCACGGGGTGCAGCGCCTTCATACGTTACTTGGACTTGGTCGACTCTTCAAAGAGTCTTGACCTCCATGACCAACCCAACTCGGACTGACCTACTCGTAGTAACAGGAGACACCACGTGGTGCAAGGGGTGTTCGGAGAGTCTTTACTATGACTCGATCGACTCTTAGGAGAGTCTTAACCTCCATGGCTTTCCCCCTAAGGGGCGTTCGCCTGTTTTTGTCGGACCCGAGAGGGGTGAGGCTGCAAGGGCCGACCCACGGGGGGTCGAGGCCTTCTTTGGCCGACCCCCGGGGGGTCAGCAAAAGGCGTGTTCAACCCTTAAGAGGTCGGCACTGGCGTGGCCGACCCCTACGGGATCGGCAAGGGCGTGGCTGACCCCCGAGGGGTTGGCAAAAGGTGTGGCTGACCCTTGAGGGGTCAGCAAGAGCTTGGCCAACCTCTAAGGGGTCAGAAATCGGCTTGGCCGACCCCTATGAGGTCGACAATAGGTGTGGCTGACCCCTAGGGGGTCGTTATGGACTTGGCCGACCCCTTGGGGGTCAAGGCCTACATTTGGCCGCCCCTTCGGGGGTCAGCGTTGGCTTGTTTGTCCTCTGAGTGGGTCCTAACCTCTTCCGAGTCTTTCGGAATATTTTTGGCTTACAACAATTGGCTTGTTTGTCCCCGACTCTTCATTTCTGATCTTCTAGAATCGTGGAATTTTGAAGAGTTGTTTAGCCAATTGCTTTTTCCAATGTTTTGAGATGTTAAAGAATTATCTCCTTGTACTTTATGGAAGTATCTCTCTTGAAATTTACTTAGGCCATATTATTTTTATGAATAACTTTTTTCTATATAATATCCAAAAAATAAAGGTTTTAAGGTTATGGAAAATATTCATTTCAAGAATAATTATATTAAAATGGTCAAATTCCTCTTTCTAAGAATATCTTTTCTAAGCTAACACTTTTATTCAAAGAAAAATAACCTTCTCTTTTTAGGAAAATATTTCTCCTTAGAGATTTTCCATAACTTAACTTTTCTATCAAAACACCCATCCAAAACTACGTCCTCATTTTTTACCCTACTTTGGCCAAAAACTGCCTCTCACTGGGCTAGAGTTTTTGATTTTTTCAAAGTGTGGAAAGAGACTTGCTTTGCGTTTTGAATTTTTAGAAAGCATTCGCCATGTCTCGTCTTTTTGGTATGTACCCTCCTTTTTCCGACTTTATGCTAGCGACTAGGGGTATTTTAGAAAATTCCACCCTTACTTAGGCGTTTTTCGATTTTTTTCCTTTCAAGCATGTATGTCAGAATTTTTGGATTGTTTAGGCTCTTTTTTCAAAGACATGCATGTAGAGTACCTTTCTGAATTTTAGGCTACTTAGGCACTTTTCATAAAAGTCTTGCCCGTTTAACCATTTTTTGAAATTCTTAGGCTACTTAGACACTCTTATCAAAGTCTTGCCCGTTTACCCTTTTTTGAAGTTTGTAGGCTACTTAGGCATTTTTTATAAAACTCTTGCTCGTTTACCCTTTTACGAAGTTTATAGGCTTCTTAGGCACTTTTTATAAAAGTCTTGCCTGTTTAGCTGCTTTTCGAATTTCAGAGATTCTTTAGGCTATCTTTGTTAGAGACTTACCTTTTTCCTAACTTCATTATTCGCAGATTACTCATTACTTTTGCTACCATAGACCCTTCATCTGATTACGAGACCGAATCCCTCACCTTCTGGTTAGCTCCTCTCTTAAGAAGACTCAGTAGAAAACCCTAGCAGTAGGATTAAGATCTTAGATGGTCGCGTCTGTTTTAACTCAAAAGGACTTAGATCACCTCAGGACCCAGTACCTTATTCCTGCCGATATCACCCTTCGGCTTCCGCTGGCTTCAGAGACATACGTTCATCCTCCTCTAGGTGAGGTGGCCCTTTACACCACCATGTTCGACAGAGGAGTTCGGATTTTCCTTATACCTTCTCTTCAAGAGTTCTTAGGAATGACCGAGTTGGCTCCAGCGCAGCTGGCTCCCAATGCTTGAAACATTTTCTTTGGTGTTCACAGCCTTTGGGTATACACCAACTTCGAGGGCCCCTTCAACCGAGAGACCTTCTTTCACTTTACCGCTTCTACCAACATGGCAACGTCACAGTGGGCTCCTACTTTACTCCCACAAGCAAACTTTCTCCTTTGGTGGAGTGCCCCAATTTTGAGAAAGGGTGGAAAGAACATTGGTTCTTCACTGGAGGACCTTGGGCAGCGCCAGATGCCCAAGCTTACTGGCAATCCCCAGTCCCTGTGGAACATATGATATACTTTCTTTCGCCTTGGCTCATCCATCTTTTGGCACAGTACTTACATTTTTGTGTTGTTTCACTAGCAATCCCCACTGCCTTTGAAACTAAGTCCTCATTCTTGGGTAATGAAGTTCTACTAGGTCATTATGACCTACCCTGAGGAGGTCACTCGCAACGAGCAATATCTGACCATGGATTCAATGACGCCTTACAACCTCCTTCCAGATTCAGCCGCGCCAGCTGACTCTGATTCGAACTCTCCCGTCCCACAGATCCATTCCAGGTATGCAACTTACTTTTTCCTTAAACTTAGCATGCTTTAAATACTGGAAATGTAAGTTAACGCCTTTTACCGTTTTCAGCCGCCATGGACTATGAGCCTTCGCTGAGGCGCGCCTTTGATGCAGTGACGCACCAAACATCTCGCCCCCTTGCTATGCCTCCTATCAACGACACGATGGACCTTACTTTGGAGGACTGCTCCCTTCCACCTGGTGACGATGAAGATCTTCCTTTTCCTGAGGACCCAGAGGACTTGGATGTTGGGTCGGATCCAGAGTTTGACGAACCTAGCCTTGGATTTGACCATGTCCCTTCGCCAGCTCGGACTAGCTCGTGTAGGCCTCATACGGCTATACACAGCCTTTCTCCTGGATTCGACTCGTACCTTTTGTCAGGACCATACCGTCTTACTTTAGACCCGTAGGAGGAAAAGACTTTGGCCTCCAACTTTTGGAGTGAAGTGGAGTCTTCTTCGGCTCCCTTTCCCCTTGGAGACGCCTCGCAGGTTTTGAAAGAAGGGACCCGTCTGATGCACGAGGTATGACGACCCCACTTTTTACAGCTATATGTTGGCTTGAGTATGCATACTAACTTATTACCTTGGTTTTTTGCAGGCGTTCATGCATTTCGCCTCAACTTCTCGTCTCTTTTCTGAAGAATTGTGTCACGCCCGCTCTTCTTTGTCAACTGGTACTGACAAGCTTAACTGGGAGCTGGCACATGCTTAAGAAACTCTTCGAGTCGTTGAGGCTACCTTAATCGAATCTCAGACTTCCGCCGAAGCAGCCCGAGTCTTCCTACCCGCGCGCGCAGAGAAGACTTGTCTACTATTGCTTGCCTTTGACGAGCGTTGGCTTCTACTGAAGGGAAGCTGAAGAATGCTGCCTACCTGGCTAACCTTGTGAAGGGCTCTCCTGCCTTTGCAATTTAGGAGAACAACGCCGGTAACGCTGCCATCGGCTGGACACTTGACCAAATTCAGAAGGAGTTAGCTATGGCAACCTTCTTCCTCTTTTTTGGTCTCTTTGTTCCAACACTGCAGAAAAAGTCGCTGACCCTTGCTTGCCAGCCTTCGAGTCCGAACTTCCAAGTGATCCCACCCAAGCCGCTTGCTACGACTCCCGCATCTTCCAGGGCGTGCCTGAAAGAAGTCAAGCTCTTCCAGCTAGGACAACACCTGCCCAAGCTGAACTTAACCGACCGACTTCCAGTATGCGTTGCTCAGGGGGGCCTTGATGACTTTTTCGCTGCATTCCTTTTTACTTGAAGTATTTTACTTTGCAGTCTTTACTTTTCCTTCTAGGTTGTAACCCAGGAATTTTTTATGACTTTGAATGAATAACAAGTTTTTCTATTTCTCTATCTTGCATACCCCCAATTTAAGTTTATGAAAATACAATCAATATACTTAAATTAAGATGGAAAGAATGAGAAAATAACACTTCACTTTTTATTCAATGACAGCTTGAATTACAATCTACTAAAAGTATTTTTCAAGTGTTTAAGCACTCCAAAGATGGAGGATCTTATTATTGTAGGCGAAACTGGTGTTGCCTTGCTAATTCCGTACAACAGTTTGGCGGGGAGGCTAGATTTGTCTAGGATATCTACCAGCACGGTCTTGTCCTCCTTGGTTTCATAGGCGACCTTTGACTTTGCCAAAGCCTCAGCCTTGGCGCCTTAGGACCTGGCTACTTGCTTGATTTTTACCCCTAGAGGTGATGTTCTTTGGAAAACCTCACCTGGCACTAGTCTTCTTTCAATAGGACTTTATCTCACTAACTCCTACCACTCTCCGTTAGGTTGTGTGGTAACACTCTGTCTAAGGATAATTGTACTCCTCTAACTTTCACCACCCCCATAGGAGTAGGGAACTTTATCACCTGGTTGTAAATAGACACGACCGCCCTTAGCATATCAATCGTGGGTCTCCCCAGTATTGCATTGTAGGCGGAGTTGTCGTTCACCACCAAGAAATTGACGAAGTATAGGACTATGTTGTCTCCTTAGCTCGACTAATCCTTCGGGGATCAAAATGCTCCCACTATACCTAATTAGGGGCGTTCAGTTCGGCTTGAGCCTTTCCCTTCCAAGCTTCATGGCATCGTAAGCATTTAGTGACAGCACATCTGCCAAACTGCCTTCGTTGATGAGGATCCTTCTGACCCGGATGTTGGAGACGATCAAGGATACCACTAAGGCGTCGTTGTGCGGCTGGTGCAATGCTACGGCTTTTGCGTAGTGAAGCTAAGCTGCTCGTCCACTGATGCCATAATCCGCACTTCCTTGCCCTTTAGCGGGCCTTTGGCTTGTCTCAGCTTTTCCTTCTGACTTCGATTGGACTCCCCTCCAGTTGGTTCTCCGATGATTTTTCTGATCTTCAGCGGTGAAGGTGACTTTTCGCCTTCCCTTGTCTTGCCAGGGAACTCGGACGTTTTTTTGCCCTCTTCCACATACTTGTCTAGTCGTCCTCTTTGGATGAGGGACTCGATGGACTCCTTCAGGTGGTAGCAATCTGAGGTAGTGTGGCCGTGTTCCCTATGAAATAGGCAGTACCTGCTCTTATTTCTTTTGTTGGATCTCGCCTTAATTCGGCTAGGCTACTTTAGCTCCTCTTTATTTTGAATCTCGATCAAGATATGCTCTACAGGAACCGCCATGGGAGTGTACTTCTCAAACCGGCTAGGGGGTACCCCTCTTCCTTCAGTTTTCTCTTTTTTCATTGGGCGCTCTTCCGCCCTTCGCTTTCGCGACTCTTTGTAGTCAGCCTTGCGGCGACTGACTGACTTCTCACGCTTCGGAATGAAGCCTCTTTCTTCTGTGCTTCCTCAGGAGTTGACTACCTCCCCTATGCTTATGTACTTTTGCGCTCTGGTCAGCAGCTCGATGTAAGAACTTTTCATCCCTGAGTCCGGCCACGATTGCTGCGAGAGCCGTGTTGTCGGAGTACCCTTCGACTTGTAGTGCCTCATGGTTGAAGCGTGCAATGTACTCTCGAAGGGTCTCATGACTCCTTTGCCTCACGGTCAGTAGATGGGTCACCTATTTTTTCTAATCTCGCCCTCACAGGAATTGGGTGATGAAGGCTCTGGCTAGCTCTCTAAATGAGGCAATGAACTTGCGCTTGAGCTGCCTAAACCATCTTCGAGCTGGTTCCGTAAGCGTAAACGAAAATGCTCGGCACTTGATCGCATCTCGAACTCCATGGAGTTTCATACATGCTCGATAGGAATCCAGGTGCTCTACAAAATCCTTAGATCCGTCATACCCCTTGATTGTAGGGAGCTTGAACTTTGCCGGGACGAACTCCTTCATGATTTCATCGATGAAGAAATGGTCGACCTGGTCTACCAAACTGTCTAGGTTCAGTCTGTCTTAGTCCTGCGCCTTCTTCATGCTACTCAACTGGTCTTGGAGGAGACGAAGTTTGGCCAGCTAAGGTTGATCCTCCGTTCCGGCATTGGTTGAGCACATCCTTGAGATTTGCTCCCAAGTCTGATCCCATCATCTGGGCACTTGGAGTTTTCGGAGGATGTGGGGTGGAGGACCCTCGTGTTGTACTCCTTGGCTAGCTATTTCTGACTTACTGCGTCTGGGAAGACACCGCTGTTCTGGATCTGATCCTCTGGTAAACCCAAGTCGAAGTCGTTCGACCGGTCTTTGGTGTCGGTAATGAGCTTTTTTCGGCGCCTCCGTGGGTGAGGCTTTCCTTTTGACAGGGTCCCGAACCAACAGAGCTAACTTCTCTGTCGCAGCCTTTTTCTTAGTCGACTGTCGCCGCACAGCCTCCTGCGGCGCCTGGTGGTTCCCAGCATCAGCTATCTGAACCGGAGGAGGTTCCCAAAGCTACTCCCTCAGGCAACTCAAACTTTCCGTCATTCCTTGCACTTGTTCCTCCAAAGCCGTAAATTTCAGATATGCACGCTCTGGTTCTTGCCATACTGCACCCTCAGGATCCGGGTGGTTTTCGACATGACCAACATCATGTCCTCTAGAGGCAATCCTCCTCGAAGCGTGCAGGACGTCGATTCTTCATCGACACCGTGGTGGTGGTCGTCCTCAACGTTCGACATTTTTGCAGGAAAATGTGTTTGGATTTTAGTATTTTTAGGTAGAACACTCTCTCTTCCCCCACAAACGGCGCCAACTGTTGATGCCGAAAATGGTCAAAGGATATGCACAATAAGATTTGTTTAACTAAGGATGAAAAGGCCTGCAAAAAAGCGAAAATTAGGACACACCAGTGTGGTGTGAGTCACAGGGCCTCTGATGCCTAAGTCAGTAAGAGATTTTAGGAGGATAATTTAGAACTCAGAATGACATAAGAATACTTAGCTCGATTTAGCTTAGTATCGTCCCCTTCGAATGGAGGATGAAGTGACTGTTATAACAGTCAGTTTCGTAACCGCTGCAGCTCACTTATGAGCGGCATAATGACCAGTCGTTAGAAACGTCCGTCATTAAGCCGGGTATGAATATCACCGTAACTCCTGACCGTTACCCTTTGGAGATGTAACGGTCTTGACTCTGGAGTTACTTAGACTCGATCGACTTTTCGGAGAGTCCTAACCTCCACAACTAACCCACTCGGGATGACCTACTCGTTGTAACGGGGGACGTCACGGGGAGTAGCGCCTTCATAAGTTACTTCGACTCGGTCGAATCTTCGGAGAGTCCTAACCTCTACTACCAACGCACTCGGGCTGACCTGCTCGTTGAAACGGGGGACGCCACGGGGTGTAGCGCCTCCATAAGTTACTTGGACTTGATCAACTCTTTGGAGAGTCCTGACCTCCATGACCAACCTACTCAAGCTGACCTATTCGTTGTAACGAGGGACGCCATGAGGTGCAGCGCCTCCATACGTTACTTGGATTCGGTCAACTCTTCGGAGAGTCCTGACCTCTATGGCTTTCCCCCTAAGGAGTGTTCGCATGTTTTTGCCGGACCGGGGAGGGGTGAGGCTGCAAGGGCCGACCCCCGAGGGGTTGAGGCTTCCTTGGTCGACCCCCGGAGGAGTCAGACTTGCTTGGCCATCCCCCGGGGGTCGGCGTTGGCTTTTTTTTCCTCTGAGTGGGTCCCAACCTCTTTCGAGTCTTTCAAGATATTTTTGGCTTACAATGGTCAGATTGATGATTTTTTTTTTTAATTTAATATATAGTTTTAAATAAAAAAAAAAAAGAAGTATATTGGAGAATTATTAATTCTCTGAGTATTCTAACTTTCAATTTAGCTATTAATTTAAAATAGCTATAAATTTGGCTATTAATTTAAATAGCTATAAAAAATAGCCATTTACTAAATTAATTTGGGAAAAGTAGGGGTATGCTATCATTTCCCTTATTAAATTCATATCCGAAGTCCAAGTCCAATTAACTTTGACGGGATGGGTAAAAATTAAAAAAAAGCTAAAAACTAAAAAAAAAATGAAATCATTTTTTTGGTTAAAATATTATTTTGTATATTAGACTATCACTTTTGTTTAATTTGTTCGGTAGACTATCACTTAAGTTTATACATTTTTCAAGTGTCTACTTTAGTTAACGTACTTTCAAATTATTTCATTTTAATTATTAGATTTTCGTAGATTTATTCTTTACCCATTAAAAAATTAAAAAATATTTAAATTGGTCTTATTGATAAATTTAAATTTAAAATTAATAGAAATTTGTTTTAATATTGTTAATAATTTTATTAAAAATAAAGATAGAATGTGAACATATTTTTAAAATGATCTAGAATAATGATAGCGTTTGTTGGCCGAAAAATGGTCAACGAATATCCACAATAATGATTTATTTAGCTGAGGATGAAAGGGCATGCAAAAAAAACAAATTTAGGGCACATCGGTGTGGTGTGAGCCACAGGGCCTCTGATGCCTAAGTCAGAAACGGAATTAGGGAGAATAATTAACGCACTAAGAATGGCTTAAGGGTACTTAGCTTAGGATCCGTCCCTTCAAAGGGAGAAATGACTTGACTTTTATGGCAGTCGGTTTTGTAACCGCTGCGGCTCACTTATGGCGATATAATGGTCGGCCGTTAGAAACGTCTTTCATTAAGCCGGGTATGAATACTGGAGCTACTGATGGCCGTTACCCTTTAGAGGTGTAACAGTTTTGATTCTGGACTCGGTCGACTCTTCGGAGATTCCTAACCTCCACGGTCGACCCAATGGGGCCGACCTACTCGTTGCCGGACCCGAGAAGGGTGAGGCTGCAAGGGTCGACCCCGAGGTGGTAGTGGCCTTCCTTGGCCGACCCCCGGGGGGTTGTGGCCTCCATTTTGCCGACCCCCGGGGGGTCGATGATGGCTAAGCCGACCCCTGGAAATGGACTTGGCCGACCCCTAGGGGGTCGGCAATGGTGAGGTCGATCCCCGAGGGGTCGGGGAAGGTGTTGGCCGACCCTTAGGGGGTTGGCAAGGATGTTGGCTGACCCCCGAGGGGTCGACAATGGGCTTGGCCGACCCCGAAGGTCGGCGTCGGCTTCCTTGTCCTTCGTGCGGGTCCCAACCTCTTCCGAGTCTTTCGGGATATTTTTAGGTTATAATATTACCCTCACTCTTCATTTTCGAGCTTGCCGGATTGTGAAGAGTAGTTTAGGTTCTTGTCTCTTTTTCGAAGTTTTGGATGCTACAAAGTAATCTTTTTACGAAAGTATTTACCTGAAAATCACTTAGGCCATATTCTCTTTCAAGAACATCTTTTCCTAAATAATAATCCAACAAATAAAGTTTTAAGGTTATGGAAAATATTCATTCTAAGAATAATTATATTAAAATGGTCATATTCTTATTTCTAAGAATATCTTTTCCAAGATAATATTTTTATTCAATGAAAAATCACTTCTCTTTTTAGGAAAATATTTATCCTTTAGAGATTTCTCATAACCTAACATTTCCATAAAAACTCCCTTCCAAAACTATACCCTGCTTTTTACCCTACTTTGGCCGAAAATTACCTCTCATTGGGCTAGTATTTTAGATTTTTTCAAAGCGTGGGGGAGACTTGTTTTGCGTTTTGGACATTTGGAAAGCATTCGTTGCGCCTTACTTTTTTCGGTACGTACTCTCCTTTTTCCGACTTTACACTAACGGTTAGACTTATTTTCGAAAATTTCACCCTTACTTAGGCACTTCTCTTTTTGCATGTATGTCTGAATTTTTGGATTATTTAGGCTCTTTTTTCAAAGACTCACCCCTTAGAGTACTTTTCTGAATTTGTAGGCTACTTAGGCACTTTTTATAAAAGTCTCTCCTTTTTCACCACTTTTTGAAACCTTTAGGTTACTTAGGTATTTTTTGAAAAGTCTCGCCTTTTTCACCGCTTTTTGAATTTTGTAGGGTACTTAGGCTCTCTTAGAGACTTGCCTTTTCCCTAACTTAGTTAATTGCAGACTACTTCTTACTTTAGTTGTCATGGATCCTTCGTCTGACTACGAGACTGAATCCCTTCACCTTCGAGCTTCCTCCTCGCTTTAGAGGACTCGACGAAGAGCCTTGGTGGTAGGGTCGACGTCTCAAATGGTAGTGTCTATTTTAACTCAGGATGATTTGGACCACCTTAGGACCCAGTTCCTTATCCCGGCCGAAGTTACTCTTCGGCTTCCGCTGGCTTCGAAAACAGACGCCCACCCTCCCCCGGGCGAGGTGGCCCTTTACACCACCATGTTCAACCGAGGAGTTCGGTTTCCCCTCATACCGCCTCTTCAAGAGTTCTTGGGTATGTCAGGGCTAGCTCCTAATGCCTGGAATGTCTTCTTCGGTGTTTACAGCCTTTGGGCGTACACTGGCTTCGAAAGTGCCTTTAGTGCCAGAGACGTTATTTCACTCTACCGTTTATGCCAGCATCGCGACGTTTAGAAGGGGTGGATGGAGCATTGGTTCTTTGCTGGAGGACCTTGGGCAGCCCCAAGCGTCGATGCCTTGCTGGCGACTCCCACTGTCTTCGGGACATATGGTATGCTTACTTTCGCCTTGGTTTACTTAACTTTTGGCACTGTACTAACTTTTGTGTTTACAGTGCACAGGAAGCTGAATCCCCGCTCCCGGGTAATGAAGTTTTACGAGTCTGTGATGTCCCTCCCCGAGAAGGTAACTCGCAGTGCACAATACTTGACCACGAACTCGCTGGCGCTGTACAACCTCATTCCGGCTTCAGCCATGCCACCCGATTCTAACTCGGAGTCACCCGTCCCGCAGAGGGGATCTGCTCGAGGTATGCAGCTTACTTTTTCCTCTAACTTTGCATGCCTAGCATATTGAAAATATAGGTTGACACCTTTTACCGTGTTCAGTCGCCATGGAATACGAGCCTTCGCTGAGGAGCGCCTTTGACACAGTGACGCGTCAAACATCTCGCCACCTCCCCCCCCCCCCCGCTAGGCCTCCCACTAATGATAAGGTGGACCTTACTTCAGAGGGCTGCTCTCTCCCGCCTGGTGATGACGAAGACCTTCCTTTCCCCAAAGTTCCAAAGGACTTGAAAGTTGGGTCGGACCCGGAGTTTGATGGTCCCAGCTTTGGTTTTGACCACGTTCCTTCTCTAGTTCGGAGTAGCTCGCGCAGGCCTTGGACGCCTATATACAACCTTCCCCCTGGATTCGTCTCCTACCTCTTGTCGGGGCCGCACTGTCCTACTTTGGACCCACAGGAGGAAAAGACTTTGGCTTCCCACTTGTGAAGTGAAGTGGGGTCTTCTTCAACTACTTTTCCCCTAGGAGATGCCTTCCAGGTCCTGGAAAAGGGGACTCATCTGATGCACGAGGTACAACACCCCAACTTTTCGCAGCTATATTTTTATTTTAGTACGCATGCTAACTTGTACCTTGGTTTCTTTTTGTAGGCATTCATGCACTTTGCTTTAGCTTCTCGCCACCTCTCGGAGGACTTGCGTCAAGCCCGCTCTTTCTTGTCTACCAGTACTGACAAGCTCAAGTGGGAACTGGCACAGACTCAAGAAGCTCAGCGAGTCGTAGAGGGTGCCTTAGCCGCCTCTCGTAATTCTGCCGAAATAGCCTAGAATATAGCTACCCGCGCACGTCAAGATGACTTGGCTACGATCGCCCGCCTTCGGTGATAGTTGGCTTCTGTTGAAGGGAAGCTCAAGAATGCTGCATACTTGGCTAACCTTGTGAAAGGTTCTCCTGCGTTTGTGATTCTGGAAAACAATACCGGCGATGCTACCATTGGCTGGGCACTGGACCGAATCCAAGAGGGGGTTAGCTATGGCAATCTTCTTCCTCTCTTTCGGTCATTTTGTTCTAGCACCGCGAGGAGAGTCGCCGACCCTTTCTGCCAGCCTTCGAGTCTGGACTTCCAAGCGACCCGGCCCAAGCTGCTTGTTATGACTCTCGCATCTTTCAAGGCGTGCCCGATAGAAGTCAAGCTCTTCCAGCTAGGACAGCACCTGCCCAAGCCGGACCTGTTCGACCGTCTTCCAGCAGGTGCAGCTCTAGAGGGCCTTGATGACTTTTACCTTGTAGTCTTTTTACCTTGTAGTACTTTATTTTGCAGTCTTTACTTTTTCGCCTAAGTTGTAACTCAGGAACTTTTTTCTTGCTTTTTTCTTCTTTATCTCATATACCCCCATTTTAAGTTTATGAAAATGAGATCAATATACTTAAATTAAGATGGTTAGAATAAGAAAAACAACACTTTTTATTCATCAACAACTTGAATTACAATCTATTTAAAGTATTATTTTCAAGTGTTAAATCGCTCCAAACATGAAGGACTTTGTTGTTGTAGGTGAAATAGGTGTCACCTCATCGACTTTATGCAGCAGTTTGGCGAGTACGCTAGACTTGTCTAGGATCTTTACCGGCACGGTCTTGTCCGCCTTAACTTCACAGGCGGTCTCTGACTTGCCAAAGTGTCGGCTTTGGCATTTTGGGACCCGAGTACTTACTTGTCATGTACCCCTACAGGTGCTGTTCTTTGGACAGCCTCACCTGGCATTGGTCCCCTTTCGACAACCTTCTTTTTTAGGGACTTTTTACCACACACCATAGGGCCGTGTGGTAGCATTCACTAGAGGTCAGTTGTTCACCTCTAACCTGGCCCACCCCCATAGGAGTAGGGAACTTTATCACCTGGTGGTAGGTTGACGCGACAGCCTTCAACCCATGAATAGTAGGTCTCACCAATATTGTGTTGTAAGCAGAATTGTCGTTCACCACCAAGAAATTGACGAAGTGTAGGACTATGTTGTCCCCTATGCCAAAGGTCACTAGAAGTTCAATCGATCCTTCAGGGATCAAAGTGCTCCCACCAAATCTGACTAAGGGCGTCAAATTCGGCTTAAGCCGTTCCCTTCCCAGTTTCATAGCGTCGTAAGCTTTCAGCGACAGTACATCCGTCGAGCTGCCTCCATCAATGAGGATCCTTCTGACACAGATGTTGGATATGGTCAGGGACACCACTAAGGCGTCATTGTGCGGCTGGTGTAGTGTTATAGCTTCCGTACCAGTGAAGCCTAGTTGGTCATCTACTCCTTCCATTATCCGCACTTCTTCACCCCTTATGGTGCCTCTGGCCTGCCTCACTTTGTCTTTTCGACTTCGGTTGGACCCTCCACCAGCCGACCCTCCGATGATGGTTCTGATCTTCGGTGGCGGTGGTGACTTTTCACCTCCCATTTTCTTGCTAGGGGACTCAGATACTTTTTCACCTTCTTCCACGTACTTGTCCAATCGTCCTGAGGGACTCTATGGACTCCTTCAAGTCATAGCAGTCCGAGGTAGCGTGGCCATGGTCTCAGTGGAATAGGTAGTATTTGCCTCTATTTTTTTTGTAGGACCCTGCCTTAATCCGGCTTGGCCACTTCAGCTCCTCCTTATCTTGAATTTTCATCAAGATGTGATCTACGAGAATGGCCATGTGAGTGTATCTCTCGAACCGACTAGGGGGTACCCCTCGTCGTTCGGCCTTTTCTTTTTTCACTGGGCGCTCTTCCGCCCTTCGCTTTCGCGACTCCTTGTGATCAGCCTCGCGACGGTTGTCAGACTTCTCGTGCTCTGGAAGGGAGCGTCTTCCTTCCGTGCTTCCTCTAGAGTTGACCAGCTCCCCTGCACTCATGTACTTTTGTGCCTTGGTGAGCAACTCGGCATAAGTGAGTGATGCCTTTTTCCCCAGCGACCATAGGAATTTTTCATCCCTGAGTCCAACAACGACTGCTGCGAGAGCCGTGCTGTTGGAATACCTTTCAACGTCTAGTGCCTCGCTGTTGAAGCGGGCAATGTACTCTCGTAAGGTCTCCTGGCTTCTTTGCCTTACGGTCAGCAAATGTGTGACCGACTTCTTCTGATCTCGCCCTCCTAGTAATTGGGTGACGAATGCCCTGACCAGCTCTCTAAAGGAGGCAATAGACTTACGCTTTAGCTGCCTGAACCATCTCCGAGCTGTTCCTGCTAGCGTGAATGAGAACGCTCGGCAGTTGATCGCGTCCCAGACTCCATGTAGCTCCATCCATGCCCGATAGGAATCCAGGTGCTCGATAGGATCCGTAGATCCACGTACTCCTTGATTGCAGGGAGTTTGAATTTAGATGGGACAGACTCCTCCATGATCTCGTCAGTGAAGGGGGGATCGACCTGGTCAACCAGGCTGTCCATGTCCAGTCCGTCTTGGTCCTGTGCCTTCTTCATGCTCCCCAACTGGTCTTAGAGGAGACGAATTTGGGTCAGCCAAGGTTGTGCCTCGGCTTCGTCATACCCCGTGTCTTTTCGGCGTTGGTTGATCACATCCCTAAGATCCGTTCCCAAGTCTGATCCCCCCGTACGATCACTTGAATTTTCGGGGGTTGCAGGATGGATGACCCTCGGGTGTTACTCTTTGGCTGGCTACTCCAGACTGACTGCGTCCGAGAGGACTCCGCCGCTTTTGATCCAATCCTCTGGTTGACTGAATACTTCTTCCTTCGGTCATTACCACCCAGTCGAAGTCGTTCGACCGGTCTTTGGTGCCAGCAATACGCCTTTTCGGTGCCTCCGTGGCTGGGGCTTTCCCTTTAGCAGGGTTATGGACCATCGGAGCTGTTTTTTCGCCACAGCCTTTTTCTTGGCAGGCTGTCGCTGCGCCGCCTCCTCCGGTGCCTGTTGGTTCCCAGCATCAGCTACCTCGAGCCAGAGGTGGTTCCCGAAGCAACTCTACTAGGCGACTGAAACTCTCCGCCATTCCTTGTACTCGTTCTTCCAAAGCAGTAAACTTTGGATCTACACGCTTCGGTTCTTGCACAACTACCACACCCTCAGGATCCGGGTGGTTCTCGACATGAACAATGTCATGTTCTCTAGAGGCAATTCGCCTCGGAGCGTGCTCGATGTCCGATTTGTCATCGACACCGTGGTGGTGGCCATTCTCAATATTCGACATTTTTCGGAGGAAAATGGTTTGGATATTAGCGTTTTTATGTAGAACACTCTCGTTCCCACAGACGCCGCCAACTGTTGATACCGAAAAATGGTCAACGGATATCCACAGTAATGATTTATTTAGCTGAAGACGAAATGACCTGCAAAAAAAAAAACAAATTTAGAGCACACCGGTGTGGTGTGAGCTATAGGGCCTACTATGCGTAAGTCAGAAATGGAATTAGGGAGAATAGTTAATGCACTAAGAATGACTTAAGGGTACTTAGCTTAGGGATCCGTCCCTTGAAAGGGAGAAATGACTTGACTTTTATAGCAACCGGTCTTGTAACCGCTACGGCTCACTTATGGCGATATAATGGCGGTCGTTAGAAACGTCCGCCATTAAGCCGAGTATGAATACCGGCGTAACTCCTGGCCGTTATCCTTTAGAGGTGTAACGGTTTTGATTCTGGACTCGGTCGACTCTTCCGAGAGTCCTGACCTCCACGGTCGACCCAATGTGGCCGACCTACTCGTTGTAACGGGCGACGCCACGGGGTGCAACGCCTCCAAACGTTACTTGAACTCGGTCGACTCTTCGGAGTATCCTGACCTCCACGGGCTATCCACTCGGATGGACCTACTCGTTGCCGGACTCGAGAAGGGTGAGGCTGCAAGGGCCGACCCCTAAAAATGTCGGACTTGTTTGGCCGACCATTGGGTGTCGGAAATGGACTTGGTCGACCCCCGTGGGGTTGTGGCCTCCATATAGCCGACCTCCAGGGGGTCGGTGATGGCAAGGCCGACCCCCAAGGGGTCGGAAATGGACTTGGCTGACCCCCCAGGGTTGTGGCCTCCATTTGGCCGACCCCTGTGGGGTCGACGAAGGTGTTGACCGACCCCATGGGGGTTGATGCCTCCACTTGGCCGATCCCGGGGGTTTGGCGTTGGCTTCCTTGTCCTTCGTGCGGATCCCAACCTCTTCCGAGTCTTTCGAGATATTTTTAGGTTATAACAGTGTCTTTTTTAAGAAAATGTAATAAAAATTTTCAATAAGATCAATTTTTTTTTTTTGAAAATTTAAAAACTAAAATTAATCCTTTTAAAACTAAAATTGAAGACATTAAAATGCCAGTTATCAAAATAGGACATAAAACTTATTATTATTTTTTTTAATCTACAACATAGTTTTAAAAAATATTTCTTATATATCAGAATTGGATTGATTCATATAAAATGACCTAAATGTCTCCATTTTAATCAGTTTGACAAATAGTTTTGATTACTTTAGTTGACGACTTTCAATTAATAGTTTGGCAAATAGTTATTTCGTGATAACCTTTTATCAATTTTGTTAAGAGAGAGGTAAAATTAGGATTCAAAAAAAAAAAAAACAATTAACATAATAGGTAAGAATTATTAAAAAAACAAACCATAACTTATAAAGTGAATGAAAAATTTATAAAAAAATTACTGCACATTTCATTCACCTATTTCAATTCTAGATTTAAAAAAAAAAAATCCTTCATATTAGATTTGCATTCCTTTTTCAAAAATTCAATTGTACCTCTATTTACACTAAGTTGATTGAAATATTATCATTGAACTGTTAAGTGTATCGGTGAACAATTTGAGTCTATCAGCTGAATAATTGATTGATTCAATTGAAGTTAAACTATTGATTGAAATCTATTAGGTGAATTGATTGAAGACTATCAAGCCAAATTGATTGAAGCGAAGACATTTTGATCATTTTGCGAAAAAACTGATCTAATTTTATGCTATATAAAAATATTTTCAGAAATTTACATAGATTATATTTTTTTTGCTATACATTAAAAATTTGCAAATTTATATCGGTTTAAATGAGCAAATTATAAATTTAGTCTCTATGTTTCATGAAAGTTAGAGTTTAGTACTTATGATTTGAAATCTAGACTTTCATCCTATAGTTTGGAGAAATATAGAATTTAGTCATATAATTTGAAAAAAATATAGAATTTAGTGCATAGACTTTCAAGAAATAGAATTTAGTTTCTATGGTTTGATACAACTTAAAAAATAGTCAATGTTATTCGTAAATGGAAAATTAAATACGTAAATGTGATATATGAATTATGTATTATTTGTCTAATTAATTACTTATCTCACGCTTTCATCACTAAATACAAAAATAACTAACTTCTACCTATTTTATTAGTGAACAATTATCAAGGTCGAACTATTTTTTAGATTTTATCGAACTATAAAAATTAAATTCTAATTTTTTAAATTATAAGAATTAAGTGGTAGATTCTTTATACCAGAAACATCATGAACTACATTTATAATTTAGCGAGTTGCAATTTTCCTAAAATTTATGGATTAAAATTGGTTATATGTCTAGATAGGGAAATGATATTTTAACTATTTTTTTAAACCAGAAAACGAGCAAAATTCAGGGAGACGAGAGTTGCAAATAAAACCCAAAATTTGAGAAAAGTCGCATCTAAGAACGCGCGAGGAGGGAGACGAGACAACTTCAACCATCTCTCTCTAAACGCCATTTATTTTCTCTCCTCCATATTTCGAAATTGACCTTACTGGTTTTGAGCTTCTTCGGTAAGGATCAATTTCTACTGGTTTTGCCGCTCGATTCAAGGTCGGCTCGACGGTCGAAAATGGATCAGATTATGAACAAAGTAGGATCCTATTGGTTCAACCAGAAGGCCAACAAGGAGATCGGCTCCATCGGTGATGATATTAATGTATTCCCTCTTCTTTCTCTTTTTTTTCATCTTAATTAATTGCATCATGATTTCGTTTGTGATTTCCTTTGTTGCGTTTATTTCTTTCGATTTTATATCACTACTGGTGCTTTTATGATGTCGGTTACATAGAATAATTCAGATTCTGATATTCAATTGTTTTCCTAAATTAATACCTTGAGGCTTAGTTTCTCAATTGTTTGTAGTGGCATGATGGGTGTCAATTTAGAGTCTGGAATAGCAACTTGATTCAATGGCTTAGGGTTGAAAAATTGAATTGGATAGTTTTGACTTTTCTGCTGGGATATTGTGTTGCTTAGTTGAATTAGTAGGAATCCATTTTCGCTGGCGGACGCGGAACTACCGCTACAACATTTCTAATTCTGTTTGGGATGTTCAGAAGAGTTTCTGCCTCATTGCATTCACATATTTGCTAATACACAATTCGAATAGGTTCATTCTTGTATTCTTAAAATAGCAAAGGTCATGTTTGTTAGTTATTTAATATTAACCTAAATCACTTTCTTCATGCCTTTTCTCGAGTTTTGCAAGTACAAAAAGTCTAAAATCACTTTTAAACGTGCCCTAAAAATGATATCACAAAAATGATACTCCCATACACCATTTCGGATATCAGTCCTCATTTGTGGAAAACAGGCAAATCCTCAATGCTATTCTCATGGCTAATATAGCTTTTGATGAGTGGAAAAGAAAGAAAAAGAAAGGTTTGGTATTCAAACAAAATATTGAGAAGGCCTTCGACATTTTAGACTTCTATTGAGGTATCTTGTATGTAAAGGGTTTTGGTGCTTGATGAAGAAAATGGATTCGAAGATGTATATCTTCCCGAAAACGTGAAGGGAAAATCATAGCCACTTGGGGTCTTTGATAGGGGACGCTCATTCTCAATTCCTATTTATCATTGTCGTCGTTTTTTTTGACTCTAATGTTGAATCAAGCAGATGTTAGATAACAAACTAAGTGATTTTAGCATGGGAAGGATTCTACATAGATCAACTATCTACAATTCGAAGATGATACTCTTCTATTCTCCACCTATGATCCTATGCCTATTGAAGAACTCTTCAAGAAAATTACTGAATTCTAGCAAGCATCTGGCCTAAAAATAAACGTGATTGGATCTAGAAGAAAAGCATAATAGAAAATAGTTCTAGAGTTTGTTAGGGTTTTTGGTTATAAAATATGGGTGGATAAACAAGGAAGGTATGCAAATATTGAGTAGTTTTTTAGGCTCAAGACAGTTTGTTGAGTCGACCCCAGGCGCTCGCCGCTTGCCTATGGTGAAGGGTGAGGGGTGAGGGGTGAGGCGACCTGTGGGTCGTATGCCTTGCAAGCAGCCATGGAGAGTAGATTGAGTTGAGTGCTCGCTTGACTATGCATATCAATGTTTTCGAGGCACAATCTATCATGCGAGCGCTTGGGCGAGTAGATTCTGTCGGGCGCTCACCATTGGCCCCTCAAATAGCGAGGGAGACTGCCTTCAGTCTGGTGTTTGCCTAGCTTTGCCTTTTTGTGCACAAGGCGCCTTTGCCATTGTTGGAGGGGCATGCCTGTTTTGTTTTTTTCTTTTTTCTAATTTCATCTTCAACTTTCGTCTCATCGTGAAGGTTAGAGATTTCCTTCATGTTTCAGGAGATTGTGGAACAAGACAATAACCTTTTGATAAAATAAACTTTACTCATAAGTGAAAAGACAAGACCAGACATCAACTTTAATTCTTTTATTATTAATTTTGAGTTATGTTCAAAATAAAGCAAAAACTCCGTGGGTAAAAAGAAAACTTTGCCCGGAAAAGGACAAGACAAGACATTTAAAAATCTAGTTTTAGTTTACTTATAAATTGTATGTATTGGTTGAAAAGAAATTAATTGTATGTACTGTACATCAAGTTGTGATCTTTTTTTTTTTATTCTAGCCATAAAATATATTATTATTTATTTTTATTTAGGAATATTTAGATCTTTTTGTTTTAAATTTTGAAGCATTTTCTAAACTTATAGTAGACTTTTATTTATACATATTTTATGAAATTTGATGTTTAAGTTTTTTTTTTGTTCATCTTGCTGACTTTATTTTGATGTTTTTATTATTTAGTATTATTAGTTAAGAATTTGACATTGTATGCACATATCAATTTATGCTCAATGTATTATTTAATTATGCATTTATTTGTTGCGCCTGGCTTCACTCAAGCCTTGCTTTTTTATCGCCTCTCTTCTTAAGGCGATTGAGGAGAGTGTCGCCTTGTGTTGCACCTTGTGCTTTGAAAACATCGGTGCATAGTTGCGGTTGGCTTGGTCTTTGCTTCCAATGAATGCGCAAGCCTCAGTGAGATGGTTACTTATCGGAAAAAAATAGCAAGCAACCCTTATTATTCAATTTCCTCGAATCTTTATTCAACCTTGGCAGCTTTTGTTGCTCTCTCCTATTTCATCGGCAACTTCTGTGTGGCAAGAAATCAAAGTTTCTTCAATGTCATTGCGACCTCTTGGTGTAGACTTGACAATTTCTTCTTCATCCACAACTTGAGAGCTCTGTTGGCTTCTTCACCATCCTTAAAGCCTTGCAATTTTGTGTCCATCAACTCGGTTTTTCTTCTCGTAGTAGTTTGATCTTCTCAATGCAATTCCTCTATTCATTGAGTACTCATGATAAGACATTGTACCTTATTTTCTTTCAATATTGTTTTCTTGAATTAGTTTTCATGTCGTTTTAAAAATATTTATTCAACGTGGCTTGCTCTTATCAAAGTGGGAGTGTACTGGCATCAAAAGAACACTTTGTAATTTTTAAATAATTTTTCATGCTTTTAAAATTGTTTTATTAATAGTAGTTCACAACTATCAAAGTTGGAAGTTTAATGACATTAATAGTACTTGCTTTAAATTGTCTACTATTAAACTTTTGTAAATTGAACTTTTGTTTTATTTGAAAGATTGTATATTCTTTTTTCAAGATGATAAATGCTAAACCTCTTTTTTGAAACTAAATATTAAAGATTATAAATGTTCAAGATGCATATGCCCACATGTTTGAATTATAATTTAAAAATATTGAATTTTTTATTTACTATTTCAATAGTATATTATTTTAAAGTTATTATTTATTTAAATATTATACAATTTGAATGTATTTTATTTATTTTTACTTTTGAGTATTATTTAATCATGAAACTATTCTATTATATGTCAATTTATCCTCCATATATATCATTTAATTATGTTTTTTCATTGTGCCTTGCATTTTTGTCGATCAAGCCTTAAGGAAATTAAAAAAAGTGTCGCTTTGCATTGCACCTTGTGCTTTGGAAATACTGGCTCAAGAGAAAATTCTCTAGAGAGGGAGGCTAGGTGCCTTACACCTTATCTTCTAATTGGTTCTTATCAATCAGTATTAGAGTGATACGAACTAACCAATTTTATTCAATATCCTCTCGAGAAAATCTCTCTAGATCTCAATTGAGATCCCTTACAATGAAAAATGATTGGAAACCTTCTAACTACCCTCTTCCCTCAATTTATAGTATGACCCTCCTTATACATAACCTAAAATTTAAAAAGGAAGCTCTCTTTTCTAAATGGATGGGAGATATGGCAATGGTAAACTTGCTTTATTGTGAACAATTATTAATGCATAGTATGACCCTCCTTACTTTTAGAGCAAATTGGGTAAGCCTACTTTAGATTCGGCCAAAGGCCCTTGGAAGACTTTTTTGGATAAGAAACAATTTCATTAATCATATGAAATTACAATGGGGCACAAGGCTGTTACAAAAGAGATATCTAATTGTTTACAACGATATCATAGCTATAATCATGAGAGTGGTGATTGTTTACACCAAGAGATGACTACAATGGTGATGTTTTCAATGAAATCCATGTAGTTGGATTTCTTTTTCGGAAAAATTTGGTTGTTTCTTCCTTCCAAAGATTACAACAAAAGGCCTTCAGAAAATTCTCATACAACAGTTTTTTCTTCTCTTTGAAAGGGTGATCGATGAGTGTTTGTTGTAGGAAAGATATAGTATCGCCTAGGAGGGTCAGCATCCATGTAGGATTCCTAAATGTAGTTCCAAAATCTATTAGCAAAGCTAGTTTCATTTGCCGCTTTGCATATCACACATCAGTTTGGAGATAAGTTGTGAATTGGTAGTCTTCTCTGTAGCTTCCTCGATTTGATAGGTATTATAGATGTTTGTTGCAAATTATGACATCCTAGCTTTCCCTTTGACACAATTGTTAAAAAAAAAGAAAGTTTGAGTGGAGTACAGAAATGGAGGAGTCCTTACAGAGGCTGAAAGACACTATGAGCAGACGCTTACCTGTTTTTTCATAACCATTTGTGGTTGAGATGGATGCCTCTGGTATTGGCGTGGGGGCGGTGTTAATGCAACAGGATCATTCGATAGCTTACTTCAGTCGAGCATTACCTATTACACATCGCGTGAAACCAGTATATGAGCGCGAGTTGATGGCTATAGTATTTGCAGTTCAGCGATGGCGTGCCTATCTGTTGGGACAACATTTCACTATACGAACTAATCAGAAAAGCCTTAAGTTCCTATTGGAATAACGAGTTATTGACGGAGAATACCAACGTTGGATCTCAAAACTCATAGGGTATGATTTCCACATCGAATATAAGAGAGGATTGAAGAACTCTGCAGCAGATGCCTTATCAAGAATGCCCGTAGCTTGTGAGCTAGGAACGTTAAGTTGTGTTCCAGGGATTAACACAAATGTGTTCATACAACAGGTGAAAGATAATCCCCAGTTGAAGACCATTTATTCGGCTTTAATGGCTGGTGAACCAACTCCCAACGGATATATAGTGACGAACGATGTGTTGTGTTATCAAGGAAGAATAGTTTTACCACGTGACTCGCCAGTATTCCATTATTGTAGCTCGAATTTCATGTAGGAGCTATAAGAGGGCACTTTGGAGCATTAAAAACTTACCAGCGATTAGCCAAAGAAGTGTATTGGCCTGGAATGAAAGCTGGTATAAGGTCCTTTGTGGCCGAATCTATGGTGTATATGCAAGCGAAGCAGTTATTTTTATCCCCTGCAGGGTTGCTACAGCCTTTTCCGATTCTTGAGAGGTTATGGGAGGATGTATCGATGGATTTTATTGAAGGCCTTTCAAGATCAAAAGGGTTTGACACAATTTTCGTGGTGGTTGATCAACTATCGAAATATGCTCATTTTATTATGAATCGTCACCCGTATACATCTCTTTCAGTGGCACAGGTGTTTATCAAGGAGGTGGTACGTTTACATGGCATCCCGAGAAGCATTGTTTCAAATCGAGACAAAATTTTTACTTGCTTGTTTTGGGAAGAGTTATTCAAGGCATTAGGTACAAAACTTCGTTGAAGCTCTACATATCACCCACAGACAGAAGGGCAAACTGAAGTTGTATACCGTTGTTTGGAATCCTATCCTATTTACGTTGTTTTGTATTGACTCAACCTAAGTCATGGTGTAAATAGATTTCGTGGGTGGAGTTCAGTTATAACACCTCTTTTCACTCATCAGCAAGAATGACTCCTTTTGAAGCATTTTATGGGCGTGTAGCTCCGCCAATTCTGAGTTATGAGGGCGGCAAAAGTCATCTAGCAGTCATAGACTCATTGTTGAGTGATCGAGACTAGATGTTGGCAACACTCAAGTCCTCATTGTTACGGGCCCAACAGTTGATCACAGATCAGGCGAATGCAAAACGGCGGGATGTACAGTATGATGTGGGAGAACTTGTGTACATTAAGCTTCGACCGCACCGCCAATCATCGTTAGCAAAGTTTAAACACCCAAAGCTAGCCTCGCGTTTTATCAGCTCGTATCGCATATTAGCACGAGTGGGAAAGGTGGCATACCGTTTAGAGCTACCTGAGAACGTCAAGATACATCTCCGTATTTCACATCTTCGTATTACGTAAGGCAGTTGGAAGATATTAGAAGTCAATTAGAGAACGTCAAGTTACATCTCGTATTTCACATCTCCGTATTGATAGGGCCCCGAAGATTACACTTGTATATACTTGAAGATATTAGAAGTCAATTAGAGTATACTGTTACACGTGGCACATGTGAGAGTAGTACTTTATAAAGTAGTCAGGAAAACTATAAATAGGAGAAAGAAGGTAGTTAGAGGGTTTCATGCATCTTCATTGTAATAGATCTCTTTGAGATTAGGAGAGCAAGGGGCTCTTGAACCACTTTTGATGTTTTGGTAACAAGATTCTACCACAATTTTCTAAAGTCCGTTAAGAAATCTATCTATATTTGGATGCCCTCCATTCTCCTCAACCTCTCTATTTATAACGATAACCCTCCCTAATTCACTAACTAATTACACATATGCCATTCTAAACTATATTCTAATTTCATCTAAGGCCCAACCCTATCAAATACTTCCTGACATGTCTATCTTACCTCTAGGAGGCAGCCACATGGAAAGACAAATATCCAAAGAAGGTTGAATTCTTCGTTTGGAAACTTCACAAGACTTATTGCAAAGGAGACTTCCTCACATGTCTATCTCACCTTAATGGTGGTGTGTCATGTGCTGAAAGAATGCATAATCTCAATAGCGTCTGAAGATCTCTCGCGTCTATGTTGCCAACTTTCAGGACTATATTTGAGATTGTTTCTCTTGGAGCTTCACTCTTCCTAATCATACACACTCTTTGGACTTGCATTTACTAGCCACCCTTTTAAAAAGAAGCTCCTTTTGGAAAATTTTATTGGGGTGTTTTGTTGTAGTATTTGAAGTTTTATTGACATCTAAATGTTGTAGGGTCAAGCAATATGTTTCATGAAAATAGTCGAGGTGCGTGCAAGCTGGCGCTGCTAGCCCGGACATTCACGGTTTTAAAGAAAAAAACTCTTACAAATTGTTGGAGTTCTTTTTGTAATCCTTACTCCTACTTTGATAGAGATTTTTACCCTAATTATATTAATAAAATTGTAATCCTTTTTGTAATCCACTCAAGCTTGTGTCTTTTCCTGCTAGGGAGAATTGATATGCTTATCATTGCTTTTGGATATAATACTATATGGCATGCAATTCTTATGCCCGAGTCTCTTTGAAATCCATAGTTTTATTTCTTGGATTTAATTTCAAACTCTAAATTGTATTAGTGTTATTTTTGGTTGTTGCTAAACTTGTAGAAATGTTTAGGAGTTGTGTGACAAATGAAGTGTTATTATATTAGCCTCTTGTTGAAGATATACTCCGTTAATTGTGAACTATTTAGTGCGTCTTTTTTCTGAGATGTTCTAGAATGATCTCGTTTCATATCATGATATGTAATATCTGGTTAGTCGATCGTGGGTTCAGCGCATGTTCCTTGGTCCAAGAAAAATAGTTTCCATTAGCATTTTCTTTTTAGTTTGTTCTGGTTGAATTGTTTATTTTTTAGGTATACTACATCAATAGTTTGCTTCTCTTCGTTGCATCCATTATATTTTGCCTCATTATTTATTAATTCATCAGAAGCTTACGTTTCTCCCTTTACTCTTATTCTTCTATTATTAGTCATTCTCATCGAGTGTTCAAGAGGGAACTAGCTGGTTGGTTAATAAAATAAAAGGTTAGTCTTTTTGTTGTTGATTTCTAGGTTCTGTTTATATCATATCATTAATAATATTATGACATGATGTAGATGCTAATTTTCTGAATATTGAATCTTTGGTTCTTTAAGCTTTAAAGTTTACTGGGACCTAATATGATTTTTGGAGATTGCAGTTTTTATTTTCTGGAATCGAATGGCAGTACATTCGGAGGCTGGCCTTTTAAATTTGCAAGTAATATAATATGTAGAGAAATATTTGCCTCAAAGTATTTTTCTATTTATATGCAGTTATATTTTATGCCTAAGTAATTGTTATATGAGCGTAGTTTAGAACTAGATCAGATCAGCGTGCTCAATCAGCTGTAAATGGATAGGATTTTTTTTTTGGAATGTTAAATTGATTGGATTTATTTCTCGTTGTTCTGATCCATCCTTTCTATTCTTAGGGAAAATGCAAAAACCTTTGCCAGACCTGCTGAAGGATTATGACTTGGCAGTGGGAATTTTCCCTCGGGATGCAACAAACTATGAGTTCAACGAGGAAACTGGAAAGCTGACTGTTTTCATTCCAGAAATCTGTGAAGTTGGCTATAAAGACTCATCAGTCTTGCGTTTTTCCACCACTGTAACTGGATATCTGGAGAAAGGAAAGCTGGCAGACATAGAGGGGATGAAAACGAAGGTGATGATATGGGTAAAGGTGAGTTGTATTACTTCTGATGGACCAAAGCTCAACTTCACAGCTGGGATGAAGAAAACCAGGAAAAGAGAAGCTTATGAGGTTCTTAGAGATGGTGTAAGCGTTGATAAGTTCTAAAACATGGGAAGTTTTTGGTTGGGTCCTTGTATACCTTAACGCATAAATTGTGATAGATTCTTGTTCTTGTATGTGCTGCTAAGCAACTTATCCAACGATACATTTCTCAATCGATACCCTGTATCTGTAATGTGATTTGATTGGATATAACATCACTCATATTGGAATACAAGAGTATGTATTATTCAATTTTCACAACATAATTGTAAGTTGTAGGATGCTTGTTCATTTCTACTGTGAAAGTATTGGTAGTGAGTGATTGAGTAAATGCTGGCAGGTTGTTCTAATTGATTTTTTGATGGTGAAGCTGTAGAAAGAAGGCTTTTGAAGCTTCGTAGGTGGACCAGCAAATTGCAGCAGCAGGCGCATGGAACAGCATCCTTGGAATCCATCCTCTCATCAGGCCTCTGTATCCATCTTTCTTTACCACATGACCAAGTACGTACCCTATTGAACTGCTTGAAAATCTGTCGCACCCACAGACTCCCTGTTTGTCCATTAAAAAAACCCATAAGAAAAGCTTACCAAACCAAAGGTTCAGTGAGAAGTTATTTCTCAATTAGATAACATAAGTGTTCATGTGCACCTTGACAGTTTTTATTTGACAATTATTTCACTATTAGACTTGCCACTTAATCATGTTCTAATGATAAAAAAGAGAGTAGTTTCTATTTAAAGGTTCTCTTGTTTTGGACTGGGTTTGTTAAGTGTTTAACAATGAAAGGTAAAAGAAATAGCGGCGGCATCCACATGAAAGGTTAAAGAAAGAGCCCTGTGAAAGGCAAGAAGGGAAAGGGAAAAATAGAGATTTACCTGACACTGCAGCCGAGTTTTGACAACGTCTAATGGCGTTGTAAGAAGAGCAGCAAGAGAGCCAGCAGCGGCACCAGCCGTAGCATGAACAACCAACCCCTCATCCTCCTCGTCCCTTAACCCCCTTTTCACAGCTTCATAAATGGCAAAATGGGCAGCCGTGTAAGGCGCATTCATTATAATTGTAGTCCAGTAAGAAGCATACAGCGCCCCTATTCCTTCCTCAACCAAAACCCTCCTCACACACTCTCCCACTCCCTTGTACTCACTCCTCTTCAACTGCATCCTCTGTTTCACCACATCCATCGGTGTCATCACTGCGTCGCTCACCACCGTCGCGCACATTCCCGACACTCCGTGCCCAATTGGGTTGTCTTTATTCCCATTCCAAATCCCCTCTTTGCACAATTCGTATACCGAGAAGTACACTGCGTGTGCCGGCCCTGCCCCAATACCCATTGCTCCTATTCCTCGGTACAGCCCGCTCGGACCTTCCAGTTTCAGAATGGAGCCCACTGCTTGTCGGACTGTCCATGATCCCCCCAGGGCTTGTATTCTGGTCTTGATTGTGTCTACTGGAAACATTGCCATGTGCTCTGCCGACCCTGCTATTGATCCTGCGATCATGTACTGCCAGAACCAAAGCCCGTCGTGCATTTGTGCCGATGTTGACATTTCGGGAGAGTAGCTTTAAGAGGGGATTTGAAACATAGGCTGCTATGGATTTCTGTTTTAATTGAATGAGGTTATCGTCTTGCTCCATGATGCCTTTGGTGAGGTCATGTTTTTCTCCTCTTCTTTCTGCGTATTTGTTGTCACAAAGAGCATCATTTACAGGATCTATCTATCATATCATTTTTTATCCTTTATCCAGAGAGAATCAAATTTGCCTTTTGCCATTTTGATCATCTATACTCTCTACCTGTGGAGATTCTTCTTGTTTCCTTTGGAGTTACCTAATGTGGGTAGAGATTCGAATTTATGATCATTTAGTCGAGAATTCATATTTAGCTATGCTTGTTTTGCATCCATGAAGATTCTTCTAATAACCCAAATATTAGATTTGGTCTATAATAGAATTGAAAAATAAGGTCTATCTTCGTTTTCTTTCCCTTTTTTTTTTTTAATTAAGTCTGCGATTTACAACTTTAAAGGCCCAAAAGCTTACCCTTTTTTTTGTCTGCATCAGCAGAGCATCCACACCTTTCTTTATTAAAACTTTTAAGACAAATAGTCTTAAGATTCTTAAATTTAGACATCTGTTCTTTACAAGAAAGTTATATGTGTAGAAGATTCTTGAGAATTGTGTGGATAGGACAATGAAACTTCCAAGTAAGATATTATTATTATCTGCTTCAGACCTAAACTTGTGTTGTTTTGTTCTCAATTCTTTTTTATTGATAATTGAGAATCAAAGTTTTGCTCCAACATCCGTGCCTGTCTCAAGACTCGGATGTAGGGGAGAACAATATATTTTATAAGTTCGTAGGTTTAGAACATGAAACCTCCAAGGAATCATACTTTACAATCCAAATCTCTACCAACAAAGTCGTGAGGGCTCTCAGATCATTTTTAAATGGCTCTAATACTTATGAAGATGTCATTATTCATACATCTAAGACCTTTTCCGCTCATAATCAATGTTATGAAATTAGATAGAGGTATACTTTGTCATCAACAAGTATTGAATTACTAGTAAGTTTAAATATAAATTATTTTTTGTAGTCTGGATTGCCTCAAATATGTTGAGTGGAAATATGCTGTTCATTGCTCTGTTTGTAATTGAAAATTGGCTGCATGTACGATGCAAGCATCATCCGCTGTTTTCCCATCTGTCTATTATTATTCTCAAGTCAAATTCAGCGTCATCTTTTAGTAGTTTGGATTCCTCGACTGTTGAAGAAGCTTATCTCTTTCCCTCCCAATGGCAGTTTTGATTTCTTTAACTTCCTACACAATATTCCTCGCTCATTAATGATCATTAGGATATGGAAATGAACCAGAAGAAAAGATGTAGTAGGCTTGAAATTAGGGGTGTTTATCGGTTTTGGGTGAAAATTTACACCGAATCGACCATGTTGGTATACTTGAAAATGAAATTAAATCGGCTGATCGGTTAAGCCTGTTAATTCATCTAATATTTTTTTCCTTTTTTTATTAAACATTTGAGAATTAATTTTAATAAAATGAAAATATCAACTAATTTTTAGAAACACATTAAATTTTACAATAACTTACTAAGAAATCTAAGTAAATTTATGAAAATATTAAAATATTGATATTATATAAAAGAATTTTTTATCAACCAACCACAAAAGTTTCGGTTTATTATTTTTTTTAACTGAGTTCGACTGACATAGACATGAAAATCGACCGACCATCCTAAATTTAGTCGATTTTGATTGGTCAAATTGATTTTCGAAAAATGCATCACACCCTTGAAGAACTATTACAAATTAAATTCCCACACACAAGGGTTAAAACCAAAACAAGATGGACTCCACCGTAGCTTCTCCCAGTGGGTTTTAGCCCACTTCATTATTTTTAAAACTTACTTTACCTCAAAGATAATTGAGATTCAAATTTCCCAACTTTTTTAAGTTTAGGAGACCTTTGACATTTTCTATAGTTATGATTACTTAATGAGTTGAGATGTCAATTAACAAATTATGTACAAGTTGAAGTCAGCAATCATACCCAAATGATTGTGTTATTAAATGTAACAGGAGGGAAAAAAGATAGGTCAGATGTATAATTGGTAGATGAAACACTCATAATTAGATCATTGAATTCTGATTCCTAATAGAATAAGTTCAATAGCTAATAGTTTCCTCCCAAAATAAGCTTTTGGCATTACATTCTTGTCCGAAGTAGTATCTGCAAAAACAAACGGCTCAAAAACAAGGACCACTATTTATTAAAATCAGACCTTCAACCGTCCTCAAGGAGTGGTGTGGTCTCAAAGCTTGGAGTGGCGTATGGTGATCGAAACTTGAGCTTTGAAGTGTGCTCCCTTCAAGTTTTGAATGTATCTTTGTATAGCAGTCTAGGAACGGACCAGGGTACCCTAGATTTAACGGAGCTTAAGCTTTAAATCTCGTGTCTCGAGAGAAAAAAAAATCAGACCATCAACAAACCAAGAAACAGAGTAAGAGTAGGTTTAGAACCCAAAAGTGATTCTGTTTTAGTATAATATATGAAGATGGAAACAGTTTGTTTTCAAGTTGGGTGGAAACAACAAAGGCCTAATCTGAATGTAGAAGTAGAGTTTTGATTGGCAGTGTTGGGAGGACAGGAGTGAATCATATCCCACATCACTTGAATATCTCTGTACTCTCCACAAGACTCAATGTCCTTGTACAGACTCAGCAGCCCATTTCCATTGCCTGCCATTTTTAACACTTTTATCAAACAACTCAGATTTTGACAGAGATTAAGAGAAACAGATTGATTTCTTTACCTTTAGGTTTATGGAGAAGCCTTGAGCTCAGTTTTAGATAAAATAGCTTTGTGGGGAAGAGGATTGAGCGTTTGAAACAACCCCATAATCTCAATCTCTTCATCTTCAACCTTCACTCTTCAACCAACCAAAACCTTTGGTTTAAGTATTAAGTCCCTCTCTCTCCTTCTCTCTCTCTCTCTCTCATTCTCTCTCTTCAGGATCAAAATGAGAGTTTATTAATAACGAAGGCAGAGATGGAGTTTTGGAGTATTATTTGTATTGTCTTTAGAAGCAATCCAATCAAATCTCCAAAATCAGTGAATTTAGAGGTGAATTCAATTGGGATGATCCAAAAACAGTGGAAATGGAGAAGGATTAGACACAAAAAACCATGGAAATGAGGACCAAATACAGTGAAAGGTGGTTAAATATGGTTCAAATTTTAGATGGAAAGAGGGAGAGAAGATTTGAGGATTGAAAACAACATCAAAATTAAATATGGGGAAATGGGTTTGGATTTTTCTTTCCTAATCTATTCTTTTACATATAGATTCTTTCCCTATTGAAAATACACCAAGGAATGGTCAAACGGTTCATTGGCTTTTCTATCATCTCTTCTCTTTCTGTCATTTCTCTCTACGTATGTCTGTCCTTTTCTTTTTTTCTTCTTTCAATTACTTGTATTCCTCTCTATCAAAAGGTTTCTTTTGTCTTTATACCGAGCCAAGCAGCACACTGGTTGAGTGCCTGTGTTTTGAGGGTATACTTCTCTTCAAGTTTCACATTCAAGGTCATTGTGGACATTAATTTCTCAAGCAACCCCAAATTTCACCTTTATTTCATACGGTGTTTCTTGAGCCTTAAGAAGGTTTCACCTAGTGTTTTGCAAAACAAAACTCGATTGCGTGTTTAAGAACGGACTCTAGATATAAGTCTAGCGATTCACCTCTTGTGCCTTGGTTGCCTATTTGAGCTCATGCAAACCTCAGTTTTAACTTAATTCTTAATACAAAAACTATTGTATTTTCAGTTTTTTTTTTTATTGTTCTTTATTTATTAATAAATGACATTTACAAATTTAGAGTTTTTTTTTCTTACTCCTTTGTGAATGTTCTTGCTTATAATGCTCGGTTTTGTTTTTGCGCAAAAGCTTCAATAACACTTGGTTCCTGCATTGTCAAAAATTTTTATTTCATAAAATTCAAGTGTTAAGTGAAGAATATAGAAAGGGAGACTAAAATTGTAATGTTGAACAAATTAGAATGAGATGGCTATTGTTTTTGTCTGAAGGATAAGACTGTTAGATAAGATTATTAATGTTTAATTATGTTATCTTATGTTCATATGTGTTGTTTAGTGGTAGTAATAGGAATTGATCATGTGCACCCCTTACTGCCTTTGCTTAGTTTGACATCTCACCGACTTCTTCCTCTTGGTTTTATGCATATTAATTTCTACCCAAGTGTGATGGGACTTGGATCAAATGAAAATTTGAGTGATTGAAATGTGACTTTAAAGGTTAGGAACTCAAAGTCAACCTCAATTCTTTGGAAAGCCAATGATATCCCCACTTTGAGGATTAAGTTTGTGATAACTTGGGGTTTATAGAGTAAACCTCGTCTATGCATAATGTAAATAGGAATCCTACATTTTTCTTAAGTGACATCGTTACAAACAACAAAATTTTATATTTTTAGTAAATTTATTTATGTAAAAAATATTGTGACTTTTAATGATACCAAAATGTAGAACTCCTCTGCTTATAATGTATAGAGGAGTTTTTTGCAGTTTGTTTTAGTTCTATAGCATGAGTTACACTTTAATAAAATACTCAATAATCTTATCATAAAAAAAAAAAATGCTAAGTAATCATTTTATTAGATTCTTTTAATATTTAAAGATTAAATGGTTACTTACACACAAAAAAAAAAATGTAATGTAACATCTTGCATTTCTATAACTAAAGTATTAATTTAGTATTTATTATGTATTTAATTGTATTTATTTGTATTAAAGTACTATTTGATTGATTGTGATCATCGATTGATTTATATATGGTCTATAATTATTAAGGGTTCTGTTGACATTTTGTAAGGATATGAACGGGAAGTTTCACTACTACAAATATGACCTACCATGACACTTCTCAACTTTTTTTATTGGAGGGGAGAGAAAAAAGTGTCATGATAATCTCTAATTTTCTAATGGGATTCTTTCCTTCCTTTTTACATGAAGCATCCAAAGACCCATAAAATTCTCAATGTGTTCTAATTTGGCCCTTTTCAAATCCTTTCACTACATTCACTAAGATGACGAGTAAATTTGGAAGAAAAGGGTTCCCGATGGCGAGGACAAGTCGTAGGGATTTTCAACGATGGCGGTGAGCACCAAGTGGCCCCTCCATCGATCGATTTCAAAATTTCAAGTTTAAAGAATTAAATGGGGAAGGTGTAGAATATTTCTCTAAAGATTTCGATTGGAAGGATCTTCAAATCTAGGTCGAGAACTACCCGTTTTTGCAGTATTATTTATTTCCATATCCTTCCAATTAAACTCATCAAATGATGATTCTTTAAGTTTCTTTAAGATTATGATTTCATTAAGCATTTGAATATATTTATATTGTTGGCAACCCCTAATTTTATGTTTTTTTGAGCTTGCTTGTGATGATGTAACCATGCTGCCCACTAAGGGCGTGTTTGGCAGGGGTATTAACTTAATCTGGATTAAGTTAATATCCCTCCTTGTTTGGTGGAGGGGTGACTGAAATCCGAATTAACAATAAACATAACATGGATATGAATAGTGAAACACTATTCAAATCCGTGTTTTGTCTCATTCATTCACAAAACCGTGTTCCCTTTTATGTGCGATTTCTTCCTCCCCTCTCTCCCAGTCGCTCTCGTTTCCATTTAGAACAGCGGTCGATTTCTTCGATCTCTCTCGTGGGATTTCTTTGTGATTTCTCCCTCCGTTTCTATGGTTCCCTTTTGGGTGTGATTTCTTCCTCCCTGCTCTCTCAGTCGCTCTCGTTTCCATTTCAAACGGCGGTCGATTTCTTCGATCTCTTTCGTTTGATTTCTTTGTGATCTCTCTCTCCATCTCTCTGGTTTTCATTTCGCTTTGATTTCTTCGATCTCTTTCGTTTGATTTCATTGTGATCTCTCTCTCCGTCTCTCTGGTTTTCATTTCGCTTTGATTTCTTCAATCTATTTGGTTCGATTTCTTTCTCATCTCTATCTCGGACGATTAGGATTTTCATTTCGATTGTCGGTCGATTTCTTAGATCTCTTTGGTTTGATTTCTTCGATCTCTTTGGTTCAATTTCTTCGAACTTCTAGCAGTCGAAATCACTAGCCTTGTTGATGTGAAGACTATGTTGGGACTTCCATGTAGAAATGAAGCTAATTTTTGGATTGCATGTTGAGAAATCGACCGAGTCTTACACTTCTTGACAAGAGTTCGGTAGATTCGACTTGGTTGGGAGTAAGATCAATGCGAGGTAAGTATTTCTAACCCTCCCCGGCCTATGATGACCCACGTTCCTGATTTTAAAATCTATATTTCTTCTGTTTTGCTTATATGAGATGGAAAACTTTATTTCATTCGTATTCATCTTCGTAAGGAGATCTGCTTATGAGTTTAAAATCTATGCTTGTTCTGTTTTCTTCTGTTTTGTTTCATTTTGCTTCTGTGTTTTTCCCTTTGATTGAGTGAGGTACGATCTGCTTATGGTAAGTATTAGCGTTCCTTTTGTTGATCAGTTTAATGTGTAGATCACATTAATATTCGATGCTAGGTTACAACTACGAATTTATTCATCTTCGTTATGAGATCTGCTTATGAGTTTGAAAATCTATGTTTGTTCTGTTTTTCTTCTGTTTTGTTTCATTTTGCTTATGTGTTTTTCCCTTTGATTGACTAAGGTACGATCTGCTTATGGTAAGTATTAGTATTGCTTTTGTTGATCAGTTTGAATGTATAGATCTCATTAATACTCGATGTTAGGTTACAACTACCCAAATTTATGACCTCTATCTTGTAGTAAATAATTTTTACTCTTCCTAATTTATCTTGTACTTCACTTGAACTGTTACTACTTGTGTTGCTATGTTGAAACACCCCAAATTTATGACCTCTATATTCACTACAACTATTTACATTGAATACTTTTCAACCATTCTCTGTCATTACATTATTTTATTTAATTGATTATAAGGGATTATTAAATTCTATTCACCAAACAGTTGCCCATTTTTCTTTATATGTCATCTTGAGTCTGCATAATTACATATACTCAAGCTATTTTCAGCGAATGTAAGTTCATCTCTAATTCATCCTCTTTGTTTTATGTGTATAACTCTTGTACAACTTATTTTCTTCATATTCATGCCTTGCCTAGAATTTATCCACGATATGATTCATTGGATATTCATTGTTCCATTCGTTTTTGTATCCCTCTACCTTGATCTTAACCATGTGTATTTTTAGTTGATATATGATCCATGTTTATGTTGTCTTCTACTTTCCATATTGCCTACTATTTTATATATGATTTACCGTGTTTGTTTTGTGTGTATAAAACTTATGTTGTCCATATTTCTATCTTGCACATACTTGTCTCCCTTCATATGATCCATGTTCATTTTCTTGAATTCGTATATCATCCATGTTTATGCTCTCTATCTCCTTCATGTATTTGGTATTGTTTTATATGTGAATCAACATGTTTATGTGTATATCTGGTGTTCAACTTATGCATGTTTGTTTTAAGGTTTTTTTAAAAAATAATTGAATGTGGTTACCGGTTGATCTCTTCGAGACATGATATCGGTTTACTTTTCCTGAGGCTAGGTTTTATAACGACTATTTGTTTAATTTTTATGACGATATTGAAGAGGTAAACTTCATCCAAACTCATGTAATGTTTCGAGTGTCATATTTAGTTCATAGTTAACACTATAGTAAAACTAAGAAAAATTGTTTGTTATATTGATTTTGCAGATCAAAACCCGAGATCAGTAACGCAAAACTTTGAGGTTCGCATTTTTAAGCAGAACAATCCATTTGTAGTGATATGTATTATTTATTAGCAATATTTAAAAACATAGTATAATTTGAACCATTCTTCCATTAAAATTTATGACTTTTTAGAATAAAATTTTTTACTTTACTTTCTGTGGTTTGGAGAAATTGAAATTCATTTTTTATAGTGTATAAAATTATAATTTAATCTTAAGGTTGAATAAAATCTAAAAAAAATTTGTGTCTTTCATATTTGTTGTAAATAAAATATGTAAAAATTAGTTATTTATGTGTTTAAAGATGAGAGTGAGTAAGTAATTGATTGGGTAAAAAAAATGAGTCATTTCATATATAAAGTATTACTTCTGTGTACTTAATTCGACCACGATATATTACTAACATGGACTATTTTTTAGATTTTAGAAAACCTTAAGATTAAATTTTATTTATCCAAACCATAATACTAAATTCTATATTTTTCAAAACCAATAGGGACTAAACTTTAGATTTTTAAATCATGAGACTAAAGACTAAAATTTATAATTTTTCAACCAATAGAGACTAAATAAACTTGCTTCTAACCATAGGTACGAAATTTATAATTTACCTTATTTTTAATCAAAACATTTTGTGAGACAAATTTATATCACGAAGGAAATTCTTGGAGACCAGACAATTTTTATATGGGAATTTTTGATGTATAGCAAAAAAAAAAAAAAAAAAAACCAAGATTTTTTTCATAATAGTCCATCTAACAATCTCGTTTCTATTATTTTAGCCAAGTCTATCGGTCTTAGTCCATACATTTTTTTTTAAAAAAAAATCTCTTTTTTTATGATATTAATAGTATAGAATTTTATAAAACTATCGAAACCATGCTTTTATTTGTATATTGAATATGTGCATGATGTAAAATACTATTTCATATTTGTTGGCTAAAATAACGGTTAAATAGCATTAACTTAGTGATTCATCATATATTTGCATTATGTAATTCATTTTCAAAATTGATGGAATTTTAAATCAACGTTTAGTTATAGCTTATAACTCATTGCAAACTACATGAATTTAAGAAACTAATAACGTTCACTTACAGATCAGTTAGTTCACTTGCAACTTTATTAGTATACATACATTTATACATAATTTGAGTATTAAAAGTACTGTATAGCTTATAACCCATTTTCAATTTCATTTGAAATATATGAGCTTCGTAATTATCTACCTATGCATTTCTTTATGTTAGATAATGGACCCCGGTAAGATGATTTCAATATTAAAAGTATTGTATAGATCTCAGAACAAGTTTTTGCTTCTAGCAAACCTGATGATGAACTACAACCCTACGGAAGAAAGTCTACATTATTCCTCTTTATTTCGACATCACTTCCGCCAGATGACCATTTTCTCGTTGATGAGAGAAAGCGATCTAGCTTGTCTCAAGACAACACGAATGAATCGTGCTTGTTTTCAAACTTTGTGTGACCTGTTAAGGACTCATGGTGGTCTTCGCGGTACAGACTACATTGATGTCGATGAAATGGTAGCCATATTCCTGCTGAAAAACGTGACTCCTTTAAGAATAGAAAGGGTTTCATCACAATGAACGTCTTAGTTGGGTGCTCTCCAAATGGAGAGTTTATTTACGCTCTAGCTAGGTGGGAGGGTTCAACAACTGACTCTAGACTCACTTAGATATATTTTATCTCATGACAATGGATTTAACGTTCCGAATGGTAACTAACATTATTCATAACATAATACTTGAATTTAGTAGTCAACCAAAATTGAATTACTCCTTCTATCCAGGGTACTACTACTTATGTGATGCTGGTTATCAAAACGCCAAAGGCTTTTTAGCTCCCTATAAGGGGAGCGTTACCATTTGTCTGACTGGAGGGGTAGTAGTCCACCACAAAATCCAAGAGAATTTTTCAATAAAGCTCATTCATCAACAATGAATATAATCGAAAGAGCTTTATGTGCCCTATAAAACCGTTGGGCCATTTTACGCAATCAATCCTTCTATCCATCGAAGGTACAAGTGAGGATCATAACGATATATTGTCTACTACATTTTCATTGAATTGTTGTCTTTTGTGAACATTATAAGATTTGCTTTTCGATGGCTATTTTACTTATGTTTTATCCTAACTCTTTTTTTGTTGTCATAAGATTGGATTCCTTATGTCAAGTTGGTGTATTCCTCTAATATTTTGAAGTTAATGTCATATAAGTATTATTTTATTGCATATGCAATTTCAATTCGAATATGAGCGTTCATAATAGAAGCATTATTTTACATCTGTAATTTGCATAGTAAAAAAAAAAACAAATAAAAACATGAATTTAAAATTATAAATGGAAAATTCAGCTTAACTTAATCCCTGCACCAAACAAATTTTAACTTAATCCCTGCAGCAAACAACATTCAGCTTAACTTAATCCAGCTTAACTTAATCCATGCACCAAACACATATTAACTTAATCCCTCAGATTAACTTTACACCTAGCTTAACTTAACACCGACTAACTTAACTCTAATCCCTCCACCTAACACGCCCTTAGGATCGTGTGCTCGTGAAGTCCCACTAAGCAATTGGCGCGTGAAATTTTCCAAGCGCTCTATGTGTAAGTCGAGACTTCAGCAATGATCATGTTAGGGACTGTGCTCAAAATGCCTAGTAGTTTGTCATTTTAAAAACAACACTTAATGCGTGATTTTCAAATATTCATTAAGAGTCAATAATTTTCATTTATTGTGCATTTAATTATAAACTTCATTCAACCCTATCACATTAATTGAATTAGTAGCAATAAGCCCGTGATTATTAAATATGAACATTTCGACATGTATGTAGGACATACAAGTGGATATTGTAAGTGAATAACCTAAACCATGTCTATAGTATATGAAACTGGGTCCTAAGGCGGTCCAGGTCCTCCAAGGTCAAAATGGACCCTAGCATTTGGGACCCCGACCCTACTAC
>JBBMEG010000024.1:14694430-14712645 GCA_037832605.1 Cyclanthera cordifolia
GGGATTGGTCAAGGAAATTAATGAAAGACAGGGGAGTGAAGAAAGAGCCCGGTCGTAGTTGGATTGAAGTTAAAAATGCGGTCCATGCATTCTATGCTGGGGATAAACTCCATCCTCTTACGAATCAAATCTACGAGTACATAGGACATTTAAATAGACGAACATCTGAAATTGGATATGTGCAAGATAGCTTTAGCCTTATGAATGAGTCAGAGAAATTTCAGAAGGATCCAACAACGTATGTTCACAGTGAGAAATTAGCAATTGCTTTTGGACTACTGAACGTAGGCAATGCGATTCCCATACGAGTAATGAAGAATCTTCGTGTCTGTAATGATTGTCATAATTGGATTAAGTATGTATCAAAGATTTCTAACCGTTTGATTATAGTTAGGGATGCTCATCGCTTTCATCATTTTGAAGGCGGTATTTGCTCATGTAGAGATTTTTGGTAACTCTTAGTAAAAATATTCATATTCTTGGTTCTCAACTTTCATGGTTGGTTGCTTCCACGACTCAAGGCTATTGATGTCAAGACAGATAACACATGTGGGTGTATAGCCATGGGCATACTTTAGAAGAATCATCTCAGACTTCTGCCTTGTACTACATTTTTGAAAACATATTTGATATAAATATGTCCAGCTCTTTCATAAATGGATCAGAAGATGAGATTTCGTTATATGAAAAATTGGATATGGTCAAACAAGTCTGAACAGGAAAATCTTATAGCAGATGATAACTTTCTTCCCTTCATTGCACCAAGATGCCATTATGTCTCATAGGAGGAGAAGTCTTCGTTTGTAAGTGGCGGAATGGCCTTGTTTCTGCAAATTCAGCCTTTCATTGCTTTGATTTGTTAAAAGATCTCCAAATATTCTTATGGCTGCAGAGTTAGAATCTTTGGTGAGACCTCAAATTGCTTTTTCTTTTTTTTTTTCAATTCAAACAAAATGCAAATGCTATACATTTCAATCTGATGTATGTTCCTTTTTCTTCTTATAAATTTCACAGATTCAGATTATGGATTGGCAAAATGACTCCTAAATCAATGGTCTCAGTACTCAATTGCTGAAATAGAAGTGTTAGGTATTTTGCTAGCTTTTATCTGTTGAATACAACAGTAAATGTTTTTTTAGTGGATTTTAATTTCAAGAGTTGTGTAGATGAAGATGAAAGGCCAAAAGGTGTGAAGATGAAAAACCAAGAGTTATGAAGATGAAAGGCCAAGAGTTGTGAAGATGAAAGACCAAGAATATTGAAGATAAAGGTCAATAGTTTCTATGGAGAAAATTGTCATGCCTATTAAATAGATTGTTATTTCCATTCTAAAGATGTAGTAGAGTAGAAGAAAAAAAGAAATAAAAGAAAAATACAAGAAGAGTATTTTTCTTAGAAAACTAGTGTCTTGTCCCTTCTATCATAGAAAAGAAAGGTAGCGTGATTTTACATTCTCAAAATAATGTCAAATAAACTGAATCAAGATGATCGAGGTAACATTGTTTCACTCGAATAATAGTTGATTTGAGACTTTATATTGGTAAGGATTGGTGGGTTTTTGAGATGAGAGAATAATGAAAATGAAGATTTGAGGTGAATATGAGAAAGATGATAAATGATGAGGGTTTGGAGATTTAAGACGAAGAAGATGAGAGTTTGAGTTGAGCACCCGTCACCAAAGAGAATAGGTGACGGGCAAAACCGTCACCAAAGACCTTTGGTGTCGCGCGCCAGGCGACCACCCTCACCAAATACCTTTGTCACACGCGACACCAAAAGTCTTTGGTGACGGTTTTTGCCCGTCACCATTTCTGACCATCATCATTTTGCCCGTCACTAAAATGCTTGTTATCTTATATCCGTGTTTTTTTAAAAAAAATTGGATTGACCATCACCTATTCCCTCTTTTGTAGTAGTGATTGTTCACAAACTTCATTATTGCTTGATTTTCTTAATTTTTTAAGAAAATAAGAATTTTTGTACTGTTGCTCAAGGAGCATGGGAATGGAAAATCATGTTTTCTTTTTTTTAATTTTTTAATGTTTGTTCAACTATCTCAAAAGAGATTGTCTTACTACATTTAATCTGATTGCTTTACTACATTGGTGTTGGGTCATTCTTGTACTGTTGTTCTTTAATTTGTTTTTTTCCTTCGGCTATTGCTTTCATTTATTTACTCTCATATTTATATGCATTACTTTTTCTTCTCTCAGCCTTTTATCCTATAATGCATTCGTCCCTTTAAATACCATTTCTTAGCTCTCTTCTTTGTCAATGAAGTCAACTTTTCAATTGGGGTATTGATTCCTCTTAAGGTATGTTTGGATTTTTGAGCTTGATTGTCCTACAAGGAATCATCTTTCATGGTAAATGTTACATATAGCTGAAGGCAAAATTTTATTTCCTAATTTGAATTGTGTACTGTGAGATTAGAATTTATATGACAGGAAACCTGATGTGAGATTGGAGGTGGTTTCCACAACTTATTCATTTGATCAAATAAAGGCCGAGATGTCCACTTTCAAAGATATTGGTCCCAGAACGGTACGTTTCTAAATAAACATGTCTTCCTACTTCTTAGTTTAATTTGAGTTGGTTTCCTTTAATTAACACATGTATTTATAGGGATCCTAGTTGAAGGCGTCTGCAAAAAGTGTTGAGTTAACAAATTGTGCAACTGTTTATCAGTGATGTTTGATGCTTGCACTTCTTTTCTGAGTAGACTTTAGTTAACAAATTGAGTTTTTCTCACGATCCCCCATGTAAGGTGGTCTCTCTTTAAGAGTAAAATTGTTTGAAATACTAGTTCTTTATTCTTCTTTATGGGAGTTTCGTCTTAATACGAAAATCTGTTCAATGGATATATAATGCTTAGTTATTCTTTGTTTTTAGGTCATGCGAACCTACAAAATTGATGAAGCAGTACACTTCAAGAATCACAATTTTCTTGTAATTCTTGTTCTTAAATATTTTGTAGGTACTTAAAGAATTATGAGTGTATTGTTATTGATATGATTTTTTTTTTGTTAAGTGTAATGTACAATACATTTATAAAATGATATGTTCTTCGGCTACAAGGATGAAAATTAGAGATCTTTATTGGGCAGGTGAAGGTAAAGTGGAAACAGGTTATAATAAAAATGACGTCATGTAAATTGTTAAATTGGTGACATTTGAAATAAAATTATGACTAAAGCTAAGTGTCAAAGATAAAAATTATAATGAAAAAACTAATTTATGTCATTAATGGTTCAATCATGACACTTTCATAAGTGTCAATAATACTTCTATGATGACAAAGAATAACTGTCATGATTGTAGAAACTATGACTTGAAAATAATGTCATTGTCTTGCTTTCAATTACATTTATACGTGTCCTAATTTGATCTATGTTGACACTATGTTCATATCGTTAATATATATTCAATGACTATGTATATCAGTCATTAACACTGTTATTATGATTATAATATACTGTCATAAATAGCTCAACCATAACACTTTTTTAATAGTGTCATGGTTGAGTCTACCTTAACTGATGATACAACGACTATAACTTTGAGTCATGGAAAGTGTTTATGACTCTAAATAGAGTCATCATATAAAGCTTTTGCACTAGAGTATAGATAAAATGATTATTTTAGTTCATTCGCGAATTTAATTTTTAATAGAAAATAGGTATCAAAATAAATAAAAAAATAAACAAAGACAAAAGGTGAGTATTATTGAAATGTCAGTGGTCATAATACTTAATTTTGAAATACATGATCCAAATTGAAACTAGCACACGCGTGCGCTCACACACAAGATATAAATCATGCATGCTAGTAGGTTACATGGTCATGCCTCTATCCCTATATTCTTGAGTTTAAAGACAATAAGGCCCATTTTTTATGTCCATGATCAACATGTGAGATTTCGAAAAGTTCTACAGTATCTCATTTATGCTAGCTAATATTATGTTATATCTACCTTACAGGTCAGTGTCACGTTAGTTTCATTGTTTTGAAGTAATCCAGTTGAACGCCACAATTACGGGTTCGATTCTAGAAGTCGGTATTTGTAATTCTCTCTCTTGATTTGTACTAAAAAAATGATATACAACATAATAATTAAAAGGTATTTATGATATTTGTTGAAGCGAGCGTAGCTCAGTTGGCACTGGTAATGTGTTAGCATCCACTTGATTACTGGTTTGAGTCTCATAATGCCCTCTAAGTAAGGTTTGTTGTCCACCTCCTCCGGGCTATAGGTCCACCAGTCTTCGGGCTAGAAACATTCTCCCACTTGAAGATTTGATTGATAACCAATCAATCTCCACATCATTCTTTCTTTCTTCCTTTCCATCTCCATGTTGCTTATATTCTTGCTAGGCCATTTAAGGATCTACAATAATTCAACTTGTCAACATATCCTTTGACAATAATGTTTGATCATCCTCAATATAATGCAACATTTTTTCTTCTATATATATTTCTTTTTCAAGAACTTTGTTGATGATAACCTTGTGGGTAGTGAGATCCCACAGGAATACCTTTTACATTATCAAGACACCCTAAGAATAACCATCTTATAGATTTTGAATTAAGTTTTGTAGTTTTTTGGATATTGTATATCAAAGTACGCCATAATTCTTAATATATGGATGCTTTCTATTCCACATTTTTATTGATGTTTTCAACTAAATTACTGTTGATGGAGCATGTTCATTAAACAATTGACGAAATAGACTGCTTAAGCCAATAATAATTTATCTAAGCCTGCAGCCCTCAACATCACATGTGAAACAAGGATATGTACATCTACTTTGCCTCTTAATTTTTTTGAGGAGTGTAGCCAATAGTGAAATGTCTTTTAACGCCTAATTAATCACAGCATTCAACAAACTCATTGTTTGTCTATTCTCATCTCTGCAACACCTAACATTCTTTCCTAGTTAAAGTTTAACTAGCCCTTTGAATACTTTAAAGACCAAACACACATCTCCTTTATCTTGATGTAATACAACCAACTCCTCTTCGAGTAACTCTTTATAAAGAACACAATATATCTTACTTTTCCTAATGGTGTAACCGGTGCTTTCCATACGTAAGAATGAACCAATTTAAGAATATTCACATTTTTGAAATTTGATATGTTGAACATTAAGCTATGTTGCTTACTTGTAATGCAATTCCCACGCAAAGGTAGATATGTCTTAGCGAGTCTTAATTAGAAGTAGATTGCCTTATGAGAACTTTTACTTCTTGCCCTAACATGTCTCCAAGTTTCTCATGTCACATCTTTAACAACCATTCACTTGGACTACTTGAGATAGTTGATGCCTCCTATTTACAAAGTCTCTCCCATATACAAGTTTGTATCGAAATTTTCTCCATTCATAAGTACAGGCATCTTCGAATCAATTCCATAATCCTTTTCTGAACCACAACTTTCCAATCAAGGTCCTCAAGTTGCCTTAATGAGAGAAAGTTCTTTTTCCAAGTCTTCTACGTGCCACACTAGTTTAATAATACGAACAATATTATCATGGAACTTCAACTTAATAGTTCAAATATTGACAATCTTTAAGGCATAATCATTACAGTTGAATAATTGCAATATTATCATGAAACTTCTGAACTTTTTTTTTCGAGGGTTCAGAGGGGTCATTTTTTTTAGTATAGATATACTTACCAAGTTATCTTCAAAGTTTTTTTTTTTTTTTTTTTTTTTTTTGCACAAAGAAGGATTGGGGGACTCGGACTATGATCGAATGGAAGTTAATACATGACTAATATCGGCTGAGATGTGCTCATTTTGGTAGGTATCTTTTAAATGTTAAAAGTTTGATTTCACACACTTAATAGAATCTATTAACTAAAAAGTTTGGAAGAAAAAACACTTTTTTGATCCATACCTTTAAGTCTAATTTCATTACGACCCCTATGTTTCAAAATTAAACATTTTTACCCTTTGTCATTTCAATAATGTTCACTTTTGATCTCTTAGTTTGGAGTATTATTTTAGTTGAGTCCTTATGTTTTAAAATTTGAATATTTTTACTCATGTCATTTCGATAGTACCTACTCTTACTCCGTTTTTAAATGTACTTTTATGCCTATTTTATTTTTAAATTAAATTCACGTCAAAATTAAAAAAATCATTTAATCAATATATTAATATTTAAAATTAGTCTATAGCCGATTAAACTATTAAACACAGTTGATTCATCATTTTAACTAATGTTAAATTATGTAACTGACACTTTTCTTCTTAATTACTAAAATTAAATATTATTGAAATTTAAAATAAAATTGATTAAAAAAATCAATTTTAAAATATAAAGATCAAGAAATTAGATCACATACCCGGCTTAAAAATATATTTTTCCATTAATTTGATTAATTTTGCACTTGAAAAAAAAAACAGAGAATTGCCAAATTTGTTTTCTATTTCAACATAAGTTTGTTTTTAGTTATTATGATAGTAGTGGGTTAAGTAACCATCAACTTGACCCTTTTCATTAAAATTTATTCATTATTATCATTTTAATTTCTAAAATAATGTATATTTTGCCCCCAAAAAAAAAAAAAAACATATATTTCTAATCTTAAGATGCTTAGTTAGTTTTTTTTTTTTTTTTTTTTTTGAGAATATAATAATTAGAGATAGGAGATTCAAACCCATAATTTTATGGTCTTCAAACTGAAAACAAACATAAAAATTGAACTAAAACCAGATCCATACTAAAAGTGCATTATTGAAATATTAAGAAATTAAAAGTGAACATTATTCAGATGTAACTAAAAGTATTCAATTTAAACTTGGGGGGCTTAGTGTTTAAATTATAGTTAACACTAAAGCACTCATGTTTAAGTTATGATTAACAGTAACCATAAATTCCAATCCCTTTTTTATCAATATCTTTAAAAGAATGAATAAAAAAAACCAAAGCCTAGCTAGCATTGGAGCTATTGGTGATGTTCAAGTGAATCTTGATATTTAAGTTCGAATTATGACCAGATGATAAACTACGTTACCGCCAAATAATGAAACCAACTTGTCACTCATGTATTTAGTAAATCTACACGATTTTGAAATCAATAAGTTACATCAAATCTAACAACACAATGAATCCATCAAGTCTAAGGAACTAAACTGCAAATTGATAATCAAATCAAATATCATCCTACTTTGTTTTTTCTTTTCTTTTTTTAAAAACCAAGCCTATAATACATTCAAGATTCAATCCAGTCTAAGCCCTGTTAACTAAAAACAAAAGCTATGGAAAAGATATAAACAAAAAGAACTAAAAAAGTTTCAATCATGGATGATGGAATGGATTAGAATAGCAGCTTCATCCGTTGTGGTAGCTGCATCACCTGTTTCATTCATATCAAAAAAATAATTCAAAAATCCATTACTCTGTTTTTGGGCGTGGAAAAATAAAATCTTTACTTTTCCAAAAAAAAAACGGACCTTGAAGTGAAGCAGGCAAGTGGGAGACTATGTTATCCATAATGCCACCTCCTCCTCCGCCGCTGCCGCTGCCGCCGCCGACACCTCCTCCTCCTCCGCCGACCGACTCAGAACTGCCGGTTTTGTTACTTTCTTCTTCCCCTGTTTCCTGAGAAACCACAACATTCCTTACAATTCCATCATCTTCCTTCTCTTTTTCTTCTTCTTCTTCATCTGTGTACACCATATTTGAAATGAAATTCTTCAGAAACCCACTTTTCTTCCCATCTTGTTCTTCATCTTCATCCTCTTTTTCATTATCCTCTATACATGCTCTGTTAGCCATGAAATTCTTCAGAAACCCACTTTTCTTCTCTTCTCCTTCTTCTTTTTCTTTTTCTTCCTTTTCATTTTCCTCTACAGATGCTCTGTTTGACATGAAATTCTTCAGAAACCCATTTGAATTTTCTTCACTTTCGTCTGTAGAAACCATGTTGGACATGAAATTCTTAAGAAACCCACGTTCTTTTTCTCCTCCTTTCTCATCGCTATTCTCCTCCCCAGAAACAATGTTCGCGATGAAATTTCTCAACAACCCACTCGACTTTTCATCTTCTTCTTCACTTCCTCGTCGTTTTTCTGCAACTCCGTCTTCCATCGTATTCAGTTTTTTTAGCTGTTTTGTTGAGGATTCAATTCGATATCAATGGAACTATGGGGATTTTCTTGTTTATTTATATATACAAGCAGAAACTTGCGGAGGTAATCGACAAGGGTCATGTTCCAGGTGACAAAAGGAGGCTCTTTTCAGGTTACACGTATTTTTAAAAATATGTCGGATGGGTACCCAATGGTAATTTGACACGTTGAGTGTTAAAGAAATATTTATATTGAAGGTCGGTGAGAGTTTGTTTAATAGCCGTTGGAGTAAGGGCTGCGTCAAATATGTTTGGGCCGGGAAAAGTTCAATATATATGGGCTTATACAAGGGATATTCTTTGCTTGAATGAACCCGCTTGCTTCCTAGTTCTTTGCCTTGTGAATCACTGGAAAGAAACCTGTTTCCTTTTGTCTGAATCAGTACTTTCAAAACTTCGTCGCTTACATCTACAAGTGTTTATTTGACTAGGAGTGTAAAAAAAAATCGGTAACTCGAGCTACCCGACTTACCCAACCCACACTGTAAGGATTGGGTTGGGTTATGTTTTTTTCAATTTGGGTTGGGTTAGCTTTTTTAGAAAACCCGGGTTTTCGAGTCGATTGGCTGGTTATAGAGTTGTGAGTTGGATTCAACCCAATCTGAATTTCATTTATAAAATATATATTATATTTATAAATGAAATATTATGATGATTTATAACTTGTCAGGGTGTATTTATACAACTTGTTCTTTTATGTTGATTTTTTTGACATGTCTATTATGTTGATTTAAATAATCATTCATTTGTAATTAACCATTTTTAGACATTTATTTCTAATCATTCAAAATAATCACTCATTTTTAACCTTCTACAAGTAATCACATCCACACCAATTATTATTCAAATTTAAATTTTTATTCACTCAAAATAACCCCTCTAATCGCTTTATACTTCTACAAAGCTTACAAAGGAAATACTACACCCGATGCTTGCAAGTCTATAATGCTCAAAAAACGCCATTACCTGGAGAATGCTGATGATGACAGTCAAGTCTGTTATGTAACTCTGCCGAGAAACTCGACATCTTACATGCTGGCACGAAGAAATCTCAAGATCAAACCAGCAACAAAATTGGATGCTGAAGTCAATGGAGAAGTTTCTGTTTCAAAATAACAGTATAACTTTAGAATATAAATATTTCAGTCTCATATTTATGTTAAGATGATGCCAATAATTAAATTCGTGTGTTAATGGTAATGTTTGCTTGTTCAGACAGTGTAAAGTATGGAACTTAGTTAAAATGTCAAGATCTGGTCTTTTCCTCGGCACAAAAAAAATGCAAACTATCACTCTTTATCTACCAAGCATAAATTCAATTCCAGAGGCCAATTCAACTATTGATGTTCTACAAAAGTTGAAAGGGAAAAAAATAGAACCTGATATTCTGAAATCTGAACTCCATATCATGAAACTTGAGGAAATTGAATTTGATATCATGAATGGAAAATGATGGCTAGATCTTGTCTATCTTGCTTTCAGGTGGCTGATGAGTTTCTTGGCTGTTTTTCTGTCCATGCCATATTCTGAATAATGCTGTTACATTTTCTGGTTGTTCTACAAATGAGTATCATTATCGTACAACATTGCATCAAAACTACAACATAATTAGATACAACAACATCCCAAGATTGTAAGATTATATCATAATCAATTTTAACAACTAATATGATCAGATAATAGTAGATCTTTAAATTTAAACTGAAATGAGTGGAATAAATACAAAGTCAGTTGTCCATTGAAAATCAAATATTCAATGAGATGAGCAACACGCTGCTCACTGCATTACCATTTTCATGGCTTGGCGCCTAACATAGATGGACACTCTTTTCTTAGAAAATCTTCAAGGACTAAGGAGATGGGATTTGCAAAATATTATCACAAACGACGCTATACTTTAGAGATCAGTCCTCTAAACATAAATATACAACAAAATAAACGGCTAATTCACAATTGATGGCTGGTACTATGGGGAATCAATCATATTCCAAATGTCATTGCATATATCAAAAGCAGGCATCTTGGTCGCATCCAATTCAAACTTTTGCACAACCCCTTTGTTTCTATCCACAATATCTGTAGTTGATTAACGTTAAGGTAAAGTAAAAGCCATGGATATAAAGATATAAACATATATACTCCAGAAGTGTATAAATTCAGACAAAGGATACGGCCAGAAATTTTAGACTGATCGTCCACGTTGGGGATGATATCAGTGACTGAAGCGTACATAGGAAGCTTCCTCCTGGAAGAAAAAAAAGAAGAAATGCATCAATTTGAAAGATATAGAACCATCAGATTAATGTCAACCAAAGACTACCGAGACGAGTTATCAGGGATCTTTGACTGTCAACCAGTTTATACAACTACAAGCAAGTTCATAGTTAAAAAAGACATGATAATTGCTACTACTTAAGACTCAATTCTTGAATGATTTACGGTTCCTGAAATGTATTAAATCACCAATTAACCCAAAAACTTAAACGGGTGGATTAAGGCAAATTTAATTATATCAACAAACCGTAAAAGTTGTGGAGGCTATGAAGGATTAGCAAGTTTCTCTAGGAACTATAAATAATGACTGACAACTTTTGATACTTGGTAGTGCTGTTTACTTATTGTGGGAAACTTTGTTTCTACTCTCTCAAATCTTTGAACAAACTGTGATTACCTTGGCTACGAGATGTGGAGACTAAAATATATTGGCATTATTATTCAAAATTAGATTATAAAATGTTCATTACTCTGAGCATCCATCTTCACAAGTGTTAAGATACAACAATCCTCGAGAAATCTCCACACTGAAATGATATTGTCCACTTTTGACATACATCCTCATAACTTTATTATTTGTTTAACCCAAAAAGCTTCATACCAAAGTAGATGGATATCCTTCCTTATAAACCCATGATTTACTCTTCATCTAACCAATGTGGGACTATATTTCATTGTTTGCATTTTCAACAATTCTCCTTTTCAAACAAAGTACCACATACAAGCCTCTCCCATTGGATAGTTTTTTAGAAAATATTCAACAAGTTACACAACCCATCTTATTTTAAACTATATTCAACAAGTTACACAACCCACCTTATTTTAAACTGTGAATCCTTCTAAATTACACTCGAGCTAGTTGAAGCTCAGCCAGAAAATGACTATTCAACAAAGGACGCTCGTGTGTGGTACTTCTTCGAGGGAAGAATTGTTAAAAATACAAACAAAAAAAATGTTATCTCACATTGGTTAGATAAGGGGTAGGATCATAGGTTTATAAGAAATTACAAACATTTTTTAGGTTTTTTTGGATAAAACCAAAAATAAAGTCGTGAAGACTTACGTCTAAAGTGGATGTGGAGATTCCTTGAAGATTTTCCATTTCTTAACAATAGGAGTGCCTCAATTTTCGACCAAAGTACCAAAATCAATCGATAGGACAAAAAACAAAGGTGCTCATAAACTGTAATTCACAAACATCCATAAAAGATAAGCCGGTACCCAACTACAAATACATAAAACTTATGATAGTCATATAATACTTGATACTGCAGAATGCAGATTAAGAAAATAGACTAAAATTTCAAAGGAATTAGTAAATTGCTAGCTAAATTAAGAGTCACAATTACAGATGCCAAGCAAATTCATTATATAAACTACACTTACTGCTCCCTGAGTTCTCGTTGCTCAAGTTTCTTCATCGCCTGCTTCCTTTCTTGAACACAAATCCTTTGTCGGTCTAGTTCATTAATCTCATTGGTGAGAAGTGTGTTGAAGAAAACAAGGTGCATCATCATGTAACGGGCAAATACATTAGGAACGAACAATCAAATAAAGAAATTCACAATGAAATTTAACTTTATACTCATCTAATCTCCTCCATGAGAAAATTCTCTGTCTTTAGTTCCTCTTCAAGCTCCTTTTCGAAAATTTCCATTTCAACATCTTCAACAGTTCTCGCTTTCGCCTCCTCCGTTTTCTGCCGGCACGCCTCAATTTTCTTTTCATAATCTGCTTCATTTAACAACTCGTTACACAAAATCATAAGAAACCAACTGCCATAGTTCGTTCGACCCCAAAACCCCAAAATTTGAAGAGAAAAAGAGAAGAATTAGACCTTGAACCGAACTGTGAACATTACTGAAATCATCGTCGCAGGAAGATTGAAGGGCGTTGGCATGTTCGAGACATTGATTCAAAGTTAGAACGTCGTTTTGGTCCTTCAAGAGAGCCACCAAATCGTTGCCATAAGACAAGAGCTCCTCGATGTTCATCTTTCCGGCTAAATCACTCATTACTCAAATTGAAGATCACAACGAACAACTAGATTCGAGAGAAGAATTCCAAGAAATTTTCAGAAGTGTAAACTGAGGAGAGAAATTTGAATTCAGCAGTCAGAGGAGAGCATTTTTCGGGGAAGATATCTTCTTAGGGCTTCAGGTTAAACAAAAATCGATTTCGTTTAGGCGCCAAAATCAATATTTTAATAGTGTATTTAGTTTTAGTAATATTCATTAAACAAATTCGTCGATATGTCCGAGTGGTTAAGGAGACAGACTCGAAATCTGTTGGGCTATGCCTGCGCAGGTTCGAATCCTGCTGTCGACGTTTTTTTTATTTCAATTTTAAGACTTGCAGAACAAAGAGTTACACGTGCGTCAGCTTTATTAGTACATCGAAATTCAATTGAAATAATATTATATTAAAACATCTCACTGGATTGTACTAATAAAATAACTAAATAGATTTTTTTTTTTTTCTTTGGACGCATAAATATATCTAAATAGATATAGGAAAATAGGGTTGAAGTCGTGGGTATAATATTTAAGACAAACAAATTGAGTGATAAATTTTAAATAATTTCTACAGATTTCAATATTTGTAATCTAATGACAAAGAAAAATTCAAAATGTCTTTTCAGTTTAACTGTGACCTTCTAAGTAAAAACATTTGGTAACTTTTGGTCCCTCAAAAATGCTTATTTATTTATAAAACTTTTATAGATGTTGGTCTTAGGTCTTGACAAGTTTTTGGGTCTGAATCTTTGACTTCGCCCCCTTGGATTTGTTTACATGGATTTGGGCCACTCATATGTATTTAGGTCTATCGGTTGAGATTTGAATTGCATGTTTGGACTCACTAATTGAACTTGAGTCTTATATAATTTTGACCTAATTTAGTTTTGAGAAATATTGTCTCAAATTTCGTCATTAAATTTAGGAAATTTGATGTGGGTAACACATTTTGTAAGGGGCATTATAATTATAGCACAAACTTATCAAAAATTCATTAATAGCACATTTCTTAATTTTTTTTTTTCCACATAATTTCACTTTTACCCCTCTTCAATTACTTTTCTGATAGACTTCAATCAGTTTATAAAAGAAGTGATTGAAGTCTACCAAAGAAGTGATTGAAGTCTACTAGAGAAGTGATAGAAATCTATTGATTGAAGTCTATTAGATAAGTGATTGAAGTCTATTAGATGAGTGATTGAAGTCTATCAGTTAAGTGATTAAAGTCTATCAAAGAAGTGATTGAAGTCTATCATTCGTCCCTTGGACTTGGTCGACTCCCAGTCCTAACCTCTATGGCTTTCCTCTTTTAGGGGGTCTTCGCCTTCTTTGGCTGACTCCAAGAGGGTTGAGGCTGCAAGGGCCAACCCCTAAGGGGTCGAGGCCTTCCTTGGCCGATCCCCGAGAATCCTAGTCGACTTTGGGCGACCCCCGATGGGTCGGGATGGAGTTGGGCAACCCTTAAGGAATTGGGATGGAGTTGGGCAACCCTCGGGGTTCGACATGGGCTTGGGCGACCCCCTAGGGATTGTGGCCTCCCTTGGCCGACCTCTCGGGGGGTCAAGATGGAGTTGGTCGACCCCCTAGATGTTGTGGCCTCCCTTGGCTGACCCTGGGGGGGGGGGGGGTCGGGGTGGAGTTGGGCGACCCCCTAAGGGCTGTGGCCACCCTTTGGTTGACCCTTGGGGAGTCGGGATAGACTTGACCGACCGTCTTATGGACTTGGCCTACCCCCTAGGGTTGTGACCTCCCTTTGTCAACCCTAGGGGTCAGCATGGGCTTGGTCGACTCTCGTGGTCTTTCGGCTTTCACCTACCCCCGGGAACTCTCGGCATCCTTTGGCCAACTCTCGGGGTCTTCTAGCACTCTTTGGGCGACCTTTGGGGACTCCCGACATTCTTTTGGCCGATCCTTGAGAACTTCGTGCATCCTTTGGGTGAGCTCTGGTTTGGGTCCTTGTTTTGCCCAAGTACTTTGAGATATTTTAGCCTATAACAGCTAGTTTTGAGTTGTCTATTATAATTATAACACAACTTAAAAAAAAAAAAATCATTTATAGCACAATTTAGTTTCATTTTTTTTAAAATCTTAACCAACCCCTCTCTAAACACATCCTTTTCCCCTTCTGTTTTCTCATCCCTCATATGTGTGATTGATTCCCTTGATATTCATTTCACCAAATTTGTTTAATTGAAGAGAAAGTGAATAAGTGAAATAGCTTTTGGTCAACTTGACAGGAATACGTCGGTGGTGGGCAACAATGGCAACTGGTTCTCCATTTTTTCAGCGAAAAATCCTTGAAACCCATCTCCTTATTTCCAGATCTACGGGGTTAGAAATCTTCGTTTGCAAAATCAAGACTAGATATGTGCTCATGAATAGAAACGCTTTTCAACTAGGTAAGACACTTCGACGACACCACCAAACTCCAGACACTGATTCTAGTTGAAATCTATTATTGAATTGATAAAAGGCTATCAAATGAGCTAGTGATTGAAGTTATCAGTTGAACTACTGATTGAATATTATCATTGAACTGATTAAAAACTATCAACGTACTGATAGAAATAAGAGTGATAGATTAAAGACAAAAATGATAGGAATGAGATTGATAGACGCAAAAGTATTTTAGTATTTTTACTTAGAAGACACGATTTTGTACAATACATGTAATTACTTAAAAAATATATTATTTTGATCATGATATTTATTTTATTTTATTTTATTTTTTTGCTATATTTTTTTTTTTTCATCTTTTTGAAGCATATCTAGTCTAGCTTAATGTCTTCAAGAGAAATACATAATTGCACGATAATTCATTTTCTAACTTAAATTTAAGGCAATAAGTGAAATATTAAGAAGAAAAAGAAATGTCTCCAACAAATTTTAAAATTTATGTAAATGAAAGATACATTTCTCAATAACCAAGTAAATAAATAAGCAAATCACATAAAATTTAATGTATATGGCCTATTATGTCCACAAATCATTAAGTCAAGTCTTAATAATTGGATTCAAAGCTTAGAGAAATTTCCATTAAAAGGTAAAAATTACAGATTTTATTTTTTAATTTATTATTATTATTTTTTTAAATGAAAGGATCTACTCACCAAAATTGAAAATTTAGAATTCCATTTTGACATAAAATAAAAGTTTATTAATAATATTTAGTTAATTTTAAAATCTTTGAAATTGTCTAAGACACCTCTCTATTTTTCTTTCTTTTTTTTTTTTTTCTTTTTTGAGATAAAATTGTCTAAGACCTATACGGAGCAGGGAATTGATAGTTTAAGAAACTATTAAAGTATAAACCTTCAAATTTATAGATTAAAATGATAATTTAACCGAGTAATAATATAGCTATATTTTCTAAAAAAACATCTAGCAATGGAAAGATTCACCTAAATTAATTTAAAACGATGTTGAGGTGTTTGTTTGAAATTTTATGAAGCATTTATTTTGAATGTTAGGTATGAGGAGTTATTAGGAGTGTAAGAGATTTTTGTTTTTATATTAGCTCGTTTGTTTGATAGTTTTAGTAGAGTGTTTAAAATTAAATACTTGCATGTTTTATGATTTTGGAAAAGATGTGTATAGGATTGTTCGTGCAGTTGTTTTGTTTTGGGTTTCAAGGTAATTCTTCGTTTGTATGGTGGTTTTAGTAGAGTGATTGTAATACAAAATTTGAAGCACTTATTTTATGCGATTATAAAACACTTATGAACCAAACGCCTCCCGCTTATTTGTGAAGAATATATATAATTATAATTATTTATGGAAGACTCGCACAACAAGGGTAGGAGTTTAAGAATATGGTAATGATTTGTTTATTTATCTATCGATCCCACATATATAAATATGTAATAAAAAGATAAAAAGGATACGGCATCATATAATTGACAATAAAATAATATTTATAGAAATACCACCCACCTACCAATAATATAATATAAATAAATAGAGAGAGAAACATGTTATGGTATGATAGAATATGTGTGAAGCATGTCCACATGCATAGTGTGTAAATATAAATAAAACAATATATATATATATATTTACATATTTAATAAGAGGAAAAATTATAATCAAAGACGAATAAGTACAAACATACTCATTCTAAAATTATGGGTTAGATCCGAATAAATAGGCTTTTAGTATTCTCATGCAATTATAATTAAATTATATGTATTAATATTTGTTTAAATTATAAAATCTGGCTTTCGTTGACCTAACAAGATAAGGCCTAGATTGAGAGTGAGTGAATCTTTTTTACTAATTAAACTTTGTGTTTGTTTTTTTATAAATTTATTTTTCATGGGATTTTGGTTTTGATTATGTGGAAATCTCAATCATGAAATTGAAACATTTTCTATTGTTTTATTAATGTTGATGCCAAAAAATTGTCAATTGGAATCAACGGTACAATTTATTTATCAATGACGAATTTCCCTGTAAAACAACGAAAATTAGGCACACAGGTGTTGTGTGAGCCACACAACCCCCGATGCCTAAGTCAGTAATGTATTTTGAGAAAATTTAGAGAGAGCTTGAGAGCTTAGGATTAGCTAACAATAATTTATTAGCGTATTTCAGCTTAACCCAACTTTGATTCAAATGAAGAATGACTTGACATTTTATAGCAGATCGACTCGGTAACTGCTGTAGCTCACTTAATAGTGGATTAATGGCCAGCCATTTGTAACGTCAACCATTAAGTCAGGAATAAATACTAGCATAACCCCTGACCGTCACACTTGAGAGGTGTAACGGTCTTGTCTCGAGAGTTACTTGGACTCGGTCAACCTTTGTGGGTCATCACCTCCACGACCGACCCCTTAAAGGTGTGGGCCTTCTCGGTGTAACTCTAGGACGATACCCCTTAAGGTGCAACGTCCTAGGATGCTACTTGGACTCGGTCGACTCTTAAGGGAGTCCTAACCTCCACAGCTTTCCCCTCCTAAGGGCATGTTCACCTTCGGCGTAACTCCTGACCGTTATCAGTGGATCTGGTTGTCACTTGGACTCAGTCGACTCTCAAGGGAGTCCTAATCTCCACGGCTTTCTTCCTTATGGGGTGTTCACCTTCTTTGATCGACTCCGATAGAGTCGAGGCTGCAAAGGCTAACCCATAAAGGGTCGATGCCTTCATTGGCCTACCCTCGAAGGGGCTAGACGTACTTGGCTGACCCCAGGTCCTAACCGACTTTGGGCGACCCCCAGAGGGTCCTGACCTATTTTGGCTGACCCTCTAGGGAGTGTGGCTTCGCTTGGCCGACCCCATGAGGTCAGGATGAAGTTGGCCAACCCCTTAGGGGTTGTGGCCACCCTTTGACCGACCTCCCGAGGAGTCGGGATAGATTTGGCCGACCGTCAGGGAGTCGACATGGGCTTGGATGACCCCCTGGGGTTATGACCTCCCTCGGCCGACCCCTAGGGTGTCGGGATGGAGTTGGCCAACCCCCTAGGGGTTGTGGCAACCCTTTGGCCGACCCTCAGGGAGTCGGGATAGACTTGGCCGACCCCTGGGGTCTTCTGGCACCCTTTGGCCGACTCATGAGGTCTTTCGACACCTTTTGACCGACCCCGAGGACTACGAGTATCCTTTAGCCGACCCCTGGGGTCTTCTGGCACCTTTTGGCCGACCCCTTGGAGGTCTTGGCCTTGTCCGAGTATTCTGAGATATTTTAGCCTATAACAATTAAGATGTATGAATTGAAATTAAATGATATTTGGGGGGGGGGGGGGGGGGGGGGGGTTTCAGTAAAAAAACAAAAAAAAAAAAAAGGT
>JBBMEG010000024.1:14712745-14727859 GCA_037832605.1 Cyclanthera cordifolia
TATATATATATATTTTTTTTTTTTTTTTTTAACATAACAAATTATATTTCTTATTACCGTTAACAATTATAAAATTAGTCAAATTTAAAAAATAATTAAAATTATAATCATCACTTTCTAAAAAATTTGTAAACGTAGTTAAAATATTAATAAGTATCATCATACTTTTTTTTATAATAAAGTATTTATAATATTTTATTAATGGTTACATATATATAAATATTTTTGAATTTACTACATTTATAATTATTTTGTAAGAATGACACATTTACCAAAATTTTCCTACTCAATTACCATCTTAAAAATAATAATATTTATGATAAATTTGGAGAAAAACTTTAACCTTATGAATTTCCATTAACTTTCAAGAAATACATATGTAGTACATGAAATATCAAATGATAAAAGATTTTATAACAAATCATAGATGATAGCTAATATATATGACCGACTTGAAAATCAAGTAATTGCACACGAACATTATATCTGATGTGAGAGCTAAATATCGATTTTTAGATTGAAATCGTAAAACTAGTATTAAACTAGAATAGTATCAAACAATGAAACTACTGTGTCATCAACCCTTGGTACTATTATCATCATATGTATGACTACTAAATTAAAAATAAATAAATAATTTAATTTGTTGGTTCAGGATAAGAGAAAACCATTTCCTTTTTCTTTTCATCCATTCCTACGGTACCCCATTCCAAAACATTGGTTAATTGTATATCATCAATAATTTTTGTCCATCATCTCAAAGCAACTTCTACTACTTTAATAATAGTTACAAAACCTTTTACGAATAATATTGCACTTGAAAAGAAAAAAATAATTTAAAATTCAAAGTACATTCTCATATTTTTTTCTCTTTATCATTTTATTTCTGTTTTATTCATTTTCTGCCGTAGCCATGGTTTTAGGAGATAAAATTGGAAGTATAGTTTTGCCAAAAAAAAAAAAAAAAAAAAAACGGGGTTCCCAATCTGTAGGGCTTTGTAGGGTTAAACAACCCGTATCCAACGCCAGAGATCGGCTGACTCACATGACGACACATCTCTCTCTCTCCTCTCTCCCTCTCTTTCTCTCTCTTCATTATATATATATATATATATATATATATATATATATAACCTCAAAAATCCACCACTCATTTTCATGTACTCATATTTCTATAATTAACTAGGTCTGCTGAAAACATATAATACAATGGATTACACTTTTCCGGCGAGCAACCCTAGCTCGTGTGGCTCATCCTCCGGCGGCGGCGCCACCACCGGTGAATCTCGAAAGGAAAAGACGAAGAAAAGCGGGGGAGGGAAACGAAGCAAAGGCGTAATGAAGCTGTCAACGGACCCGCAAAGCGTGGCGGCGAGGGAACGGCGGCATCGGATCAGCGACAGGTTCAAGATTTTGCAGAGCTTAGTTCCGGGCGGCACGAAAATGGACACCGTCTCAATGCTGGACGAAGCAATTCATTACGTGAAGTTCTTGAAATCCCAGATTTGGCTTCATCAAACAATGATTAATTTCGTTGATTATAATGATCAACACCCTTCTAATTCCGGCTTCCCTCTCGACCAAATTCCAGACGCCGACTTCAATAACATCAATCAATTTCTTTACCCTCAAAACGACGTCGTTAAAACGGAGGAACACCCTAATCATTTCTTGCCTCAGCTTGATCCCAACTCAGTTTATTTTCCGTCTGGGCAAGACCAATTCATCTGCTCTTCTTATGATGCTTACATCAATTTCTAGCTCTTTCTTTTCTCTATTTTGTTTGGATTCATACGTACTTAATTATGTTAATTATTAATTAGCGTGTAATTTAGAAGCTTTAGAGTGGGATTATGTCTCTTGATTATTATAAATCATTAATCGGTATAAATTTGGAGTTTAATCTTAGAGATTTTGTGTGACAAATACTTCACCAACTTCCCATCTGTTTGATTTTCCTTTTCATGCATCGTTTTTCACTATTACATTTGTTTTTTTCATTTTTTTGTTCTTTCAATATTTTAGTTCTTAAATATTTTGGATATTATATATATTTTTTTAACTAAACTACAATTTGATAGTTAATTTTCCGATGGATAACTATTTGATTTTGTTTTTTTTTTTTGAAATTTAAGATTAAAATGATTACTCTTGCCTATAAATTTTGTTACTTTAATATCTACCCTATATTATGTTTTTTAGAAAATCAATCCGAAATTTGAAACCTAAAAACATAGTTTCAAAACGAATTTGGGTGGATTTCAGGTACTTGGTTAATGGAATATGCTGTGAAAAATTTGAGTAAATATATATTTAATTTAAAAAATTAAAAAAAATTCAATTCCACAGCTCTAGGTTATGGATATATGTCAGTTATTACCGGGATCATGTCTGCAATTGTGATCATCTCAAAAAAAAAAAAAAAAAAAAAAAGAGTCTGCTTTGACGATTAATTATAGTTTTTGTATGTTAAATTATCCACATTATTCACACCCTTTTTGAACGGTGGAGATTTCGGGGCAAATAGCGAATTAATTTTTTCTTTTCTTTTAAGGAAGACAGATTGGGTGAACTCTTAAATTCTTTACTTTAATTAGCTTAGGGTCCGGTGGACAACGATGTGATTTTTGAAACTTTGTTTTTTAAAGAAATTATTGAGATTGTTAATTAATTTGTTTCATAATCTTTAAGGTTTACGATATACTTTTCCTTTTCAATGCCTTTGAATTGAAAATTTCATTGTGGATTGGAAAGTACTTTTTTCAAAAGTGAAAAAACACCACGAACAAAAATAGTTATTGTATTTTCATTTTTAAGTATAAATGAAGATGATTCAATAATCATATGAATTTTAGTAATAAAAACGACATAATCTGATCACATTTCTTTAAATATATAGATAGAAAACTAAAAAAAAAAAAATAATAATTAAAAGAAAAAATGACAAGAAATCTATTGTAGTTTTTTTTTTGTAGTTACATCATTGTGGGTAAAGACACAAACCACAAATGAAACTATGCTAGTGAATTCTATGTTTGGTATTGTGGAAATCCAATTTAACTTAGGTTAAAAGTTCTATTAAGAACATATATTCATTTGGATATTCTAATTTAAATTTTGTTAGATTTAATATTTAAATATTAATAGATATTTAAAATAGTGATAAAATATTTATAAAATTGATTACGAGACCTTTTTGAAATTTGATATTTTTATGTTCTTTTATTTATATATATATATATATATATATATATATATATATATAATATATTTATGAGAGGTTAATAAAAACAAAAAAGAAATATATTACTTACCAAAATAAGTGAAAGCCATGTCATGTATTTTTTAAATTTGAGATGATTATTTGATTTTTCGTAAAATTCACGTGATTCCTGCAGTAGTAACAGATCAATTAAATAGAAAGTTTATGTACAAAATTATGTTTATAATTTTTGTTTTTTTTTGAACAAGATGAACACCATTAGGAAAGATGTATTTAAGGTCGTACGTCAACAAAAGAGGTATAAAAATGAGTACTAGTAGTTAAAAAATAGTATTAACATTTAAAATTAAAAAAATAGAAATCATTATCAATCAATATTTTAAATTTGTACTTGCTAATCTTTAGTTGGATCTTTATGTTTAATTAATCAATGGCCCTCATCAAATATTTCAAAACAATTAAACATAGATGGTTCTTTTAAAGGAAATTTAAAAAAAAAAAAAAAAAAAAAAACTAAGACAAAAAATATTCATTGGGCACGTCTGTTAAGGGTTGTTTGGGACACGAAGACGCTTTAATGTCCATAGAAAAAATGATAGTTGTAGATATTTAATGATTGATGGAGACAAATATGTTTTATATGTAACATGAAAGAATCTTAAAATAGAAAGTTCTGATCAAATGTTACATAATTTCCTCTTGATGTGTTTCTAGATAAATCATTTTACTTACCTGATATATAGCACAATTATTAATGCTTGAAATTACACTTTATTTATTTGAGAATATATATTTGAGGCCATAATAATGGAAAGATTTTTTTTTTTTAAGTACAAATTGGGGAGGGATTACAAATACTCATTTGATTTACAGGATTAAACCCATGAACATGATGTTGAATTGGATTACAAATACTGATTTACAGGATTGAACCCATGAACGTGATGTTGAATTGAATTACCTCCAAACAATGAAAACATCGCATCACTGACCGTTACGGTAATAATGTGAAGATTTGATTCTCTGTAATATACACTCTTTATAGTGTAATTTTTTGATTCATTTTTATTAGTATATGCTGTATTGATCAATAAACGCAAGTATTATTTTTTTAGAGCGTAAATGTTGCCGCTATTGCAAAAATAGTATAATTGATGGTATGCCTTTTATTAGATTAATTGCTAATGTTATTAGTTAGATCGGTAATTAGTTAGAAAGTGATTAGTCAACCATCTACACGTGTATACATGTTTATTCTCCATTGGTGAAATATATATACTTCATTTTACTAATTTATATTGTTGTTTTGTTCAATATGGTATCACAGATCTGCTTTTGATTATTTTTCAAATGGCATCTCCTGCTAACGATCCCTCTTCGTCCTCCGCCACTGTTCAAACTCGATCTACCTCCATTGATTCATCATATGATCCTTATCACGTACATCGCAGCAATACCAGCAATCTAGTTCTTGTTTCCGAGTTATTATCTGAAGATAACTATGTAACCTAGAGTCGCTCGATGAACATCGCACTGTCAATCCGACACAAATTAGGGTTCATCGATGGAACAATCAAGAAGCCGGTTGATGAAGATCTAATTCACCTATGGACAAGAAACAATCATATGGTGATCACCTGAATACTGAATTTAATTTCTAAAAGCATTTCATCCAACACCATTTTTACCGAATCTGCTCGTGATATCTAGTAATTAGATTTAGAAGATCGATTCCAACATCTCAATGTACCTCGTATTTTCACCTGAAGTGCGGTATCGCTACTGCTCGCAAGAACAAGATTTTGTCTCTTCATCAAGAGCCTATGGGATGAATACACGATGTATCGCCCTGCCTGTATTTGCGGACTCTGTTCTTGTGGAGGAATCAAGAAAATCGATGAGTTCATCCAATATGAGTTTCTTTTGATTTTTTTAATGGGACTTAATGATAAGTATGCTCATCCTCGTTCATAGATCCTCTTCATGGATCCTAGTCCCACAGTAAGCAAGGTGTTTTCCTTAATTATACAAGAAAAAACTCAACATCTTGTTTCAGCCTGATGTCGTTGCATTAGCAATTACTTCATCTGGATCCGGTGCTAAAGGAAATTATGCTTTAAATAATTATTTAAACTTTAAATATGCCCAACATGTAATTAGCTGAGTTCTCTCAATTATTATCCAATAATTATTTGTAACTAATTTATCATTATTAATATTTATACAAAATATTTAATTAATATATCCAATATATTAATTAGGTAAGCTTATCCATTAAACTTAACACTTCTATTAATTATGTCAAACATAATTAATTTGTGAATTTGAACTCTTCAAATTCATTCTCTAATAAAATAGTGTACCAGCAATTGAGCTAGCCTGGAGACCGATGGACCTATAGATTAGAAGCTACAACGACTTGGGATCCAATCCCTGCTCGTTAACATTAGGCTTATTCCACAAAGGCTTGTGCTGAACTCTCTCGCACTGTAGGACAAGTTAACGTCCACGGATATAATCGGTCATCTGTCATATGATCCTTCACGAGCTTGTTTGTAATTCACACCTGGGAGAATAAATCTGTTCTACCCCTGTGATTACATCTTTCTTTTTAAGCGCCATTAATTCCTCTAATGAACAAGTTGTTTATAGTCACACTATAAATTAGCGTCATCTCAGGCCAATGAGAGAAGGGTACCCTTTGTTCATGTCCTAGAATCAGTTCTTAAGGGAACAACTCTACATCTTCCTCAATATTAGGGAAGGCGTGAATTTCTTCTTGTGATGTTGCGTTCCCAGCTACCCACTACGAAAATTCCCAACGTGGGAGACTTATTGACACAGTGCTGTTTGACTGGTCTCACCTATGCACATCAAATGCCGCTTTCACAAAGCATGAGTTCGCAACCCACTTAGAATTAAGATAACATCGACATACGATTATCCTTAGAGAAGTAGTTGATACGAGTCTATAACAAAATTACTAGCTTGATCATAAAACTTATTGTCCAGTCATATGCAAAAACTCTTTTTTCCATAGGTGTCCCCACACTCACATGTCTCCATATGAATAACAAGGATCATGTTGTTTGCAACTATTGCAAAGCGGATCGCACCAACAGTGTTACCAGGACATAGGCTCCATAGCCTTAGTCTATACTGTAGACAATTTAGGTTATAAACTTGGAACTAGATCCACTTATATGTCCCACATACTTGTCCAAATGTTCATTTTAATAACCAATGGTTTATCGACATTACTCCAATTAATATGATAAGGTTGAATGATGTTTGAATATTAAGTACGTAAATTTATAAAAATAATAACTTTTATTAATAACTGAAAAAGACATTAAATGTCTAACATTAAATGCTCGTTTTTAAATATACAAACTACTACGCCTTTAGAGCACAACCCCCAACATTAATTACGATTCTGGAAACCTTCTCTGCTAACCAGATTACAAAATCGTTAGAAGATCCGTTCGCTCAATGTCAGCATTCCTTGAATCTACTTCAGTCCAAGTTCATATCCATTAAACCTAAGCAAGAGACTTCAAACGTACACATTGCAGGTAATGTTTCAGATGATTCTTTACGATTATAATGGATTGTTGATAATGGTGCTTCTGCACACATATGTTTTAATTGATCCATGTTTGATAGCCTTACATCGGTTCATATGAATGTTGTTCTTCCAAACAAGAAACGTCTTACAATACGTTACATTGGCACAATCACTTTGTTTGTATCCATCACCCTTCACAATGTATTATATGTGCCAGAATTCAACTGCACCTTGCTCTCTGTTGGTGCACTAACCAGAGATTTGTCTAATATTGTCAATTTTGATCATGTTTACTGTCTTCTTCAGGAAAAGTCCACTTTGAAGACGATTGGCAGGGGTAAGTACTCCACCCGTTTATACATTGTTAATCTAGCCAGTTCATGTGCTAACACAATTCCAGTTCATGCTGTCAGCACTACTAGTTCTTCCTTATGGCACTCTAGACTCGGGCACTTATCTCATGATCGTTTATATGCTTTGAAAGATGTTCTTTCCTTATACAATAATTGTAAAGGTAATATGCCTTGTGATGTTTGCCCTTTGGCTAAACAAAAGCGATTATCATTTACTTGCAATAACAATAGAGCCGCTACTTTGTTTGATATTATGCATGCTGATGTATGAAGCCCTATTGCCAATCCATCTCATTCTAGTCATAGATTTTTTCTAATCATTATGGATGATTTCAGTCGTTACACATGGATTTTCATGCTTAAGCGAAAGTCTGATGTTCTACAAGTTGATCTCAGTTTTTTTCCTTAGTTGAAACACAATACAACAAAGTCATCAAGCAATTCAGATCTGATAATTTCCACAGTTGGCTTTTACTGAGTTCTTTAAACAAAAATGAGGCATTCACCACTACTCGTGTGTAGGACGGCCCAAGCAAAACTCGATTGTTGAACGCAAACACCAACACATCCTTAATGTTACACGTGCATTGTATTTTCAATCACGTATACCAATTCGTTTTTTGTTCGATTGTATTCTTACTGTTGTGTTCCTAATCAATCGGACATCATCTCCTGCCATTGGATTACAAACACCATACAAATTATTTGATAGAACTTTCGACTGCTTATGTTATGCTTCTACCCTAACGACTCATCAAACAAAAGTTCTCCCCTCGAGCAATACCAGCGGTATTTGTTGGTTATCCACCAGGGATAAAAGAATACAAATTGTATAACGCTAACACCAATTCCTTCATTGTATCTAGAGATGTGATCTTCCACAAAGAATCGTTCCCCTTTCACCAAATTACTAACATTTAGCCAACCTCTATGTTTGAAAATAACATTGTCCTACCTCGATAAATTGATTTTTCTATGCCATCCAATAAGGATTTAAGAAATCAGATTTTCTCAAAAGCCAGTGACAGAATACAACATCAATCACCATAAACAAGTACAACCTCACCCCACCTAACTAATCAGCCTAATACTATTGAGAATCCACCCCAACAAGATAACACCTTATCCAATGCTACTCAGAACCTATCTTCTGCCAAACTTAACTCACTAGTCTCGACCCCTACACCCTTAACTAGACCACTGGAACAATCAATTACCCGAAAGTCAACCAAAGTTCACAAACCCCCATCATACATACAAAACTACCGCTGTCACCTCATTACAAACACACCCACATCTCATCATACCACCAGATATCCATTACAATCTCATTTATCCTATCAAAACATATCCCTAAATTTTTTGAGCCTTCACTCTTCAAGTTTCATCTACGTATCACCAAGCTCGACCTTTCAAGCACTGGCAAGAAGCCACGCAAACAGAACTAAAAGCAATGCATACCAATAACACATGGTAAGTTATTCCATTACCACCCAATAAACATACAGTGGGTTTTCGTTGGGTGTATAAAGTCAAACTTCGAGTTAATGGGTCTATCGAAAGATACAAGGCCCGTCTTGTTGCCAAAGGTTACACCCAATAAAAGAAGTTTATTTTTTTGAAACTTTCTCACGAGTAGCCAAATTGGTTACCATTCGCGTACTCCTCACTCTAGCGGTTACTCACAATTGGAGTCTAATACAACTAGACGTCAATAACACATTTCTCCGTGGGGATCTTCTTGAAAAAGTTTACATGGATCTCCCTTAAGGTTATGAAACTACATCTGACTTGCCACCATCTTCTGCAAAGCTAGTTTGTCGACTAAAGAAGTCATTGTATGACCTCAAACATGCCTCTAGGCAATGGTTCTCCAAGTTTTCAACTCTGTTCATATCCCTCAGATTTTTTCAGTCGAAGTCTGATTACTCGTTGTTTGCTCGAGGCATGGAAACCACTTTCTTGCTCTGTTGGTCTACGTTGATGACATCATTATCACAGGCCCTAACACAAAAGAAATTGTTCAACTAAAAAAGATACTCAATGATTCCTTTAAACTAAAAGACCTTGGTTCATTGCGGTACTTTCTTGGAATTGAGCTAGCTAGATCCTCAAATGGAATAGTATTTGTGTCGCAACGACATTATGCACTACAAATTATTGAAGATATAGGCCATCTTGCTGCAAAGCCGGAGTTATTACCAACGTATCCAAACATCAAACTTCAGAATACTGCCACTAATTTACTAGAAGACCAAACCCAATATAGAAGACTTATTGGAAGATTAATATACCTAACAATATCAAGGCCTGACATAAGATACGCCATAAATAAGCTAAGCTAGTTTGCATCTTTTCCATGTAATTCACATATTGCAGCCACACACCATCTACTTAGATACAATAAGTCCTCCCCAAGACAAGGACTTTTGTTTCCCCCTGTCAAAAGTTTTCAACTACGAGCATTCTCAGACTCAGACTAGGGTTCGTGTATTGATACCGGAAGATCCACATCCAGATTCTGTATCTTTCTTAGCAATTCCTTGGTGTCTTGAAAATCTAAGAAACAGAGCACAATGGCATGATCATCTGCAGAAGATGAGTATCGCGCTATTGCTTTAGCAACATGCAAAATAATGTGGCTATCATATCTTCTTAAGGATTTGCAAGTCATCGTTCACTCACCCTTACTTCTTTTTTGCGACAATAAATCTGCTATATATCTTGCCAAAGACCCAATGTTCCATGAATGCACAAAGCATGTAGAACTTGACTGTCACTTCATCAGAGATAAGGTTAATGAAGGCTTCATCAAACTGATGTCTATTTGTACTCATTATCAGCTTGCCGATTTGTTCACTAAACCTTTACCTGCACCTCCTCTATATTCGTTTAAATGCAAGTTGAGAATAACATATATTTTTTGTCCAACTTGAGAGGGGAGTATTAAATTAACTGATAATATGATTAGTTAGATTGGTAATTAGTTAGAAAGGGATTAGTTAGACATCAACCATTTACACGTGTATAAATGTTTATTCCCCATTGGTGAAATATATATACTTCACTTTACCAATTTACATTGTTGTTTCGTTCATTACCTTTTTAAATAATTGACATTTATAAAAAATAAGAGTTTCAAGTAATATATCTTAAATATGAAAAGCGTCTGCTAATGTAAAAAGGTTGACGTGTTATGCTTGTTAACTATTACGATACTCGTGTTGACACATATGGAACGTCAATTAATACTCATTAAAAAGTAAACTATTAAATTTAAAAAACAAGAAGTGTTAACAAAAGTAAAAGCCTGTTGGCAACGTCTTTTTCACTCTGACAAAAACACTTTCACACTAGGGCTTCTCAAAATTCTTATCACTTTATCTCTGATGGCTTCTCTCAATCTTGTGACTTTTCTCCTATAGTAATGAAGGTCACACCTTACACAAGCTCAAGTTCTTCTTTCTTTAACAAGTTTTTGTATGTATATTCACTTCGGTATGGTTGTTATTGTCATTAACTGGTTATCGTGGTTTAGGTCATGCATTTTTTCATGATTGGATTCATTTTATTTGATATTATAGTAGTAATGTGGTGTAATTCGAAGGTTATTGCTGATTCATTTTCTTTTGCTTTAATACAATTATGCATACACCACAAGAAACTAGAGTTAAGATGTCGGGCAGTAACCGACGTCTTAAAAGAAAGATGTCGGGCATATGACTAACATCTATTCAAGTGACATAAAAAAGAATTAATGACGAATACTTTAATGTCGAGCAAAGTCCATCATCGATTGTTTCGTTGACGTATTAAGAACGCATGTCACCGTATATCATCAATAACAAGCAATGTAAACCAATGTTATAAACATTTACTGATGGGCTTCACTAGCCTGTCATTTTTAAATTTTCATTAACTAGCATATTTTGTCTGTCATAGTCGCTTTTCAATGATGGTCATTGCTTGTCTCGTTATTAACATACAATGACGAGCTTTCATTTGCTCGATATTAAAAGTATCTATTAGATAGTGTGGCTTTGGGAGAAGTAGCCCATCCTCAAGTTTGTGCCATTTTTGGAAAAGCCATCTTGGATTAGATCCAATTTTGTGGCCCGAAATATACCCACTTTGGCTTGCTCACTTGGGTTGGATCAATCTAAAAGCTCTCAAATGAGACACTAGCACCTGGCTTTTCTAGATAGTACCAAAAAAACGTTGTTAGCCAAAAGTTTGTCTAAAGTTCCATTGAAATTCATTTCCATTGTGAACCAAACTTTGAAGTTCCAAATCATCGTCTTCAGATTTACAATGTGCAAACAAAGGAACATCATTCCTTTGCCCATTTACCACACGAATGTACCACCTCATATTGAAAGTTGGAAGTATCGGGACTGCCCCTACATTGACATTAACAAAAGCCACCACGAAGAGCAACAAAACAACCATATGCTTCATTTTTTTTCTTGATCAAGTTTGTATTAATGTTTTTGTTAACTACTTTTTGATGTTTAACATGTGAATAAATAGATACTCTTAGTAGTACATATGCAAGAATTGAAATAAATGGTATGTTGTTTGTTTTTTACGTTTTTAAAACTTAAATAGTATGTTGTTGGGAAAATTAATGATCAATTCTAAATTTACATCATAGAATGTATTTTTCTTTTTTTATTAGTATAATTATATGATTTTGTGTAATTAGTTGGGATTTATTTGACATTTAAAAAAGACACGAATTTTTTTAATAACGTTCAGCTTTAATGACATGCAACCTTTAACGTCGGACAACCCGTCATTAAAGGTCATCCGTTTTGCAAAAACTTCTTATGTGTACTCTACTCCAATTTTAGAGCTTTAATAAAGAATATCTTTTAAACATCTAAAAAACACAGATTTATCATGACAGACAAGATTTAAAAAAAATAAAAATAATGAAAACATTGATCTTCTATGACAGTCGATCTTTCATGACGAACGTCTTTCATAAATGGACGACTTTTAATGACAAATCGTCCACTATCGTAGCATACGATATTAAAAGTTGTCCGTCATCAAAGATCCCATATTAAAAAAAAATCAAATAAATACCAACTAATTAGAGAAAATCATAATACTAATAAAAAAAGGAAAATAAAATCTATAACACAAATTTAGATTAATAATTAATTTTTATAACAACATACCATTTAAGTTTGAAAAACATAAAAAAGGAACAACATACCATTTATTTCATATCTTGCATATGGGTTAGTTAACCAAAAAATTAATATAAATTTGATCAATAAGGCATACGATTATTTTGTTGCTTGTTGTGGTGGCAATTTGGGACTTCAACATAATTCGGCAAGTTAGTGTGTCTTTTCTCATTTTTTATTTCTTGACATTGAGATTCTAAAACAAGTGAATGTAGGAGATTCGAATCCTTGACCTTGTAGTCTTTAGACGTATAATATAGATAGTAATGCACAAAATCCTCAAAGATTTAAAAATGATAATGATTCGACAACAAGATACTGTATTAATGGGAGAAATAAACAAGAGTAGGAAAACTACGGAGGGAGAGTAAAGAAGCTTCTCCAATTATGAGAGATAATGGAGATTTCATAGTCCTTATACATGAGGACTTTTTACACCAAAAGACAACATTAGAAATTATATCATCCCAAATTGATTCACTCGAAACACTCTGGTTGTTGAATATCGCGCATTTTTTAATATTTCCAAATGAACCAGAATAAGATTTCAAGAATATTGCTGATGAGCACCACCTTCATGTTGTTAAGCTTTAGGCCCATGATCTTCGTCATTGCATTTTCGATGTTACTTCTCGTATCAAAAAAATATATCATCATCAACAACATCCGCAATTTATTCAAAAGGTTGATAGAGAAAAGGGCAATAGAGGAATAAGTGGTTTTGATTTTCAAAAGCCTCGAGTATAAACTACACTGAGATGGCATCAAGGCGGAATCTCTACATCATGTCTACAGTATTTATGCTACCATTCATAAACACCTTGATTTCTTTTAAGCCAAAGAGTTCTCCGTATGTCTTCAGTGATCCAATTTAAAGGCCGAGATGCTTGAGGTCTAACTTCATAGTGATGTTTGTAAGATTTGACGGAAAAACAACCATTTGAGAGCAGGCTCCAACTGATTCAATAACTATATTGACGAGTAAAATTCTGAACCTTTATTTTGATTTCTTGATCAAATAATATGTTCTTGAACTTATTCTACTTGTGTTGGCTCAAATATTGAAATATTAAAAAATGAACCAAACAAAATATTTTATATAAAAATATATATTCTTCTCATATTTATGCATACAAAACGTACTATATATATACATATTTAATCAATGTTCTATATCACCAATACACGATCAATGTATATCATATATATATCAGCCCTGTCTTGTTATTTCAATTCTAAAGTAGCATTTAGTAGGATAATTAGGACATAAAAAATTATTTTTGTTGAGTATATATTTGTGACTATATATATTGAAAACAATTAATAAGATCAAAATTGTTGTCAACCACAAAAGTAAACAGGGGACATCAATGTACTTTTATAGAGTTATGGATTTGAATTCTCTTTCCTCCTGATCTAGAGGAACTCCATCTCTAGATTTATTAATCAACGTTTATATTTTTGTGCGTGTTTTTTAAGTAGGAATGTGAGTTCAGTTGCATTATTTTTTTAGTAATATTTAGAGAATAAAGATTTAACTCTACAACTTTGAGGTTAATAAATCATACAAAAATATCATTAGAGTTGCACTCTTTTTTAAATGGTATGTTTGTAATAGCAGTTTTCTTTTCACTATAACTTAAAATTTTATTTATAAAACTTTGTTCGATAGAATTGTTTTTTCTTATATTCATTTTTGGTTTTTGAAATTTGAAGTTTGAATTTATTCAATTTCTTTTTACATATGATTTCAATCTTTTCATGAGAAAGTAGGTAAATATTAAACAAATTTTGTAAATCAAAACAAGTATTTTGAATCTAATTTTTTAAAATCAAATTTTGATTTGGTTTTTTAAAAACACAAGTAATGAAAATGAGTAATAATTTTAGTTTTAAATTTAAAAAACCGAATGGTAACTTAATTTAACCCATTTTCTAGTTCTGACATACTTTGTCTGACAAGAACGTTAACTATATTCAATAAATTATGTTCTTAGAAAGTTAAACATCTACGTTGTTAAGGTAATATCATAACTATACTAATTAAAAAAGAAAAACATATTGCATATCACAAATTTAGGTTGATAAATAATTTTCATAACAACATACCATTTATTTTATTTTGTGCATGTGATAAGAATATATATCTATATATCTATAATTCACATAACAAACATCAACACTAATTAACAAAGACCTACACAAAATTTTGGTTAGAAAAATGAAGCATATGGTTGTTTTGTTGCTTTTCACTTTTGCTTTTGTTGTGGCTGAGGCAAAACAATGTGCCGTGGAATATTCATATCGTTAACGGGCTAACCAACATAATGCACCTTTGTTTGTGCATTGCAAGTCGAAAAACGATGATTTGGGACCTCAGCAATTGATTTATAAAGGAGATGAATTTGTATGAAACTTTCACACCAATTTTTGGCTAACAACGCTCTTTTGGTGCAACTTGACAAAATCAGATGCTACTGTCTCGTTCGAAAGTTTTTGGGTTGAGAGAGATTCATCAAAAACGATGGAATTTACTTAAAAAATATTCTTGAAAATGTCGATGAATTGATTCGCAAGCGGATAAAAAGGCTTTAATAATAATTTCATTTTTTTCCCTTCAACAAAAAAAAAAAAAAAAAAAAAAAATCCTTGTTGTGTACAATTTTTAATCAATTTTCATTTCTAACTCATTTACTGTTATAAAAGTAAAACAAAAGCCCAATATTTAAAGTGTTTAAACATTGAAGCTATATAAATGAATTTGATAAAAGC
>JBBMEG010000024.1:14727959-14744873 GCA_037832605.1 Cyclanthera cordifolia
GGGGGGGGGCGGGTTTCATCCCTTTTCTAAAGCGGATATAAACTGCCACTAGTGAAATGTCACACTTTCTCCTCTTATTTTTCTTTTCTCAACGCAACTTCGCTCTTTTTGGAATATCCTCTCTTAGAAAAACACTAAACACGATTAGATTTTCTAAAGCAATGGATATAAACTGCCACTTATTTATAATCATTCAAATGAGTGCATATGAAATAAATAAGAAAGAATGATATCACTTGATTAAACCTAGGTAGCTTTAGAACCACTTAACTAATCAAGATATAGTTAACCAAACTAATTACTAGTTAGTCCTTAATTAAAATAAATAACTATTAACTATGTATTTTCATATTTGTTTAATTAATTCAATAATACTAGTTAAAGTCTATGCCATTTTCTAACAATTTCCACCTTGGCTTATACTTTAATTGGAATAAGTAAACAACACGAAACCATACATCAACAATACACATTAAATAAAAATACTAGCCTGCACTCATATTCAACGTCATTCTCGTGCAAAGGTCAAATTTATCAAAAGGTAATGCTTTTGTAAACATATCGGTCGCATTCAAATCGATTCCAACCTTTCTAACTTGAACAAAATCATCATTGATAACATCTCTAACAAAATGATATGTAACATCTATATGTTTAATTCGTTCATGATGAGAATGATTCTTAGATAAATGTAATGCTGTGACAAACCGCCTTAACAAGGCTCGTATGAAGTTGGTTTATGATGGGCCTATCTTGATTATTTAGAATATGAGCTACGGGGTATGTTGGAGAAACTCACCTTGTGACACTTCTCTCACATTGGAAAGGTGAGAATTCTTCACACATTAATAAGATATGGTGAACTACTCCTTTCATAGCCAATTGGTTTTGAGATGGATGCTCACACTTTTTAATATGGTATTAGAGCTTCAGGTTATTAGTCCCCAAAATTTCGATCCAAGTGAGTGAGCCAAAGTGGGTATGTAAAATGGTGCCATCTTGAGGGGGCATGTTGACTTCAACACATATATAAGATTATGTGAGCTACTTCTCTCCTAGCCAATTGGTTTTGAGATGGATGCCCACACTTTCTAATATGGTATTAGAGCTCAAGGTTATTAGTCCCCCGAAATTTCGAGGACTCCACCCAAGCGGGCAAAATACTTAAGAGGGCATTTGATGATCCTAAAGAGTTAGATCTGACCCAAGATAGGAAGTCAAAGCGGGTATATTTTGGGCCATAAATTCGGATCAAATCCAAGATGGCTGTCTCAAAAATGACGCCATCTTGAGGGGACATGTTGGAGATACTCACATTGTGACACTTCTTCCACATTGAAAAGTTGAAGGTTATTCCAGACATTTATAATATAAGGTACGTTACACCTCTCATAGCCAATTGGTTTTGAGACGGATGCCCTCACTTTCTAATAAAGTGAAGTTAGTGATTAAACAATTGGTTGTGAGATTGTTTTTGCAAATACCCAAAAGTTTAACCCTAAATTCTCTTACCACCCCCCCTCCCACATCGATTTCTTCTTCTCCTCATTCCTCTGCGATTTTTTTCCCTTCTCTCGCAATCTCTCTTCTCTCGCTGCCCCTCACTCTCTCGCACTCTCTCACTCTCAATCCTCCTCTGTATATCACGTCTCTCTCTCTCTTTCGATTTTGGACTCTACTATGCAAAATCCGAACCCAAGTCCTCACACTCGCGATTCTTCCCCTACAGTGGTTCGTTCCTCTCTCTCTCTCTCTCAATGATTTCATCCCTTTCTCTCTCTTTAATTCGTCAAGGTCTCTTCTTCTATGGGTCAAGTTTGTGCTGGTCACCTACGCTCATCGTCTTTGCCAAGAAGGAGCTCGCGTGTGGCAAGCTGAAGTTGCGTCTTGGCCAACTTTGAGTTTGGTAGTTCGAGGTGAGTCTCAATGCAGGTTTCCACTCAAAGTTTAACTTCCAAATCGTCAAGGTTTTGGCTTTTAAATGTAGTTGGTTTCTTTTGGATTGCTGACCAAATGAAGCCGAGATGGAGGTTGGTTAAGTCGAACTTAGAACGATTGGTAAGGAGTTGTGTGCTGCAGGTTTGTTGTAGGCCAAGGGTGTTCATTCTCCTATAGCCGAGCAACATGAGTGGGTTGCTCGAGTGGGTTCGTTTAGAGGAAAATACAAGTTGTGGCTTGTCATTTTAAAAAATGTGGGGCCGGATTTTACTTGTTTAGTGAGACGTCGTTATTGGTTTTAGTCTTGTAGCGTGAATTGTTGTTGCGTTTCTTGAAGCTGATTTGTTGAGTGTGATTGCAGCTTGGAATGGTTGATTGATTTCTTACTAGTCAAAGCTTTTAGGTTGGATTGGAACTTAACGGGTTCGAAAGCTTGTCGAAGGTTCGAGTTCGGGTTTTAGCAAGACACTTCGTGGTTTGGTGCTTTGTTGGTTAAAGTTTGGGTTAGAAGCTTTTATTCTAGAGAATTTGTCGGGTTGGATTCAAGGCTGGTAGCTCGGGTTGTGTGAGCGTTTGTGGTACCTTCGAATCCCTTAAGTCCTTGATGTTTTGTGTTCGTGTATGCATATTTATAACTTATTTTCCATTGTAGGTTCGTGGCTTAGCTAGAACGTACATTTAGTCTGAAGTCTAGCTATAGTCGGTTCTGGTAGAACTCATGAGTAAGGAACTCTTCTTGGGTTTTGTTTAATGCGCGAATCTAGACTTATCTTATGATAATCGTATGTTAAATAGGTTCTAGGTTATGGTGTATGCCTATATCTTGAATGTCATGGTTGGAATTGCATAACGCGTATGTATACTACTAGATCCTAGAACTTGTTGCATGTCTTCTTGTTGTTTCATTGGCACTGTATCATGTAGTATGTATGCTGTATAGCTTCGAGAAACTTATTATTTTTTTATCTTGATTGTCTCATTGGAAATTGCAACGATATGTCTTGAATATGTACTTGAATAGGTTTTAACAGGTATTGTATGTTATCTTGCATGGTCATGTCTGAAACACGTCTCTGACACATTCTTGCTTAGTTATACGTAAAATCATGTTATAGAATGTTTAGCTAATTTTCTGATGTCTGTATATGCATGAACTGTACTCTAGTTCCTAAATAGACAAGGAATGGTATACTTGGATACTTTGTATGTCTTATGCACGTTTGCATGTTTTATATACTATGACTTGAGTGCTAAACGATCTTGAAACACAATTGCATATGTTCATGGTTTAGCTCGTCATAGGGTTCATGGCATGCATGAGGCTTTGTTGTGTGAATCGAGTCTCATTCATTCATAGAGTGAGCATACAAGTCAGACGACCGACTCATATCTCTTATCTACCATAGGGTGCTTGCAATAGATCATAAGGTCTATTGTTTCGTACTTGTCAGAGGGCGACCCATAGGGGTGTAGGGATGGATGTCCTCTAACGGATAGAGGTTACTGTTGTAAGAGGCTTTGCACGTTATTAGGGCGATGATTTCTACATCGACTCGAAGTGCGGTAAGACTGACCATAGGGTCGATAGTCTGCACTCAGGAACTTGACATCTGCCAAGGACCTGGTCGTCCATACGTGTATCCTAGTTAAGTGATCTAGGATGCATTGGGTGCAATAGTGGGAATTACGCATAGGTCGAGTATTCTTTATTGCTTGAGCTGGAGCGGGAACTTACTAAGGCATAAGTGAGCACTGCGCTAATAGGTTGGATCGCTTTTAGCTCGACGCCGTGTGTGGTACCTGATGTGTAACGACCCGAGATTTTGATAAATTTAAAGGAAATTTATATTTTATAAGTTGGGATTTTCGAGGAGTTAAAAGGACCAAAATTCCCTTCTCGATGTTAATTGGAATTATGGAATTAAGAAATTAAGGGTAAAAAGGTAAATTCCAAGAAATTAGAGTTAAAATTGGAGTTTTGGACATTAGGGGTAAATTGGTAACGAAATAGAGAAAATGACGAAATCGAGGCTATAAATACCTAATGATTTGCAACCATAATAACCCTAATGATTGAGCCATAACTTTAAAGTTTTTCGTGCAAACATAAATCCCGAGGAGCCATCAGCGTGAGTTTTCGTGCAGCGTCGTCGTCGCTCTGATTTGCCAGCCACGTGAGAATGCGTGTCGCTGTCCGATTCACCCCCACCGTCAAGGAGCAATAGCCAATTCGCGTGCAGCGTAGCTGTCACGTGTAGGGGGAGCAGCCGTCGAGGGATTCCCTACCGCCACCTCTGTGTCCGCCAATCACCAGCCACCGCTTTTGGCACCAATCGCTGCTTGTCATCGTGTCAGCAAACTAGAGTCGTCTCTTTTGCAGCTTTGGATTGGTCTACGCAGGCCTGAGCCTACCGCGTGTGCCTAACCAAGCCCAGCGTGTCTCGAGCCTGACAAGAATCGCCCAAACCTGTAGTTCCGCCTTTTTCCACACGCCGTTGACCTGACGCCCCCGCGCCACCGTCGTTCCTCACGCGCTGCCGTCGTTCCTCACTGGCTGCCGTCGTTCCTCACTCGCTACTGTCGTTCCTCACGCGCCGCCGCCATTGCCGATGACCGAAAAAATTCTGACTTTGCCCCTAAGGTGAATCTCGTGTCTCGAGTTCGTTTTTAGGGTTTTTAAGACATGATTCTCAACCGATTGTTTTGTATGGCCACATTTAGGTGGAGATTCGTTAGGGAACCCTAAATTCGAGCTCCAAGGGCTGTTTTGAGCAGTCTTCGGCCAAGGTAATGGACTATTTCCCCAATATAGGTTTATTATGGGTAATCTTGAGCATATATATGATTGGTTTAACGCTGAATGACTTGTTTGCATCGTATGTTGAATTCCCATGTTGTTTACGTTCTATAATGTTTCAAATGTTTAATCGTGATTGTTTCAACATGTTTAGTTCCGAGATTATTATGTTTTTATGATTGATACCTAAGGTTTAGGATACCTTGTATGTTATAGTTCGGGTTCTTTGTATTAAATGCCTCGTTTTTGGATTACTGAGATAGTTCCAATATGTCGAATTATGGGTTTATTGTGTTAAGTTTATGTTTGTTTGTCCTAAATGGAGCCATGATCATTTCTGATTAGTCAAGTATTGTATTCCTAGTTATGGTTCCGAAGGGAACCGAGATTGAGTTAACAAGCTTAGGTGTTTCAAAGGGGACCGTCGAGATTAACCGAGTTAAAGATTCTAAAGGGTACAAGAGTTTATTGAACACGAGCTATGGTTAGGTCAGACGTATCTTGATTGTTAGACTCAGATAGGGGATTAGCTCAGGTGTCAGGGGTTGAGGAAGATATTCCTACTTCGCGATAGTGTTAGGGATTGGAGAGCCACCCGATTAAGTTTGCTTGATTTTTCCCAGGTATCGTACTAGGAGTGTGAATCGGGAGATATCCCGTGGTGGGAACAAGATTGTTTCGACTCTTCGAGGTGCTCTCACACTAGTATAGGTTACCAAGATTAAAGATTAAATGCGAGGATTGAGATTAAAGATAAAGCTCTGAGTTTCAAAATGAGATAAAGATTGAGTTAAATTTTATGTTGAGACATTTATATAATCATGTTACTTTGTGTTTCTCTGGTTATTTATATGTTCTTATTAGATTCTGTGCTGGGATCTCTTAGTGAGTTTTTGCGAACTCACCCTTTCCATTGTGGATTTCCTCAAGGGACTCACAGATGAACCGTGATGGCTAAGCTAAAGCTGGTGTAACCATGGACATAGCTGCATTGAGTTTTTTTAAAAGTCTTTGAATAAGTTTATTTCTTTTTTTCTTTGAATCATGAACTACTATTTTTAGAGACGTGCTAGGTTTTGATTATTTTAATCTATTTTGTTTTAATGTAAGAGTACCCTGAACTTTATTAATTCGGTGAATTATTATTTTCTAATAAAAGCTTGTATTTATTTAACATGTCTCTTAAATGTGATTTGTAACAGTTATTCATGCATAAGAGGTTAAGGCTCCGGATTTGACTTCGTGTTGGGTCCGGTCCTTACATGATGTGTTCGGTTGACCCCACCGTGCTGGAGGGACCCAGGATAGCCTGGGCGACTCCAGTGGATAGGCCTTGCATTTAGGCACTCTGCGTACCCAGAAGAGTTCGAGTAGTGGCTTTTCAGGTCTCACCGCATTGGCCTGTGAGACCTCTCCTGGAGAACTCTCTCGAGGCCATGGGGCCAGGCGACACAAATTCTAGGGAGTTGGGATGTTTCCCTTTCGTTCATGGATGTTATTCAAGACTTATGATTTGTTTGTTTTCCTTCTATATGCTATATGCACCCCGTGCGGAGATTCTTACTGAGTTCTCATAGACTCATCCTTCATTTTATGTTGGGTTGTGGATTCAAACTATCGTTGTAGGTACGCACCAGGATGAAGGACCAAGGCAGATGGGGATAAACCGAGGGGACGTGTCTGGTGAGTCTAGTCCCTATGTCATTGTGTTATAATCGAGTTGCATCTTGTTCAACATAAACTATTTGTAATTATTTGGGACCTTAACTGTTTTAGTTTAAAACCGAGAACTCGTGATTTATATTTGTGTTTAACTGCTTGAATAGGATAAATGATTTAATTTCATTTTGCAGGCTCATTTTAAATGCATTTCGAAATATCTAGGTCCTATTTTACAGGTTTTGCAGGTATGAGTTTCTCATATTTAGGAAAAACTCTGCCGAAATTGTTTTTGAAATTTTCATGCATTAGTAATCTACGCGGTATAACCTAACGGTTATGGACTGGGTTGTTACATGTGCACTTTGTCTATCACAATTTACAATCACATTTATGTCGTCTCTACAACTTAATTCCGATATTATTCTCTTAAGCCAAATAGCCTGTTTGACCGCTTCAGTTAAGGCAGTATATTCAGACTCAGTTGTAGAACAAAGCAACAATGGATTGCAAATTGGATTTCCAAAAATTGCACAATCAAACAATTTAAACACAAAACCAATCAAAGATCTATGTTTATCAATATCTGTGGCATAATCCGTATCAACATAACCCATAATATCAATAGACTTATTTTCTATGTCTCTACCATAACATAAGCATAAAGTACTATGACATGCAAGATATCTCAAAGTTTACTTTATCTCATTCCAATGTTGTTCACCTGAATTAGCAAGAAAATCTACTCAAAAGATCTTTTAGCTTCTTTATATTTCAGACTTACATGTAATCAACATATATAAGTAATTAGTGAAAAATTCCAGATTTAAAAACATCTTTAAAGTAAACACAACTATCATACTTACTTCTAGTGAAGCCAATGGACAACATGTGAGAAACAAACTTTTTATACCATTGACTTGGAGATTGTTTAAGTCCATATAAAGATCTTTTAAGTACACATACCTTCTTACTTTGCTTAGGAGCTTTAAAGCTTAATGATTGATCCATGTATATTGTTTTCTCTAACTCTCCATGAAAGAATGCAGTTTTGACATTCTTTTGCTCTAACTCAAAATCAAAATGAACGACAAAGGCAAACAAAATTCTAATAGAAGTTTGTCTAACAACGGGAGAGAAAACATCATCATAGTCTATGCCTTCTCTTTGAGTGAATCCTTTAGCTACTAATATAGCCTTGAATCTAGGCTTATTAATATCTAAATGATTTTTCTTAATTTTATAAATCCAATTACTCCCAACCATTTCATATTCAAAGGTTTGTTAACAAGAACCCATGTTTTATTTTTCATTAAAGATTCATACTCTTCTCTCATAGCCACCCATTATTTTTCTTTATTTGTACTATTTATGGCTTCATTTAAAATTTGAGGTTCTTGATCAACAAAAACATTAGCACTTAGAAGAGCATAAGACACAAGATCGGCATAGCCATATCTTGTAGGAGGATTAATATTTCTTCCAACTCTATCTCTTGCTAATTGATAATCTTCAAGATTGGAAGCAGGTTCCACCTCGAAATCAACTTCCTATTTTTCCTTTTCATCTAAAACCTCCTCTCTTGATTTTCTAGAGTTATGAGAGTTGGGGTTTCTAAAACGCTTTCTCTAGTGGTTATAGAATCTATAGGCATAGAACTAGTTTTCTCTTCCTTAAAACCTATATTGGTTTCATCAATATGACACCTTTACTATTAAGAATTTTTGAAGCATTTTAAACCAAACACCACAATTTGTATCCTTTAACACCTTCGAGGTATCCTAAGAAAGCACATTTCTTAGCCCTTGGATCTAGCCTGCCATATTTAGAGTGAGCGTAAGCTAAGCATCCAAACAGTCTCATATGAGATAAATCAGGGGGACTACCTTGCCATAACTCTTGAGAAGTTTTCAAACCTATGGGGGTAGAAGGACTTATATTGATTATATAGCTTTCGATGATCACCGCCTCACCCAAAAAAGTTTGAGGTAAATTGGATAAAGACAACATACACCTCACTTTTTCCATCAAAGTTTGATTCATTCTTTCGACCGCCCCATGCCAACAATGGTCAAATGTCTAGAAATACCTTTGGCTTTACAATTAGTTTTAAAATCTGGATTACAAAACTCTAAGCCATTATCCGTTCTTATTTTTTTTTAACTTTGAGACTAGTTTGAGTTTCTAGATAATTGATCCATTCTACAAATTTATTATAAATATCAGTTGTTCTTTAAAAGATAAATTCATACTTTTCTATAAAAATGATTAATTATGGAAAGAAAATATCTAGCTTCACCATTAGAAGTTATATTAGATGGACCCCACAAATTGAAATGCACATAATCCAACTTATCTTTTGAAAAAGTTCCACATTTACCAAAGTTTACTCTTTTTGATTTTTCATAGATGCAATGTTCACATAAGTCTAGTAAATTTAGTATTGTCATTTTCTTTAACTAAATCATTTTCATAGGTTTAGCGGTTACCTGATATGACTTTACCTCCTACACCAGTTCGAAAGTTACTAAGCTATTCTCTATTAGGTGTCATGTGGAAAGAACAACTCAAATCTAGGATCAAACATTCTGTTACACCCGTAGCCCAGGATTCGGATGAGGTCTTGGAAACCAGATCTGGCCCCTCTTTGGGCCCCGACATTCCCCTACATCCCTGCGACCCGACCACGTTAACCACTAGCCTCTAAGCGCTTCTAAGAATGAAGACTATCCCCACAAACCATCACATGTCCTTTTAGCATGTTTTGTCCTCACTCACATGCATCCTAGGAAAATTCTTAGGAGGTCTCCCAATCTGAGACTACACCAAGCTACGTTTTCCATTCAGAAATAATTTTATAAAAATCATCTAAGATGTCTTTCATACTTTTACTAGACTCCATCTTAAAACTAAAGGATCTAGATTTAAAATAACTTGATACTGAAGTGGTTTGGTAGGTTGTTCCAAGCTTAGTTCATAAAGCAGATACCGTCACTTTTCCTCTTACTTCACGTATGATGGAATCTGACAAATGGAGAATTATCAAGCTATGTGCAACTTTGTTCATCTCAGAAAGTTGATCTTTGGTTACACTCTCTTAAATATTCTTCTTTTCTGAAATTGCATAATCCACTTTCTGTTGTCAAAGAAGGGCTAGCATTTTGATCTTCTAAAGACCAAAATTGCTCTTCCCATCATAGCACTCAACCTAAATTTTAGTAATCAGCCTGAAAATTAAAAAATAAGAATCGGTAGCAATATGTCTCTTAGGAAATTATTCAAAACTATACAAGAATGCAAGTTTACCACAAGAATGCTAAGAAAAATTCACAAGAATACAATTCAAGAGTTTTTCTAAACAAGCAAGATTCTAAACAATAAATTTCCAAGAAAGAATATGCTCAATGATGGATACTAGAGTTAGGCTTTGAACCACGCTGTTACAATTTAATCCTGACCTACTCTAAACATACGCCGATTAACAATTCAAGAATAACAACTGAAACTAAGTGTAATAAACTTGAAACTCAAATTTGATGCTAATGAATGAAAAAGTTAGCAAGCATAAAGTCAGAAAGTAAGAGTAATTGAACACAAGATATTAAGTGGTTCAAGACATATGTTCTACATCCATGGGCATCTAAGAACTAGCTTAGATGAGGCAATTTTATTAGAGTTTGATACAAGATTGAGTATAATAATAGAGATACAAACCTACGTGTACAAGAATTTAAAGATACAAAAAAATTTCCTTAGGGAAAACCAAAATACCAAAGGAACAAGGAAAAGAAAAGAGTACAACCTTGTTTTTGTGAAAATCACCCACTTCTTGGTGATCTATGCCTTCCAATCAAATCCACAAAGAAAAATCACCAAGAACGTCTCTAATATTCAAACCCACCTTGTTTTGAATAGGTTCAAGTACACAAGATGTGAAGATGGCTTAAGAAAACACCACACAAACCTATGTAGGGCGACGACGGAGGCACACTAGCTTGGAAACTAGTCGAATCTGAAGTGACGATAACACAACCCGCTAGTTTTGTGGTTGCTGCTGCAAAAGTTAACCCCCTCTGTTTTGGGGGTTCTCAGGAAAATGGGAAAAATGGAGGAGGGAAAACTTGGTTTTTGCCCTTTTCTTTTAGCCTCTAGTGAAATGTCACACTTGCCCTTTTTTTTTTCTTTTTTTTTTTTTTCTTCATCTTCTCAACACAACCTTGTTCTTTTTGGAATACTCTCTCTTGGAAAACACTAAACACAATTAGAGTTTCTAAAGCAAATTTTCTCTCAAAATTCAAGTGTATCAAAAAGTTTAATAAATGGGTTTGCGATGCCTCGTTCAAATGAGCGCACTTGATTAAATCTAGATGTTTTAAAATCATTTAACTAATTAAGATAGTTAACCAAACTAATTACCAATTAATTAACTATTATGTATGCATTTTCATAATTGATGCAGCAAAATGGAGTCTTAACTAATGTCTAGGTCATTTTGTAACACTAATGACTAAAATGAAATATTTTCCTATTTCTTTTACTAGACTTATATTTGTTTTGTTTGTATAAACATAATAACTAGGATTCATCTTGATTACGTAAATATATACCTCACAACAACAATCATAAACCAAAAACTTGTTCATTAAACAATTAAAAAACTTACAAAAATAAAGGTTAGAATTTCGTGCAAAAATTGTGCATTGCAATTTCATAATCCCAAGAGAAAATTGAACGTAATGAAACATTATTGATGTATATAATAAGTTAGTGAAAATGAATGTATTTCTGTTATGATGACTTGGGAGGACGACTAGCCATAGCGGCAAGCTTGTTCCCAAATTCAAGCAACTCTTTACTCGTATCGTCTCTATGAACAATAGCCTCAATAAAGCACAAGCTTTCATTCTGCTCTCCCTTCGTTATTTCAATTGCTTTCACTAGTTCTTCCTCCGTTTCCACCTGTATGTAAATTCATATATAAATTATTTTGAAAAAAAAAAAAGAAAAACAAAAATTGTGTAATTAATTTTTAGAATTTTTAATTAATTCACCTTGGTCGTCCAACATTTGCCATTGTGATTGTTCATAGCATCGACAAGAGCAGTATAGTCCCAATTCTTGATTACATTGTAAGGCCCATCATGAATCTCTACTTCAATTGTGTATCCACCATTGTTTATCAAAAATATTATGTTCTTTTGTCCTAACCTCAGCATCGTTGATAATTCTTGTGGTGCCATCTGTCGGCCGCAACCATTTCATTTATTTTTTAATAATTCCTTTCTTAACCATTAAAATAATCATTTATTTTTATTCATTTAAAACAATTTTTTACTACCGACTTTTCGTGCGACCTCTTTATAAAATAATAACATTCAAATAAATTATTATTAAAGTCTTAATTTTTAATCACTCAAAATAATTAGGAGTATGGTCAACCACTTGTATTTTATCAATCAAAATAAAGAGAAAAAAAAAACTAACTTGAAAGCTCCCATCACCAATGCAAAGAATCACACGATCGTGTAGTGTAGCTTGAGCATATCCGAGTGTTGCACCAACGGACCATCCAATTGATGCATATATCATTTGCATCTCATACCTACAATTTTTCCATTTTGAGTATGATCATACTCAAAATTACTTTAATCTTACCCAATTATATTTTACTAGAATTTCTTACCCGCATGATCGTGGTAATTCCAGTTTCTGACAGTGAAACCAAGAGTCACCCGTCTCAGAAATCACTGCCATATTACCCGACAACATTTTCTGAATATGTTTGAAAAGAACATTGACCCGCAATGCCTGGCCTGGCTCCGACGGGGCAGGACCCGACTTCGGAACATAGATCCGACTATAATTCTCGTAAGCCGTAGAATTGGGCTTCACCCGCTTAGCAAGGGCCCGAAGAAAGTCCTTCATTAAGACTGGCCCAAAAGTCGGCCCATTTGGAAACACAACGCGGTCTGGTTCTACAACAATGGCTTTGTTCTTCTTGTAGGAAAGGGAGTACCCCACAGTTTCCAGTTCGTCGAAAACGGCTCCGGCGAAGATGGAGGCGTCAGCTATTTCCACCGTCTCGCCGCAGAAGGCCGTACTGAGAGCTGATCCCCAGTACGTACCCATGAAATGAGGGTGGTTCTCCGGGAACATACCTTTCGCCGACGGCGTAACTGCGACTGCGTAGCTACAAGCGTCGGCTAGCTCGACGAATGCAGCTTGTGCTTTGGCGAGCCGTAGCTTCTTTCCGCCGATCATCACTGGCTTAATGGATTGGTTTAGAAGTTCAGCTGCCTTCTCCACTGCCATCTCCAAGCCCATCTGGTTGCTTTGTCTGTCAAGTTATTTATCCAAAAATTTGAGTTTTGCGATTAATTTCATGTATTTATATCCATAATTCGAATTAAATCAATTACATTTAAACGTGAACAGGTTGATATATTTAGTCTATGGAAGTTTCTCGTATGGACCTCAGAATAATAGTTACAAGTAATATTTAGTATTTTAATAATTATAATAAAGATAAAACCAATGAAAATGAAGATATTAATCAAATAAAATAAGAAAACAAAAAAGAAAAAAAGAAAAAGAGATATAAAAAAAGTATAAGGGCAATTTAAAAAATATTTAAAAATTAATGAAAAAAGATGTAAAAAGATAAAGGAAAAACTCATATGTGCACATACAAAAAAAAAAAAAAAAAAAAAAAAAAAAAAAATGAAGGTAACTAGATAACTATATTATTTTTATTTTTACTTTTTGAAAGAAAATAAATTAAAATTCAATTATCAAAATGATCATAGGGCACTAGAGATGCATCTACTCGATTAGTGATATTAATTCTCGTAGTGTCTTTTATGTAGGGTTTGTTGTTCTTCTCTTCGATTCGTACTAAAAAACATTGGGTAATTGTTTTTTATTTCGGAATTATATTATTTTGAAAAGATTTAGAGTAAGAAATTACTTGTGAGGAATGGAAAGTGGGATGAGTTGTTGCATAGAGAAAGAAGGATGTGGAATCGCTACCAAATTGGCACAAATGCTAATGTAAACTGGCTTGCTCTCTTCCAAACACTTTGAAATGGCAGTATCTATTTCCCATTGTGCATCCTCCAAATTTTTTATAACAGCCTAATAAAAAAAATCAAATAATTAAAATATAGCTGAATTTGAAAATTAATAACAAAAAAAGAATCCAAATAACACTACCTGATAACAAGTCACATTTTGAAAGCACTTAAGTTCTTGACTGTAATCGGGCAATCCAATGGTATGGTGAATAATCTTCTTACTCCCATAATCGTTGGAGTTTGGTCCTCCCACAATGCAAATCACAGGAAGATCTTCAGAATAAGCACCAGCAATTGCATTGATGAGGCTGAGCCCGCCAACGGTGAAGGTTACGGCGCAAGCTGCAACCCCGCGCCGTCTAGCGTAGCCATCGGCCGCATAACCAGCACTGAGCTCGCTACAACACCCCACAAGATTCAGCTCTTTTTCTGCCACGAAGTAATCAAGAAGTATGAGATTCGAGTCTCCTGGAACCGAAAAGATATCGGAGATGCCGATTTGAACTAGTCGACGAGCTAGGTAGTGGCCCAATGTCGACAAGGCGACAACGGGTGGTGGTATGTCGGCGACTTGGGTGTCGGGTTGAGACTTGGTGCGGGGTTTGTGAACGACATTGGAAGTGGGAGGCTTGAGCAATGAGCGAGTCGAGGGAATTGGGATTGTGGAGGATGAAATTTCAGCTTGGAATCCATTTTCGAAGTTGATCGGCATAGCTGCGGATGAAATGGAAAATTATTATTCAAAAGGTAAATTTAATTAGAATATTTTATATTACGTCGCTTTCTACTTATATACGGTGATTTTTGGTTAAGTTACATATTTTTTTAAGAAACTAAATGTGGGGGTAAGCTTTTAAGTTTAATAACTCCTAGTTTCTTAATGGGTTTGATTAAAGCGCATAAATGTTTTAATTTTAAATATTAAATGTACATAAATGTTTGTTTCAAGTGGTTGATTAAAACACCAAAAAAAAACTGATAAGCTTTGATTACAATGTTCATATAGGCGATTCACAGGAAATTAAGAGTGAATGGATTTTGGGGTTGATGAGAGAAAGTGGAGGAAGAAGAGAAAATGAGAGTCCCGTTTATTGACGTTATTAATTTTAGCTTCTTGTTTTTTATTTTCTTAGAATATGAAACATGATTGTGTTTGGTAACATTTTTTTGTTTCTCATTTCTATTTTCTTTTTTATTTATTTACTTTCTAATTTTCTTTTATAGTTATAAAAAATTGAAGTCATCTAATATAAAAATATATAACATCCATTAAAATATAATTATAAAAAAAAGTTGCATTATCTAATATAAGTAAATATTTAAACAAAAAAAAGATCGTTGTAAAATTAACACAAAATTAATATGTTATTTTTCACTCGAGTCATTTGTATGAAATGATATTTACTTAAATATATCACAATAATATTATTTTAAAAATTGAATGGTTGTAAAATATTAAAATTAATTTTGAATAAAACTAAATGAAAAAGAAAATTTCTTAATAGAATTATTATATAAAAAATGTACATTATCTAGTAGGGGTGATTTCTGTTTAGTTTTGTGTCTGACCGATAACCAAACCAATATCCTCGATTTTTTAAATAATTGGGTCCGAACCGATGTCCAACAAAGGACAAAATAATTTGTTCAATTTTACTTGGTTTGTCGGTTTTTGTTCGATTTTCGATTTTGATTTGAATAAAAAAATTTGGTTTATTTTTCAACTTTTTTTGTCTCATTCACAATTTGATTTTTAATTTTATTCAAAGACTTTGATCATTTCATGACTAACAAAAAATATACTTTTCATAACTATCACAATATTTACAATACTTTTATTTATATTTTACATTTAAATTGGTTCTTTCATCAAATTTAAATACCAACAAATATATATATGTATATATATATATATATATATATAAATTTTTTTAATTTATATATTCGGTTCAGTTCGGTTTTTGATTAGTTCTTCCATTGTGAACTGAAATCGAACCGATATATTTTGGTTTTCTAAATATCAAATCGATCGATTCAATATTGTTCTAAAAAGTCGAACCATTTGATCGGTTCGGTTAGGTTCGGTTTTTGATTTTTTCTTCACCCCTATTATTTATGGTGGGTGGGGGTGGGGGTTTACGCATTTTTAAAATGTGCAACTTCTTGTTTTTTAATGGGTTTGATTAAAGCACATAAATGTTTTTACTTTAAAATTAAATGTATATAAATGTTTGTTTAACTGGGTTGATTAAAACACCGAAAGGGTTGGTGGCGCAATGATTTTATTGTTTGGTGTTAATCTAGTTTGACACCAGCGTCACACAAACACTAAAAATAAAACTTATAAACTTTGACTACAATGTTCATTGTCGGATCTTTATAGAAATTAGGGGTGATTGAATTTTTTGGTTGATGAGAGGAAAAGAGGAAAACAGAGCGAGAGGAAAGAAATACAGGTTTCCTTTGATAACGTTCTTGCTTCCAATTTTTCGTTTTTCATAAATATTACTAAAACTAATATTAAATTTACAATAATACTATGTAAATACACTACAAGAATTTCGCTTAAAGGCGACGAGGGCAAAGGCGACGGAAGGAAAGTCTGTTGCCGTTGACAAGCAACAGCGACAGAACAAAACAATGTCGCCTTTGAATTACATCAAAGGCGACATAACACGTCGCTGCCGCCTTCGCTGATGGCAAAGGCGACAGAGACGCTTCTTCCGGTCGCCTTTGATGTAATGCAAGTTTTTTGAAATGAGCAAAGGCGACGGTGGAAGAGTTTCCGTCGCCGAGGCGCAATCATTTTCCCCCCAGAATTAGAAAATGATTGGGCTTCGGAGACGGCATCGTTTCTCCGTCCCCGAAGCCTTAACGTTATTATTTTTATAATTAGCAAAGGCGACGGAGGAAGAGTTTCCGTCGCCGAAGCCCAATCATTTTCCCCCCAAAATAAATTTTGGGCGGAAAAATGATTGGGCTTCGGCGACGACACCACTCCTCCGTCGCTGAAGCCCTAACGTTATTTTTTTTTTGATGATCAAAGGCGACGTAGCTTAATTCTGTCGCTTTTGCCCCGTTTACAGAATGCAGAGTTCGCGATTTCTTCTCCATTTTCACCATTTCTTCTTCCATTTTCTCCCAAAACCTCTAAAAAAACTCATCCTCTTCGCCATCTCTTTCTCCAGAATCCGCCACCACTCTTCCAAAAGGTAAGATTACGTGTTTATTTCGTTTAAAGTTTCCTTAAATTCGTTTAAAGTTTCGTTAAACTCCTTTAAAGTTTCGTTAAATTCCTTTAAACTTTCATTAAATTCATTTGAAATTACATGCTATGTGTTTAGAAAGTTTAGATTCTAAATGAATTAAATTCATTACTTAGAAATTAGGTTTTGGTTTATAGTTTTTGGATTTAGGTTTTAGGTTTCCCTTTTAGTTTAGATTTTA
>JBBMEG010000024.1:14744973-14755053 GCA_037832605.1 Cyclanthera cordifolia
CCCCCCCTCCCCCCAAACCAGAAGGGTTTGTTGTTTTTGCAGTAGCCGCCCACAAAACCAGTAGGCCGCTGCCATCGCTTCAGATCCAGCTAGTTTCCAGGCCAGTGTGTCGTCGTCGTCGCACTACACGGGTGTGTGTAGTGTTTTCTTCAACCATCTTCATCTTGTGAGCTTGAACCTTTTCAAAACAAGGTGGGTTTTGAATCTTGGAGGTGTTTTTGGTGATTCTTCTTTGTGGATTAGTTGAAAGCCATAAATCATCAAGAAGTGGGTGATTTTCATAACAACAAGGTTGTACTCTTTCATTTTTCTTGTTCCTTTGGTATTTTTATTTTCCCTAAGGCAATTTTTTTGTATCTCTAAATTCTTGTAAAATTGCCTCCTTTCTAACTTTATGCTTGCTAATTTTTTGCATTCAACAACATCAAAATTTAGTTTCACGTTTATTACAGTTAGTCTTGAATCGTGAATCGATGTATGCATATAGTAGGTCGGGATTAAAATTGTAACAATTAGGTTTCAGATCTGTGATGTTAGTTTAATGCAAAAAGAATGAATGAGACATGAATTGGATAGAGATAATTGAGGGAGACTCAAGGGGTAGAGAATGAAAATGGTGGAGGCTTAAAGCCGCACACACTTATTACGAACCTAACATGATGTATATATATTATGAAACTTACCAAACTAGTCAAATTTAGAAAATAATAGCAAATATGATCACTTTTAAAAAAAATAGCAAAGGTAGACCTTGTATTAATTAATATTGCATTCTGTACAATATTCATAATACAATATTAAAACATATTAACGACTAGAGATGCAAATATTTTACAATTTTCTTACATTTATGACTATTTTGTGAGAATAGCTCATCCAATACCATTTTTCTATATATTATTCTAACGTACCCTTAATTAGGCTCAATATGCTCATTCTCTAACTGGATCTCATTGTTCCTATAATTCAAAAATTTAACACTTTTATGAATGATATTTGAATAATGCATACTTTTTGTTGTTTGTGTACTTTTTAGTTTACTTTTTTAGGGTTCAATTCAATATAAAATATTACACATGTAGTCAATTTTAAAAAATTAGCAAATATATTCTTGGTTTATTAAATAAGGAAATTCTTAAATTACAAAATACATAAATGTTCATTAATTAGTAGTTTTTTAGTAAAGAAAAATTTGAAGAATTGTTTTTTGAAATTATGTGTTTTCCTCGTCCATTTCCCTAATATTTCACTTACAAAAATTGGCAAATTGGGGGAGTTCATATTAAAACAATGATTTACTTATAGATACAGGGGAGCCGAAATTGTAGAAATAAATGAAGTGCAAGTTGCGGAAGAAATTAAAGAAAAAATTTGGTGTTAATGAGGGCATAATAGTTAAGTTTAACCATTAGTTTCCCAATAAGAAAGGATAATAGGGGAAATATAAGAAATACTATATATGAAGTTCTAATGGTAGTGGAGATATTTGAGAACAATAACTTATGAAGAATTTAATAATAGAAGAATATTCATGTAGATATTTTGAGATTTTGGTAATTTGGTAAATATGTTTCAAAACCTGAATTTACAGAACAAATTCTTTACTTTTATACTTATTTGCTTTAAAAAATTAATTTTACAAAAAAATAAAAATAATCACTTAAATCAATATATTAAAATTTTAAATTATTTTAATCAACTTTATATTATATAACTATCGATTTGGTTATAACTATCGATTTGGTTATCTAAGACTCTTGAAATTTCAGGTTAAAAGTTTTTAATTTTTAAATTATGAAATTTCAAGCTAATAGTTTTTAATTTTTAAATTAGGATCAAGTTGAATCTAGACTTCAAATCTAATAACTAAAAAGAGTTATTTTTCCTAAAATTAATAATAATTCAAGAAACTAATTATATTGATGGATTAAATTGATAAATTGTTATATTTGTTTTATTCTATATGAAACTGAAGCCAAGCTAAGGAATGTGAGATTGTCAGCAGTCATTTTAGGATGTTGAATTACAAGGAAAAGGCTCTAAATTTATTGCATCCTTAAAACAAGCAAAGCAATTAGTGATCCTTATAGATTTGAAGGAATGTGTGAACCACATTTAATAAAAAGAAAAAATGAAAAGGAAAATAATTTCTTTAGTTCAGACTATCAATAATCATTTTCATAATCATATTTTTCCAAAATCACATTTTTCTTCTCCTCTTACTTACTTTCTATTCTTTCGCTAACAATATTTCATTCAAAAGAGGACAAACTCAATCTTCAAAGTGCAAATTAAACTACAACGATAATAATAATAATAATAATAATAATAATAATAATAATGAAAAACAAGATGAATAATTGAGGAGTATATACAAACAGTGAGTTTGATGAATTCTGTATGTAATCCCACGAGGAATTAAAAAGCAAGTAATCAACAAAATCAAGTGGTCGAGTAGATTGAATAAAAACTTGTTCTGAAGAACAATATCACAAGGTTAGATAAATAATCAAATGATTTTGAGCAATAATAGTCAATATTGCATGAAATGTAGCAAATTGTTCTCTATTAACAAGAATTGAGTTCAAGCCACCAATGTACATGTAGACCGAAAAGCTAATTGATAATTCAAACCTTTATATATTTAAAAGTCTTTGTCCGTGAAGAAACTAAAAAACAGGTTCAAAAATCTAATAGATGTTTATTTTTAAGGTACGTAAATGATGCAAAGTGAATTCATCGTCTATTCAAATAACTAATAATAGAATTGTGAATTAAAGTAAAAACATACAACAATAAGTATAAAGAAATAATATAGAGATGGTCATTCTAATGTTGAACCAGCATACAAGATTCAAAATCTAGTCGAGTCTCAAAAGACTTGTCATTCCATTAGAGTAACAACCACTCAATTGACAATCTAATTATAGTATTGTGAGTAACATTACAATCTTCTAAATGAATATCCTCTAATGCGCGCCTATGTAGAGCAAATGAAGATGTCTCATGTATATATACATCAATAAAGTAATGTTTAATGATTACTGTAATTTGTACTAAACCACTTATTACTCTACAAACAACTTTCAAATAAACTGTAATCCCTTAAAATTAACAACTTACTTCAAATCATCCAAAAGAATTACTCATTAATGACCACTTATTTCTTATCTTTTATTTCTAAATACTTACTCTAATAATTAATTTTAACCATTAATTTTTAACTAATCAATATAATAATATATAACCACATCAATTAATGTCAACAACCACTCAACAAAAACTATGATTCAAACAATCTATTAAGACTTTTCAAAAAACCACTTAAAATAACAACTCATTAATAATCATTCTACAATTTCACCTACAAGTTGATTTATATCACAACAAATCAACTTCGTATTAACCATGACTCATAAAAAAAAGACAACTACTTAGTATGCCCAACAAGATCAGAAAGAGAAGGAAAAAAAAATAGATCTTGAAAAGTAACGTGCCTATCAGAGTAACTATGACAAAAGCCTCATTGGAATGAATTCCATAGCTTTAATAAAGTATTCATCACGTAGGGCTCCTAGAAAACAAAACAGTAATAGAATACACAACTATTTGCTTGAAAACAGTTGAGCAAAATCGAAGGAATAAGAGAAATTAAAATACGTATACAAAAATTAGCTACAGTATAAATACCAACAAAAGGCCTAAACAGCATTAACTATGTGATTCCAAGCTATGGGAGAAGAGATTATTTGTTAGCAATACAAATTCTAGCCACTATTATAAAACATCAAAGCAGATGATTATTATCAGAATGAATATCCTACAACAATTTGGACAATTGAGACAAACATAAGCATTATCCATTATAAGTCAGTCAGCTTATGATATAGCAAAATTGACCATTCAAATTATAGGCAACAGGGAAAAGAGGTAATCCACAAGTCACAAATCACCTCGGCAAAGTTGCCTTCATTCTAAGGTGGACTGTTTAATAATATAAAATCTGCAAGTTTAACAAATTTAATGTTGAAGCATAAAATATGGGTCACTGAGACCATAGGCATCAACCATACACAGTACGTCCACCTACGATTACCCAGCATGACCAAAACTTAATATGGGCAACAGGGAAAAGAGGTAATCAATAAGTAATTAATCACCTCGGCAAAGTTGCCACTGTAAAGTTCAAACTTAGAAAGCCCCAGCATAAGAAGTAGACAAGGGAATTAAAAAAAAATATATCGACACTCCCATTATAAAGTCTAATGAATATGTGTTGGTGAAAACCTCATACTCTGATAAACAAATACATTCATGGAACAGAAAAAACTGAACCTTAGACCTTATAAATTATGACAAACAAACACCACTATGAATAGAAAAAACAATTTCACAATAATATTTTTGAAAACTAGGAAATCAGAACTTCGCTCCACTGTATCCCGAGTAACACACTAGTCACAAGACCAGGCACCAGAGACAAAGAAATAGAAACATAAAAGGTGTACAAATCACCTACAACCCTGATGCACACCTTCAAAGCCAAACAATTAATATGAAAATTTAGTTTACAATGTGTAGTCAAAAATTCCAAATAACTAGTCAAGGCAATCAACAATGTGAGTTTGAATAAGTTCCTATCATACATAAGTGTATATTTCCCAATCAGAGTAACTATGACAAAAGCTTCACATGGTTGCATAACCATAGCTTAAGACAAACTTCATCATTTAGGGATTGCCGATTGCAAAGCAAATAACATTCGCTTAAAAAAAATAGTTTCTACTACAGATAATCAACCAGCATAACCTACGGCTGGAATCAAATTAAAAAAATAAACCAATAGAAAGACGAAACAAATGACAGAATTCATAAAATTGTTGACATCCAAATTATAGATTCAATTTCTACGACAGAATGATTCCGAACAGTAGAAGCAAGAACTATTACCTTTCCACCGGCTGCAATGACTGCAAGCTAAGAAAAAATCGTTTCCATCAACAAGGACATGATTCAAATATGAAAGCAGTGAAGAGCGATCGACAAACAAAAGAAAATGGAAAAGATTGAAATAGAAGACAGAGATATAGATCTAGGCAGCACTTATGAACTGCTTCAGAAACGAATAATTTGATAATGAAAAACTCAAATTGACGGCCAGATACGCTGGTAGAAGGTAGAAGATGATATGAACTGTGGCCGCGTTTGCTTATATATGACTCTGAGCTGTTTAGGGTTTGGGCATTTTCTTATTTTGCTACTTTTGTTTAGGGTTTGGGCTTTTTCTTATTTTATTACAGTTGCTTCTTGCTTTGATGAATGGCTGCCTTAATTTCTATTATTATTGTTCTTTTATTTTTTATTTTTTTTTAGTACAATTATTTTTGTTCTTTTATAAATATTATTGTGGTTGATTGGATTTTGGAGTCGGGGAGAGGTGAGAGGAACTCGAATGATTTGAAAGTATGAAGCACTTGTATGGAGATTAATGTTTTGGAGAGAAGATGCTACAAACATCTTATTTAGGGGTTGATGTTTAGGACTCCGAGATAAGAGGTTTATTTTACATTATTTTTGAGAAATTTACAAAACTAGTCAAATCTAGAAAATATTTATAAATATAGTCAATTTCAAAAAAAAAATAGCAAATGTGCTCAATGTATTAATGAGTATTATCACGTATTTTCTTATAATACAATATTAATGATTGTATATACAAATATTTTAAAATTTGACTACATTTTTAATTATTTTGTGAGAATAACACATCCACCACAATTTCCCATTATTATTTTTAATCATTGTACATTAACTTAAAGTTAGAAAAAATAAAAGTTCAAAGTTAGATAAAATTTGAGAAGTTGTAGTGATATACTAAAAACAAACAACCAACTTCTTCTCATTCCTTTCGTCTCCTCAACTCAAAATCCAATCATCTCTTAGTCTTTATTTTTCTAAAATGTCATTCTGATCTTGGAACTTTAACCTTTATTTTATTTTACTCTCTTAGCTTTTAAATATTCAATTTCGATTAGAGCAAGATTTTTTAAGTTCAAGCCTATGATGTTAAAACATTGGCTATAGGGTTTGCAACCCTAATAGTTATATCATTATCATTCACTATCAGATTGAGGTTAGCATTTGCATTGCGGTTAACATTGTCAATGTTAGGTGCATGAAATACATTAGGTAAATTGTTACCTCTTTGTTGAGCCATTTTGATTCTTTTGTTCCATCGCTCCTGTTGATTTTATGGAAAATTTCAAAAAGAGCGCTGAAACACTCGCTCATGCACCTGCAAAAAATGATTGACTCAGTTAACCCTTACGAATAATAAAACTAAAATCTAAATCACCCCGCACAACTGCACCAATAACTTAATGGGTCGTTGGAGCAATGCTATTGTTTAAGAATAACTGTAATGCGGTTTTGCATCGGCTAAGCCTTAAAACATCATTCCAGTGCTTGAAAATGCAAGTGTTCGCTGTCAATTGTATCAAGTAATAAATAACTATATATATATATATAAGCCATTTCCTCAAGGACCGATTCGTTTAGTAAAATCATATTCTAGATTAGGTCAGGTAAATAAGCATAATGGTGTGGTTGGTTAAATTGGAATGAAGGTGCGGGATACATGCTCAATATGGCAGACATGGTCTACAATTAAATAAAAAGGGGTGCCGAGCAATATTCAATACATTAATAGCATGAATAAAAATATCATTAACTAAGACACTTTGCAGTAAAAAGAAAAGTTTATGTTGCACATCAATGCCTTCTCCCAAAGTACATTATCTCTTAATATTGTCCACATTAAGAATGTGGTACGCATTCATTAATGAGCTGGTTATAAAGTGATTTCCCTAAACCTATAGAATACCTTGATTGAGACCTAATAACAACAGTAAGGATCATCTCTTCACCTCTTTCTCCCAAAACAAAGCCAAAAGCAAACAAAAAATAGATGGACGGTCGACCCTTGTTAATTAACTAACCTACTTTGTAAACTATAACATCTTTCTTGTCTTAACTAATCAACTGAGTTTTTTATTATTCATATAACTTGCAATCACTTAACAAAATATGTGTATAGTGTTAATAATGCGGTAGACATTGGTTATGCTCTTATTAAATATAGCATTATCTCCACGTAAGACTACAACATAACTTCAAGAACAAAGCATAATATAAAAGCATAAATTAAAACATTAATAATACATGGCAAAATAATAAGTAAAAGAACTTGCATTAATATAAATAATTCAAAAAAATAAAATAAAGCTATCATGTCTAAATAAAGGTTTGGACAGAAATTAAAGTCGGAAAATGAATAGAATAAGAAGTCTCTTGCTTATGTATCACTCATAAACAATGCTGATGACTTTTTAACCGCTACCTTGCACCTAAATTTCTTGTCATGATAGTTGAATACAATGTTCTTGACTACTAGCCTTAATTTTTTTTTTCCTATGCCATATGGCTCGGAAGTTAGGTTATGGCTCGGAAGTTACTAATGCATGAAAATTGGAACAATCTTAGAGTTGAAGCATTGTCTAAGTAAAGTAGTACTTTGTGAAACCATGGCTACTAGCCTTAATTTTTTTGTTTTTTTTTTCCTATGCCTTATGTAATGACTGTGACTGTATCCTTTAGTATATTTTTGGTCAATTCGGGAACTAGGGTTTCCCTCACCCCCTAAACTTGAAGTCTTCATTGTCCTCAATGAAGGTGATTTCCACTCCAAACTTATAGTTTTCTAAGTTTGAAGAAATTATGTTTAGGCTTTTGAGTTCAATGTTGGACGCATCCTTAGTCTATTACTCTAAACAAGGATTAAGCTAATCGAAGATTGTAGAAATTCTTGAGAAGTGATTCTTGTATACATGTATGCATGACTAAGCATGTGGATATTTAGGGTTGTTAGATGTTCTGAATGTAAGAGATGTGAACTATTGTATGCTATGATTTGTGATTCTATATGATCTATTCATTGTTGTACAAAATGTTAGTTAAGATATGTAAGGACTCAGGTTTTCAAAGAATAAAAGCCAAAGACCTTACTTAACTCCAAATGCTTGAAAATCAATTACAAAACCAATTTAATAGATAAATCAACGTGTATTAAATGAAAACGGTTTTTTTTATTTGAAAAGTGGTATCCTAAAACATTTAAGTAAGCAATAAATATCATTTATCCAAAAATTGCGAAATTCAAAACATGCTAGCACTTTTCCTAGACTCTAGTGCAACGTCTCCCATAGTCAAACAACAGCCTGATCAACATCTTAGTCTAAGTACTTGGAGGAAATCCACAATGGAAAGGATGAGTCGCGAAACTCAGTAAGGGGCCCCAACTTGGGGTTCAACATGTATAAAGTCAAAAGAGCATACAATACAAGACAGAAAATAGTAGTCAGTAATCTATGTCAAAACCAGAGAAGTCTATCAACTTAAACTGTAACCAATGCTAGTGTGAGAGCATCTCGGTGAGCCGAAGCAATCTGGTTGCCGCCAGACCTTGAGCACTCGTGCGAAGAGGTAGTATATGCACCCTCCACAATGGGATATCGCCCACACCCTCACTGCTAAACACGACACCTGAGAAAAGTCAAGCGAAATCTGGGTAGGTATGGCTAACCGAGTGGTCACCCGATCCTTGACACTACCACGATGAGGAATATCATCCACTCACCCAGAACTTGAAAAATCTCCTATCAGAGTCTAACAGTGTAGACACGTCTGACCTAACAGTAGCTCGTGCTCGATCTCAAAGAAATATCATCCTCTTTGGAACATCTCAAAAACTCGAGTTCCCTTTGAAACATTAAAATAACTGGTCTCCATTGGGACATATATAACTCAATGAATGGGTAAATCTCTTTGGGAAATCCCGACCCAACACACAGACACACACACATATATATGTATCACAATACATAAAGCAATGTTAGGCTAGTTCACTACAAAACATCACGGCCTAACAAGCATCAACAATAACTCAAAATAACATAATACGTACAAGTACACTCAAATCATATTCACGAAAAAGATATCATAGAAACACCACAATCGTCAAGATAACAACAAGCTCAATTAACATGCATACATGTTATTACACCACAGACCACGAGAAGGGGTAATGGTTCCTTATGTAACAGCCCGACTTTTCGATCCCTACTTAACAAGGTTAGTTTCGTAAATTTTGGACTTACCGGGAACCCCGGAAGTTTTTATTTATTTATTATTATTTATTTTGGGTTTAAAGGGGTCAATAAAGTTAACTCTCGGAGGTTGTAAAATTGAAATTCGAAAAAAGGGTATTTTGGTCATTTTCAGCCCTAGGGGTAATTTGGTAATTTTTCAGGGGGTTTTGTCTTTATAAATAAAGCCAAAACACAAAAAATCATTTAGGTCATCATTGTGTTTCACAGAAATTCGTGCGCCGCCAGTGTGGAAGTTCGTGCACGCCGACAGCCGCCTCGCCGCCGTCTCCTGCGTCGCCGCGTGTCACTCCAGAACTCGCCGCCGTCTCCTGCGTCGCCGCTTGTCACGCCAGGACTCGCCGCCGCCTCCCACATCCTCGGGCCCAACCAGCGACGAGCAGCAGCGCCGACAACCCCCTGCAGCCGACAGCGCCAGATCTGACGCGGTCGGTCTGCGCCCTCAGCTCCGCCACCCAATCTCGCAACGCCGCGTGTCGCCGCCGCAGTCCGCCCAGTCCGAACCGTCCACGTAACTGACACCGCAGCTGTTTGTCGCTGAACCTGCAGGATCTGTCGCCCGAGCCTGAAACAGCAAATCCGTGACCGCCACGTGTACCCGAAGCAGCAGGAGCTGTCCCCTGCGAGTGGTCCTCACGCGCCGCCGTCCCTGCTGCACGCGCCGCCACCGTCGGTCACTGTTCCGGCCACGCGCCGCCGCCCCCTCGCCGGAAAATTTTCGGGTACCGTTTTTCGAGTATTTTCGACGTTCGGAATTCGTTTTCGATGGTCTCAAGGCCAGAATCTCACTGTTTTGCACTGTTTTGCACAAATTTCACTATTTTTGCATAGTTAAGCTTGGAAAACGGTCCCGAGG
>JBBMEG010000024.1:14755153-14834390 GCA_037832605.1 Cyclanthera cordifolia
GGAAATTGTATCAGTAAGAGTAACGGTCCCTGAACCTAAGACACGACTAGTGGTTCCATCAGCAATAGTGACATGCGACAGAGAAGAAGAAGGTAGAAATGTGGAAAAAAGAATAGGATTACCTGTCATGTGGTCAGTGGCCACGGAGTCAATGACCCACCTAGTTGTGGAGGACATAAGACAAGCAGACGAATTACCTATGTCGGCGATATTAGCTATGGCAGATGACGATGAAGCCTTGGAAGCCTCCTGATACTGTGGGTATTTAGCAAACTCCTCAGCAGAAACACGATAATTGGATCCATCAAGTTTCTGATCCGTAATTCTTGAGACAATTGGGATTATATCGGTCACACTAGGCTTAGGTTCGGTCATTTAGCTATTGCGTAAGGGCTAATCTGCTAGATGTGACCGTGGGTTTAAGTTTGGTTTAGGGTCGGTCGGGCTGCGGGTTAAGGCTTGATGTGGGCTGCAGGTCGGTCGGGCTGCGGGTTCAGGCTACTGGGTCAGGCTGCGGGTGCTGCTGTTTGTGGGGCTGGGCGCAGACAGCAACGATCTGGGCTGGGGCACGGGCAGCGGCGGCGGCGGTGGTGGGCGGCTGCAGCGGCGGCTGTGGTCTTCTGTCCTTTTACCGGACGACGGCGACTATGGCCCTTCAGAAAACCCTAGAAAATCTTTTAACTAGGCTCTGATACCATGTAAAAGAGTTTAGGAGAAAAATATGTCGTACTCCATTGAGCTATGTGTATTTATACACAATTACAATCTTAACTAACCTCAATTACAATCTTAACTAACCTCAATATAATCCTATAATATCTAAATACAATCTTAACCAACCTAAATATAATCATATAATATCTAGATACAATCTTAACCAACCTAACAACCTAAATATAATCCTATAATTTATTCTAACAATAACTATTGTTGTCTAGCTCTCAGCAATATCCAATACACATGCTTTCAACATATCCTCAAGAATTACATTAAGGCTCTATATTTGACAATATGTTCGTGGATGACTTTTATGATTAAGCAACAATTCGACCTTAAAGCATTCTAGAACTCATTCTAGAATCTTGTTGTGATTCAAGACCTCATTAAAGCAAAGCTGACAATCTCATTCACGTAAAGTTGTGCCCACATTTCTCAATGGTATAACCAAGCCTATCGAGGATGAAATGTGCACGTTTGGTCAAAAAGTTCAGAAGACTTAAAACATCGTATACCCTTTTCGAAGTCCATGAAAAAACATATATGAAGTCCAATTTAGAGAGGTGGCAATTTGGATAAATCTTCACGATATCTTGTCGACTTGTATAGAGGGTAGTACAATAAATTTGGAAAACTTGTTGGGAGAGTAAATGTAATTGTTGTCTTTAGAAAGGTCGAGGGAAAATCTACTTGTTTTGTCAACAAAAACAAAAAAATGTTATGGTTTTTGATTTGTTAACTTATGAAGTCAAATAATTACTAGGAACTGAAAAATGTTTAGTACGTTCTTTCCTGTTACTTTCTAAATAGAAAGAATTACATATTTGGAGGGGTTTTTTTTTTTTTTGAGGTTACAATAGGGGTGGAGACTCGAACCCGTTATCGAATCAACATTAATGTCGTTAAGCGACTGATCTTGTTTGCAGGGAGAAACATTTTTTTTAGTACAAATTGGGGGCAGAAACGTAATTTGGTAAATGTAGTTAATAATATAATATCAATATTTTGATTGTATTTATCTTTTAATAAATTAAATGTATTAGTTTTTTTTAGATTAAAATGATTGGGGTAGGAGATTCAAACTCATGACCTCATTATCTTTTTCGCGTTCACTAATACCGTTATCCTAATTTCTATTCAAAAAAAATCTAAAAATATGGAAACTAACCACTAGATCTATTGTTTTTTTGGCAAAATGTATTAGTTAACTCGTAAAATTAATTAAAAACAAACACATTCAAAAGAAATAAGTAACAGTATATAATCACCACTAATAATGATTAAAATTTACTGTAACAGTTGATTAAATTTATATGCATATAATATAAATAATATTTATTTATTTATGTTAATCAATCATTATTGAAATTGGGATAGAAACTGACCACACAAAAATCTTGTTGGGGGAGGGGGCGAGAAGATGAGATGACAATAAAATCTTGTTTATGGCGTAGATAGATGAGATATTTGAGTAGGTAAAGCAGTTTTTTTTTTTAAATTAGTTATGTAAATTTTTGTTTAATAATAAAATTATCCTTAAATATTTAGTCAATGTGAATAGAGCTCAGCTGGCACCAGTGATACATTAGAATCCACTCAATCAATGATTCTAGTTCTTATAGTGCCTCTGTGTAGGGTTTGTTGTCCCCCTTCCCAACCTTGTAATCAAAAAAAAAAAGACATACATCATTAATAATATTATTATTCATATCCAAAAGTAATCTAGATTCACTACAAGAATGAAGGTCTAAGGCGACAGAAAAACGTTCTGTCACCACCTTCGTCCCCTTATCCTCGTCGCCTTAGCCTAAAGCGATGCACAAAGTCTTCCGTCGCATTTTGGTCCCCATTGTCAATAGAAGCTTCATTGTCGCCTCAGGTCAAAGAAAATACTCTTCTTAGGTGTCTAAGGCGACGAAGATTGTCTCTGTCGCCTTAGATACCTAAGGCGACATAACTCTTCCGTCGCCTTACGTAATCTTTTTTTTTTTTAATGATTAATGGATTAGTTTGTTATTATGTTTTTTTAAATGAAAATTGAACTTCAAAATCCAAACACATAAACAAAATCCAAACACTTAACATTGTCATAAATATGAGCATTGAATACAAATAAAGTGTTCCAAATGAAATGTAAATAAAGTAATGTTTACAAAACATCCTAAAAATGAAATGTAAAAAAATGTTTACAACTTTAAAAGCTGAGATAACACAACTGAGATGACATGTAGGTTCGATCCACTTTGACCTACAATAAGCAAGAATAATAAGAATGTTAGAAGTTTCAATAGAAAAAGTTGAATATCGACAACACAACACAAACTAAAATATTTCTAGAAATTTCGGCAACATGACAGCGTAGTTTTAATTTATCCAAAGATTTTAACTTGTAAGAACATATATTCCAAAATAGTGGTTATCTTTACTGCATGATAGCCGAAACAAAAGTTAAACAAGTTCTTAAACAATATTTAAAAATTGAAGCAAGAACTTTACATTTCTACACGAGCCACTTTCGTCGAGCCTCTTCAAAACCTCGACTAGTTGGGCCTAAAGAATTGCTAGTGTTTCACTCATCCTTGCTTGTTGGTCTATCATCCTTGCTTGTGCTTCAGTCATTTGTTCAAGTAGCTGTATGTTTTCAGCAGTTACAACTGTCATTCTATCGACCATCTCACGTTGTGTTGCGGCAGTGGAACCCCTTGAAACTGAAGAGGAAGATCTTTCCCTTCTTTCCAGTGGCAAGTAGGTAGTGCTCTTAATTCTTTCTGTGCGCCTACCTAGCACTTGTTCACATATTTTTTCCTGGATTAGAGGCGTTGCAGCTGCATTTGATTCATCTTGCAATTTGATCATCGTCTCCTCTATAAATAGAATCATAAAATTATATATAAATTAAAACATAAAATTGATTTATGTTAAGTAGATAATGAACTTACATATGACTTTTTTGCATGTTCACTAATCCAATGACCTTCAACTTCATTATCGTGTACTTTATAGAGAATAGCCCTGAACACTTCGATTGGACCCATCTCTTCTTCTCCCTCTGCCATTTTCTACATTCATAAAGGTAATAAATTAATTTCATAATTATCGCACAGGAAATACATTAATGGAAATGAAGTAAATAAAGATATGCATCTTTCGAGGATTTTCACAAAGGAAAATGGGCAAGTGTGATGGTTGTAAGGAAATGTTCCCGTGCTTTCTTCCTCTCTCAGTTTTTGCCTGTTATTCCTTTGACTCTCCTCGATTACAATGGTACTCCTAATCTCTGATATCAATTACCCTATGGTAAGGTTTATTGCGTCGCTCCTCCGAAGGAGTATTCTTAAAAGAACAAACTAAAATAGTTAAAATAAATTGAAATGTAAACTAAAAAAAAAAAAGTTTGTTCATACAACATACCTGTAGTGTTTGTACATTTTGTACTTATGGTCCTTCAGTATGTTTTGCATCGTATTCTCGATAGTCAAGCTCACAGTGGGATTATCCAAATCCAGTTCGAAATGTGTTTATTGGAGTTTGAATATTCATTGAAATGTAGTTAGCCATATATAATTTAAAAATCTATAGTACTGAAAAGAAAATTAAGTAAGATGTTACTTTACCAATAGTTTTTGTTTCACGAGTTCGATATTCACCTCAGTAATCTCTAACCAATCATGTGCGCGAACACAAAACGACTCATACAAGTACGCCTATCTGGTTGTTGAGAGTGTTAGTTTCTTTCCATAATGTCATCTTATTCCTTTCACTGAATTCCACATGTATTCTTCCTTCCCTTCCCACTCTCATATTCAAAAGTTCTCCCCTGGAATGTCCACGAGAGTGACCGGTCGAGGTACTACTAGGTGTTTCACAAATGTTAGTAAATGACTGAAAAAATAGAACTTAACGTAACATTGTTCAGAAACTGTATTACCTCCAGCTTCATGAGTAGAATCAATAGTAGCAGGGACGAGTTCATCATTTTCAGTGTCATCAAAAACAGAGTCCGCCCTACTTTTCAAACCAGCAGCCATAATGATAACCTACAAGAGTTAGCATTATATGTTTTCGTTAGTAACCAAAACAACATAAAAAGTGCAACACTAATAATGAAAAAGAAATAAAAACTAACACTTATGTGTCAATAGTTTCAACATCCTCGTCGTCGTCATTAATGAATTGATTTTCATCTTCTTATTCATCAGTAGTCGCTTCATCTAATGTTGCCAGATCAACAATATCTAGCTTACACAACTGGTTATCTTCTAAAGACTAGTCCACTCTATTTCAGCCTTCATGTAGTATGAATTCAGCCTGATATATTATTTCGTCCACAACTTCCATATTTTCAACTTTTTGGATATCCCATAAACTTTTATTATAAATTTGTTGAACAACTTTCAAATCTTTTCCATGTTTTAGATCGTTGATATAGACAACTTGTTTTTCTTGGTTGGCAAGGATGAATGACTCATTTTTAAACCATTATTGTGAAGTGTTTAACGTTCTTAAACCCAAATGAGTGTGATATCTCCATTTTTTTTTATTGTCCGTGTTATGCCAGTCGCATCTAAATATCATTACTTTTCTTGCACAACTAAATGATGCTTATAATACTTCCGTAAGTACGTTGTAATAATTGCTTGAACCGTGAGAAGTACCGCTTTCTCCATGAACCATTATTCCACTATTTTGTGTAACATGTCCCGCATCATTCATTATTGTAGTATAACGTACTCCATTTACAATACAAGTTGTATACGACCGAAATAATGAACTAGGTCCAATAGCCATTGCTTAAAAATCATCACACTTGTTTCCACTCTTGCGTATTTCAAGTACTTTTTTAAATCAATTAGGAAACTCTTGTTCGTGTTTTTTATTTAAATCATCTGATGTCCTTATAGTTGGTCAAATCAAAACTAAATGTTTACTACAACAAATGAAATGAATAAACATTTATTTTAGTTAATATCGCATAACTACCGAAAGAAAACAATCCAAATTACCTCAAAATACTTACGTAAAAAAAGTACTTATTTCGTCGCAGTTGTTTATAATATACCAATGTAGCATCTGTATATCCACTAGATTTAGGGTAATATTTGATGCCTTGCCCAATGGTCTAACATTATGTCTATATATCTCATACTCACCAAATGTATATCTCATACTCACCAAATATTTCAATATTTGGATTATGATCGTCATTTCTCTCCTACATATTTATCCTAGTCTCCATCCCACTAGAATAAGATGAAGAGAAGTTTAGAAACTCGTTCATCACATACTCTTCTGCTATACAACCTTCTGGTCTAACTTTGTTCATCACATGACCCTTTAAAGTACCTAAACTTCTCTCAAAAGGGTACATCCAACTATAGCTAACTGCCTCGACAACCTTACATTCGTACGACAAGTGTACAACTAAGTGCACCATTTCGTCAAAAATTGCTGGCGGAAAGATTTTCTCCAATTTGTAAAGAATTATAATTATTTCATCATGTAGCCGATCTAACTCACTTACACGAAGTGTCTTCGAACATAAATTGGAGACGAAAACACATAACTAAACAATAGTAGTAGTTATCTCCTTCGGCAATAATTTACGAATACCAATGGGATAAGTCGTTGCAGCATATACAGACATGTGTTGCAAACCAAAAAGTTTCCCTTCGTTCACACTAACACAACGTGAAATGCTTGATCTAAAATCAACAGGAAACTTAACTGATTTGATGAAGTTTAAAAATTTCACCCTCTCTTCACTTGTCAAAGTATAAGTGGCATGCGGTTTAACGACTTGTCCCCCTTGCTTCTTTAAGTGTAAATCTTTTCTAATTTTAAGATCTTGCAAGTCCAAACGAGCGTTGAACGTGTCTTTAGTCTTTCCTTCAATATTCAATACGGTTCCAAGAAAGTTCTCGTACACGTTTTTTTCAATGTGCATGACATCCAACTTATGTTGTAGTAATAGTTTTGACCAATATGGAAGGTCAAAGAAAATACTCTTCTTCCTCCAATTGTTTTCAAATTGTTTCCTCTTCTTAACCTGTTTAGAAGGATGTTTACTCGGTACCGGAAAATTAATAGTACTTAGTTGGTCTAAGATCTCTTCTCCATCCAATGATTATGGAGGTTCAAATAGTTCGGGCTTCTCATAAAAAGTTTACTTTTGCGCAAACAATGATCCATTGGGAGGTATTGTCAATGTCTGGTATAAGCAATTTTTCCTCTAATTCTAACACTTGAAGTTTGTTCCTTACATATAGGGCATGCTTGATAACCTTTCGTACTCTAACCAGATAAATCATCATACGCTGGAAAATCATTTATGGTCCATAGGACAGCAGCATGTAGTTTAAAGTGTTCATCTTTATAGCCATCGTACCTTCGAACCCCATTATTCCATAATTCCTTCAATTCATCAATCAATGGTTGTAAGTACACATCTCATCTCTTTCCAAGAGATTTTGGACCAGGAATTAGCAAAAGACATGATAAAATTCATTTCTTTCATGCATTTCCACGATGGAAGATTGTATGGAACAATTGTCACAGGCCAAACGTTGTAAGAGGTACTCAAATTCCCAAATGGGTTGAATTTGTTACTAGATAATTCTAGCCGCACATTTCTTGAATCCAAAGCAAATAGTCGCCCTCTACTGGATGTCGTAAGACACCAGGCTCGTCAATTTGCTTTTCTTTATGACATCGCATATCTAAAGATGTTGTTTGGACGAAAACATTCGCTTAAGTCTTGGAATTAAAGGAAAATGATGCAATACTTTATGTGGAATTTTTGTCCTTTTTTTGCTTATTAACTTACATCGAGACTCACCACAAGTCGGACATTGATCAAGATTTTTATACTCATCCCTATAAAGTATACAATCATACTTGCAAGCGTGAATTGAGTCGTATGTTAACCCTAAATCCGCAATTTTCATTTCGCTTCATAAAATGAATTAGGGATGCAAACATTACCTTCACCAAATGCAAAGTTCAAGAACTTCAACAACTGATCGAATGATTTGCCGCTCCACTTGTTAGTGACCTTATAATACATAAGTTTAAGCAAGAAATGTAATGAAGAAAATCTTGTACATTCGGGATATAATTGATCACATGCTTCCTTCATTAGATTATCAAACTCTTCCGATCGCTCGTTTTCTTCTTCAATACTTGTAATATTTGTTTCAAAATTTTGATTATTTTCTTGCACATCTTCTGATTCAATACTTTCACGATTGATATAATTCAACATTTCCAATATTTCATTATCGTTATTGTGATCAGTGGACTCATCAATATTCATTCTTTGTACCTGTACTTGCCTAAGTCTTTCACGCTTTAGCATAGATAAATCAACAGGTTCACCATGATATACCTAATGATCATACGATGCTAACATTCCATTTATCAATAAATGGTGTTCTACATCTTTTAAGGTATGTTAGGAACCATTCATACATTTCTTGCAAGGACATCGAATTTTACCCAAAAGTTTCACATGATTCTTGGCCATTTCTAAAAAATGTTTTACATCTTCTGCGTATTCAATAGAAAATTTGTCTCTATTTCTTAACCAATCTTTGTTCATTTTACTCTACTATTAATGTAGCACCCTCTTTCATTGTTCAACGAACAAGCCTACATGATTAGTGTAGACAAACAATTAGAGTGTGCTATATACCGGTAATAAGCTACAAAAATAAGAGCTATTGAATTTACTGGTAATAAGCTATTGAATTACTAATTAGTAATCCAACGATTCATAAAATTTATTGGATTCCAAATTTTGCTTCACATTTCCCCTAATTTCTCTCTTTCTTCTACTTGAAAACAAAGTAATTATAAATTTCTCTAATTCTAAACAATTACAGCTACATAATCCTAAATCCTAAACAGTGCAAAAAAACAATTCTTAATGACAATCATAAACATACCACAGAAACAGATGCCTATATTCGAAATCGATTGATTCCCACAAAAATTCAAGTAATCAAACAAAGCAATCTAGAAAAGAATTACAGCAAGCATGAGAACAAGTCTAATTGTTTTACATTAACATACTTTAGAAACAAACAACAACCAACATAATGGAGAAACCAGTTGAAAGCTCATTACTTATTTCTTTCAAAGGTAAGCAACCAATGCTATTATCACAAAAATTTCACATCAAATTTCTTAAAAAAGTAATATTATTTCTTAAACAAGTAATATTATTAAAGTAGTTGTTTCGATGAATAGTGATTTGTATTCAAATAAGTATACCAACAAATTAACACTCCAATAATTTTGTCTAAATTTGAAGATTTCAATAATAAAAAATGCTTTGTTGTCCATTTTTCTATAAAATTTTTAAGTATACCAACATGCACAAATTAACACTCCATTTTCTTTAACCAAAAACCAATAAGTAAACAATATAGTTTTGAATTCAATTTTGATTCGAAACCATCAACCGAATTACACTACTCAAATAGGCACATGAGCATAAACAAACACACCCACATCAATTAGAAAAAAATCAGTTTCAATTTGAATCAATAAAGTTCGAAACAATTCAGCACGATGAATGTGATAGGATCCATGATCCATATTGATATCAAATAACCTTAAAACTACAAGATAATGAAAAAGAGAAAATAACCTTAGAGATTGAGGGAGAAAATAAAAAAGGAAACTCGACGAGTGTACGCGGGCGCGAACAACGGTGGTGGTCAGGAGAGTTTTTGGGAGAGTTTTGAGAGAATTAGGGGAAAAAATTTGAAAAATGGAAGAAGAATCATGGTTCTGTAATCTGTAACAGACCTAAGGAGACGGAATAACGTTCCGTCGCCTTAGCCAGTTTTAAAAATAAACATGGTGAGGCTAAGGTGACGAAAAACTAAGTTTCTGTCGCCTTAGCCTTTCGTTTTTTGGGGGAAAACAAAATGTTGAGATTCAGACCTAAGGCGACATAAACTTACTATTTTGTCGCCTTAGCTTCAAGCGTTTCTCCAAACCCTAAAACAAAACGTCAAAGTGAGCACCCTAAGGCGACGGAAGCAACCTCCGTCGTCGAAACTTCTGTCACCTAAAGCATTTTTTCTTGTAGTGATTTAATGACTTCATTAGCCACCTAATAACTATAAGATTAAATATTAGATTCTCACGAAGTTTATGAGATTGATAATGCCTTAAACAAAGAAAACACGCACAATCAAAGTTCTTGAGCCAAGTGTAATTAGGGGTTGATCCAAAATCCTTTTGCCAAGGGGATGTATTGTTAAAAACTGGGGTCGAAGCTGATTGATGATGTATGTGGCTGCATAAAAAGTATCCAACCAAAGAAATAGAAGGAAGCTTGAGCAAGGAAGATAAGGAACATTTCAATATTATGATAGTATTTCTTTTCAACAATCTCATTTTGTTGACTAGTGTGGGGACAAGAGTGTCTAAACATAATGCTCTTATCTTTGAGAAAGGTGGAGAAGGCTCAAAATTCCCTCCCCAATTGGTTTCAAGAGTTTTGAGTTTTCTTTCCAACTTATTTTCAACTAGAGTTTAAATTGCAAGAGGGTGGAGAAGGAATTACTCTTGGCTTGCAAAGGATATATGTGTGTATCTTGTATGGTCATCAACAAAACTTTTATGTAATATTTATAACTCAAGGTGTAGGGATGGGGAGGGACCCTAAAGATCACATAGCACTAAGTCAAATGGATGGGAAAAATGAGAATTAGAGTTGTAGAAAGGGAGACAATGAGATTTTCCTAATAGACAAGCATCACATAACATTAATTTTTCTTTTCATTACTTGAAGCCGGCACATTTCAACTTTTAAGAAAAAAATGGACAATAGCAAACAATTGTATGACTTAACCATTGGTGACATAAATATTTGGTCACCCTACAATGAGACTGAGACACTAACGCTAAAGGAAATTTAATAAGATTTATGAGAAAACTGGATGGAAACAAAGCAAACTCTTTATTTGTATTGACTTGAACTAAGAATTGATAAAAGCCATTTTTAAGATCTCATCGCAGCATCACCTTCTTTGAATGATTGTCCTTCATAAGGAAAAAAAACATCCTTATCAGTAGTTAACTTAGCTATGCTCATTAGATTTCTCTTAATGTGTGGTATATGAAGCATATTTTCCAGCACAATGGACTGTCTATTTGTGAAATTAGAGAAGACACTACTAGAACCAATATGTTTTTATGCTTAAGTTGTGAGCCATTTCCATCTGCCAAGGATTTATCACTAATATATGTATCGTAAGAATTTAGATTACCAATATCAGTCGTGATGTGACTCGTTGCTCCATTATTAGCTATCCATCTTTGATCATTGACAATATCAAGTGTTGTTAAGTATGGTGCACTAGTGCTTGATGTTCCAATACTATTGTTTGTTGAACCATTAGGGTTATTAATGTCTTCAAAGTGTTGGTAGCAAACTGTATTGGAATAGTGGCTAGTCTAACCACATATATGGCACAGGGGTTCGTCTCTTCTTTTTCCACCTCTTCCTCCATCGGCACTACCACGTCCATTACCTTTTTGTGTTCTGATTGCTTTGTTGAAATCCCCCACGACCCGAGACATTTTGATTAGTGGTACTACCATCTTTTCCTTACTCTATCGATAGGCAAAGTTTGCATACATGTCTGGTTCTGCCAAGGGAGTTTAAGAGGTGCATCGAGCTAGAGTACCCTCAAATGTGACAAGAGTCAAAGACAACTCAAGTCTAGAATCAATATCCTTCCCTTCCATCGATTAGACAATTGGGATATACTCTGCATCTAGACTAGCAAGTGTATAAGAGAACAGATCCATCTAGTGAAACAAGGTTACCTGCTAGTTTGAGGTTGTTCGAGCCTTGCTTCATTATGGTGAGGTACTCTGACATCTTCAGAGAGCCCTTTTTTTTATTCTCTAACAAACCTCGCGTCTAATTTACATTATCTTTTCTTGTTGCTCTATATATTTTCTCCAGAGCACTGCAAACTTCCTTAGAGAATCCACAGGCAACAATGTCTGTTGCTATCGATGGTGTCATGGAGCTAAATAACCACTCACACCACACATGAACCATGATTTTTCATTCCTCAAATTGAGGGTTCGGCTCAAATTGCTTCACTATTTCATTAACCACCTCAATGAGTTGAGAGGGTTATTTCTCTGTACGAAGAACATACCCTTCTATTCTATGTCGTCTGATAATGGTGAGAATTATTCCATGCTAAAGTAGATAGTTATTCTTATCTAGCTGGACAGACATTACAACTCTTAAAGAATGGCTATAGGGTGAAAATATATTACCCATCAAAATCTAAGTCTGCGGCGATTAAGTTTGAGTAAGACTTTCAACTGAGGATGAGCTATCAGCCATTGAAACAAAAGAGCGAGCCTTGGCTCAGATACTTTGTTCAAAATTAAAGTGAATACCACCAACGCTCACAATAGAGAAAAAAAGAATTCTTGTTTTGCAATTTTTAGGGCACACTGCCTTCGTAAAATAGTTCACATGATAGGGCATTTACAAAATAGATAAAGCCAATATACAACATCCATGTGGAGGTGAAGGATAACAACGTTACAACAGAAAAAATCAGTGAGGCAAATAACATCGTGTAGGAGGTTTATGAGAACAATGTCATCTAAGAGGTTGTGATTCTAACATTTTTAAACAGGACGATTTGCTCAATTCTTCATTGTGACTGATGTCGACTCCTCTATTTTTATTTTTATAATTTTGCAAGGACTGGGGTGAGGATTACCCTTAGAGATTCGACTGACCGATTCCCCATTGAGATGTTTTCCTACTAAATTTTTTAATTTTTCTTTTTTTATAAATGATTCTTTCCAAAATATTGCAAATATATATATATATATATATATAAAAAGTTTGTATTAGATAGTTAATTATTACAAAAAAATATCTATTCATTTGAGTAAATATTTCAACCAACAAAAATTTTATCTAAAATTATAATAGGTAGAACAAGAATAAATAAATACATTTCAAAAGTTAAAATTAAAAAATATAAACCAAAATGAATAATACATTCCTCTCCATCTCCTATTAACTTGGGATTTTTTTTCTCCCCATTCACTTATCCATTTGTCACCTAAATGGGGATTGGCCATGTCTTGGTACATAGGGGTGAAAGGAAAATTAAAAAATCGATGAAATCGAACTGAACCAAACTGATCCAATGTATTGGTTTATTTTTTTTTAAAATAATAAAGGATCGATTGGTTTGATCTTTTAAAAAATCAAAATATATTAGTTCGGTTTCGATTCCCAATGAAAGAAAAAATTGAACCAACCACATATCTACTTCCTAAGAAAAAAATATTAGTATTTAAATTTGATGAAAAAGCAAATTAAATGTGAAATACGAAGTAAAATATTATAAATATTGTGATATTTATGGAAAATGTTGTCTTTTATTAATAAAATAAAAAATATTAGAATCAAATTGAAAATTAGACAAAAAAATTTCAAAACAAACCAATTTTATATTGAATCAATACTGAAAACCAAATCAAAACCGAATTCAACCAAACAATGATTTTGTCCTTTCTTGAACATCGGTTGGATCAAATTATTAAAAACAGACAAAACAGAACCGAAATCTCTTTGCTGGTAGGAAAAATGAGCCACTCTAGTTGGTGGCCATTCTTTGGGACAAACTTTTTAGGATTTTTAGTTTCAGTTTTTTTTTTTTTTTTTTACTTCGTTCCTTCTAGTTGCCGTCTTAAGGGTTCTGTTTGTGTTGCTGCACTCAGTAATGAACTTGTGGATAATGTGAATCAGTTAGATTGAATATAGTGTTGCCCGGGACAAGAGTCGAGTTTGGATAGATTTGTCTCATCCCATTTTAGTTTTGGTAGGACCGTACACCTCAATCATCGATGTAGTTATCGATTTACCCTAAATAACACTCAAAAGTCGACCGATTTGCTATCAACGATGGTTGACAAGCTTTTGCACTGGGACTTTCAGAAGTCTATAAAAGTATAAGGCCATGGATAGCTCCAATTATTCCATCCTTTGGAATTGCTTTATTTTGCGTTTTCATTGACTTGGTATTTTGTTGTAAGGGGTACGTGCCCTAGCTCAGTGATCTGTTGTGGTGGGTTTTGCCGTTATTGAATGGAATTTAGCTGCTTTGGAAAAAAATAGTTTTGAACATTTTTATTAACAACATAGATACAATTGAAAAAAAAGTTGAGAATGTTTTTAAGACGATTAATATTTGTATAATCTAACATGACGAGCATCAAAATTGGCAGAGCAAAATTCAAGCAGCACCTTGCAGGACCTAATAAGATTTGATTACGTGTTCAAATCTTCTGTCTCCAAATATTATTAAACAAAAAAAAAAAAAAAAAAAAAAAAAAAAAAAAAAAAGAAGAGAGAGAGAGAGAGAGAGAGAGAGTATATATAAAACTATTCTTTTACCATCTACTTTTTCCATCCACTTAACTTCTGTGCAACTCATGATTTCCCACTAATAAACTCCTTCGCTTAGAAGAAATGTCTTTACCTTCACCTTTTCCATCCATTAGTGAAATTCAAATGCCCAATCAAACAGTAGACTATGTGAAATAACTTCCATTACAATCACAAATAACCCCAACATGAAAATACAAAAATACCCTCAAGTCTACAGAAGAAGAGTACACAAAAAACATATCATAAACTAAAAAAAAAAAAAAAAGTAAAAAACAACAACAATGCATATAGCCTCCTCTTTCTTTACTGATTCAAAAAAAAAAAAAAGAAACAGATGATGATCATACGATTGTTCAGTTCCAAACGGAGTCCTACAGTAAAGAAGAAACGTACGTCCCTCTCCCTCAGCTGATCCTTTAGTTCTTCCTCTTCATAATCTATGAAGTTTTCGACTTTGGATTCTTCTTTGCTACTTGTCTCCTCGTAATCGAATTCTTCATGCCGATGAAGAACAGCAATGCTCCCAACAATGCCAGATTCTGTGTCATTTAACCCACAAAAGTTCAATGTCAGCTAGTATATTATCCAGATTTATTTCACACGAGTTTGGAGAGTTTCGGCTTATTTTTTATGGGCTTGTTTCAAAAAATAGTATTTGGATTGTATTCAAATAATAGGATACAAAATTATGAAAACATCACAGAGAATTATGATGATCATATTGTTTATGGTTCTCAATTTTGGAAATAAAGCTAAAAAACACACTTTCACCTCTAGTTTACTTGCTTCGTACCTCTTTTTTCAGGTTTCAATAAACAGAAGTTTTTAAAAACTTTATTTTGTTTTTGAATTGGCTTAGAACTCAAATGTACTTTAATAAGGTAGGTGAAAAGCTTACCAAAGTATTGAGCAAAAACAAGCCTAATACTCAAAAATAGAAAGCCAAAAACCAAAGGGTTATCAACATGACAGAAAATTGAACAATTCTTGTTAAAGGATCCTAACCAAATGCATAATTAATTTTCGGATTACTTCAAGCTCAAAAGGTGACAAAAACAATCAGATTTATCATTAAGGTTGAGTATTTCAATTACCTGAGTGAATTTCACAAAGAGTTGGTTGAATTCCTTCTTCTCAACGTCGTAGTTATAGAAATCGTACAAGATGGGTGCAGTAATAGCCTGATGCAAGATCTGCCCAGCAAGAAACACAACATTCAACGATTCAAACCAGTTGTTCTTGGTAGATAAATGAACATTTATCACAAAAATTGGCTCTCTTATTATAACATACCAGTAGAAATGCTCCAATGGAGCTGTTGAAGATGAAGAGTAAACTTCCAAGGCCCTTCAACGCGATGGCACCAGCTACAAGATGTAAGATCTGTAACCAACAAGAACACTTAGATTGCCACTTAAAATCAATGAAAATGGAAAAAAAAACATGAAAAATGATGAGTTAGTTGATAGTATTAAATTTCCGTAGGTAATTTGACATTTTTCAACATAATTTTAGAACAGGATTCAAACTTCAAAGTCGTATTCAATGAACATAAGTTTATGCATTGATTGGAGATTTAACACGTTAAAACAGAAACCAATGAACATTTTCTCACCTCAACTTTTGGAAAATCCAACCCAGTATTAGATTCAAAGTTCCGAGAGAAAACGTTGAATTTCAGCTTCAAATACTTGGCCGCCGATCCTCCATCAGAACCAAAATCGTTAAACCTAACAACATAGATGAAATCAAGAACCAAAAAAGGGTTTTGATGCAAAAAAAAAAAAAAAAAAAAAAGATAATCCGAAGGGGGAGAGCAAAATTAACAAGGAACTAAGCACATTATTTGGTAAAACTCACAGATCTGAACTAATAACAGAAAGAAACAAGGCTAATGAAACAAAAAAGCAATAGCAGCCATGATTTCGAAATTCAAAAAGCTCAACAACTAAAACCCCAAATGAGGGTTTCTCTCGACACACATTCAGAAAGTGACCCTACATCTTCAAATTCAATTTTCAAGCGAAGAAATCTCAGATAAATCAAAATGAAAAAAATAAAAATAAAAGAAGATCTGAGTTGCTTACTCTTGCCAAGCAGACAAAAGAAAGACTGAGACGAAGAGAACTCTTCCGACGAACGAAATTAAAGCCATTACTGCAAGTAACAACAACTCCGGTTCCAATTTCAAATCTAGAACAAGAGGAGAAGAAGAAGGACAGAGACTATGAGAAGAAAAAACACCAAAAAAATCAAATACTTTTTCTTTTTTTTTCTCTGTTGGTCTGAAAACTTCAGACTTCTCTGGTCTTGCTCTGTTTCTCTCTCTTACGCTCCTCTGTTTAAATATTAACTCGGCGCGACTGTGCAATTTATTTTTACATTTACGATTTTTTCACTCGCGACTACGATATTTTTTTGTACTCGCTTTTTAAATTGACTGTGTTGATCACAGATTGCCTCCACGTACACCAGCCAATCATATTCGTTTGATTGGCAAAAGTATACCACGTGGCAGTGTAATTGGCGAGAGTGCCAACGTGGCTTTTATGAATTTTGTCGTTCACTTAGTGACATTATTGACAAGTAAATGGACGGAGTGAAAGTAAAATTAATTTTACATAAAAGTTATTTAGGGATTATTTTGAGATATTAGAAATAAATAATTATTTTTACTCATTTTAAAAAATATTATAATATTAATTAATAGTTCATGTTTATGAAATATTAAGGAGGTGTTTGTTTATTGGTTTTAATTAAATTGGACGTGTTGGTTTTATCTGCTTGAACATTAAGTGCCCAAATAAGTGGGTCATAAACCTATAAAATAAATCTTCCAAATTTTTATTACAATCACTCTATCAAACCACTCTACAAACCAGCAATTACCTCGAAACCAACAACAAAATCAATGGGCTATAAAAGGAATAACTCACTCTATCTTATATATATGTTGAAGAATCTCCACATTATCAATGTTGGACATTTGCCACAAGGTGTGAGTATTCCAACAACCTCCAATACTCCTCATACCTAAACATTCAAAATAAACACTCCATAAAATCTCAAACAAACACCTTATAAAGAATGATTGAAAAAAAGTTTAGTTTTAATAATTTTAGGAGGTCAAGTTAGGATGAGTTAGGGTTAGTTACACTAAGCAATTCTAACCGAGCGTGTGGTTTAAATTTTTTTTTTTTTTTTTTCAATCAACTATACTTATTATATTAATTATCTTCAATTATTAAAAACAAAAAAAAAAAATCATAGCCTAACATCAATTTTTATCACTTTACAATCTTACCCGTCAAACGATAATTACTAGAAATTCATTTTCCATCCCTTGGTTAGAGGGGTAGCTAAACCTGTCCGGGAAGAATTAGAAAAGATGAATCTTCCGTCAAATAATGCCTAATAACAACGCCTCCACTTTCACCTTTCCCAGTTTGATGAAAACTACAACAAAATAACGGCATGAATATAAAAAAAAAAATTAAAAAAAAAATTCAGCCAGCTAGGAAGCAAAGCACGTGATGCACGTGAACACAGTAGCTGACCGAAACGTTTTGTTTTTGTATAAAACTTGATATGAGATCCGCATCTGAAGCTGACCCCATCCCTTAACTCCGAAACCAAATTCCTACCATTTTAAAAAAAACATTAATGCTTGTTTTACTTTAATCACTGAAATTTTAGCATAAATATTTATTTTTTTATTTTTGCCTGTTTTTAAAATCAAAATCCAATTTAAAAAACTAAAAAAAATAGCTTTCAAAAACTTGTTTTGTTTTATGAAATTTGATTATGATTCATATACTTACTTAAAAAGAAGATAAAACTTAGGTATAGAATTTAGATAAATTTACGCTTAATCTTAAAAACAAAAAATGAAAAATCAAATAGTAATTAAACAGTGCCTTACTTATTAATTTTTTATTTTTAAAATTTAAATTTATAATTACTAATCCAACACTCTACGACTTCATCTTTGTTTTTAAAAATCAAATCGAAATTTAAAGTTTCTAAGTATTTGTTTTAGTCTATGAAGTTTAGTTAAGATTTAACTACTTAACAAAAGAAAAGAAGCAGATTGAGAATATTGGGCAAGGTTGGAGTCCCTTGATCAAAACATGGAAGAAATTATGAAGCTTCTTATTAAACTTCAGTTTGTTGCTTAGTTAGATTAGTTAGGTTAATTGTATTTTCTTCTTCCAATTGCTTTGAGCTCTGCCCTCGTGCTTCGACTGCTGTCCAAGAATCACCAGCTATCTATTTTGCTTAAAATCTGTACTACCTTTGTCATTACGACGTACAAAAGCCTTTGCTTTTATTGCCCAAGAAGAGCGGCAACCAGTTGTTCCCACTCTTGCTACCCCTTCTTTTATTGTTCTTGTAACAACTGCGACAACCAACTCTCATAGGTGTTTGTTCGTGGAGTTTAATTAACTTTCACGTGTTAGATTTTATTAAATGGTTGTTTGGAAATCTAAAAGATGAAGGACTTAAGTACTCCAATAAGTGCTTCATAAATCCACAAAATAAATTTATATGTTCTAAATAAGTGTTTCATAAACCGACAAAATAAGTAATCCAAATTTTTTATTGCAATCATTCTACCAAAACCATCATACAAACAAGCAATTACCTCGAAACCCACAACAAAACCACCTCACAAACAAACAACCATATACAAATTTTTTTCCAAAACCATGAAACAAACAAGTATTTAATTCTAAACACTCTACTAAAACTATCAAACCGACGACCTATTATAAAAAAATCTCTAAATACTCCTAATAACTCCTCATATCTAAACACTCATAATAAATACTTCATAAAATCTCAAACAAACACCCCCTCATGCTTCTGATACCCTCCCGATTTTCACTTCAAGAACGCCCAACAAAGCTCAAACACTTCTGCTTAGTTGTTACTGATAGCCAAATGCATGCTAGTGATGCTAGTCTTTACCAAAGATCTCAACACTATTTTAAACAACATCTTGGATGTTGTTAAAACAGTTGATGCTGCTCCTTCTCCTAGTATGCTCATGAAGGGTAAGCTTCACTATGCTTTCACCGACTTTAAATCCTTTTTGCCATTCAATGTTTGGGTTCTTAATTCTGGTGCTTCCACTCATATTTGTTTTCGATTTTTTGCCTCAGGGTAGTCATCTTGTTAATTTTGCTGGATCAGTTAAGATGTTTAGTTCATTTGTTCTGCGTAATGTTCTTCAAGTTCCTTAGTTCGATTATAATATCCTTTCAATTAGTATGTTAACTATAGATGTTGTTGTTACAATTAGTTTTTCAAATAATCAATGTGTTATTTCCGGAAAACTGTACCTTGAGTAAGATTGGCAACGGTGAATCGAAAGAATAAGCCTATGTTTTTTAAGAAGAACACCCTGTTAGTTTAGCTACAACCGTGAAACAAGAATTAGTCTCTCTATGGTAGTCTAGATTCGAGCATCATTCGTATGCTCATTTGTATGTACTAAAGAATGTTTTACATTTTTCTATTAGTTCCTCCACTCATTTCTTTCCTTGTACCATTTGTCCTCTTGCAAAACAAAAGAGACTATCATTTGTATTTCAGAACAAATTTTCAATAAAATCATTTGATTTGATTCATGTTGATATTTGGGGTCCTTTCTATACTCCCTCTCAGCTCATATATTTTTTTCTAACTATATACATGGGCAATATGTTGCACAATAAGTCTGATATCTCAACTATTGTTCCTTCCTTTTATTTTTTTTTAACCTTGTTTCAACTCAGTATGCTGCAAAGATTAAGAAGTTTTTGTCTGAAAATGCCAAAAAGCTGGTTTCTTAAAAGTTTTTTTTCAAGAGAAAAAAGGGTCATCCATCACTTCTCGTGTATAGGAAGACTCGAGGAGAACTCTGTAGTAGCTAGAGAGAAAGCACCAATATATTTTGATTATAGCTCGAGCTTTGTATTATTAGTCTCATGTTCCACTTTCATTTTGGATAGAGTGTGTCTTAACATCTGTTTACTTGATCAACAGAACACCTGCGGACATTCTTAAATGAAGAACTCCTTTTGAGGTTTTGAATCATGAAATTCTTGATTACTCATTTTTTAAAGTATTTGAATCATGAAATTCTGTGTTGCAAAAAGTTATGCAACGTTGGCGTCCATGAAAGTTAGCAGCTGATGTCTCGCTCTTGCATCTACTAATTTGGTCTATGTGAGGTAGTGGAAAACTGTCTTTTGGACAAGTCTTGTTGAGATTAATGAAGTCAATGCACGTGCTCCACATTTCATTTGGCTTCTTCACTGGAATAATATTGGATAGCCACTCGGGGTAATGTACCTTCTAAATGAACTTAGTCTCTAACCACTCTTCTAATTGTTCGACGATGACTTCATTTCATTCATTATTGAATGCTTTTCTCTTATGGCGTACCAGATTATGTCGTGGTCGACATTTGAGCCTGTGGACTGTAAGTTTTGGATCTACCATTGGCATGTATCAGCGTCCTCTTATAAATGCCACACGGCTTTCTCGTTATTTTGGATCCAGAACGATAACAATGTTAATTGTTTGTGTTTTGTTCAGCAAGGGTACGACCTCTAGTTCTTCTACATGTCTCTTCTGCCTCGTTCAGCACCTCTTGAATAAGTATTCAGGTCTATGTTCGAAGACTGACTTTCGTCAGCTGCTATCTCTTGGACAACCTTACTTGGGACCAACTTCTCTTCTATAACTCTTATTTTGATAACTTCTACCATACCTTATAAGGCTATGTAGTAGGATTCTAGATGTTAGTTGTTCTCCTTGTACCTGGCCTACCCCTAGAGGAGTAGGGAACTTCGTTAGCTTGTGGTAAGTTAACGCCACTACTCTTAGCCAATGTAGTTCTCAACATTACATTGTATGTTGAGCTGTTGTTCACCACAAGAAAGTTTAAAAAGTGGAGGACTATGTTGTCCCCTTCGCCAAAAGTCACAAAGAGTTCTGCTAAACCTTTTGGGATCAGAGTGTTCCCACCAAATTAGACTGGGGGACTGTTGTCTCCTCTAATAGGTTCTCTGATGATAATTAGAATTTTTTGAGGTGGTAGTGAATTTTTGCCTCCCCTTCTTTTGTTGGAAGGTTATGATGCTTTCTCACCTTCTTCTACATATTCTTTCAGGTGTCCTCTTCAAATGAAGGAATCTATAGACTCTTTCAAATTAGAGCAGTCTAAGGCCATTATTTTGCTCGTTAGATCCTGCCTTGATCTTATTTAGCCACTTCAACATCTGTTTATCATGAATCTATATCATAATTTATTCTACTGGTCCCACAAACATAGTGTACTTTTTGAACCGACAAGAAGGTACTCTTTTTCAGTCTAACCTCTCCTTTCGCTCTGGGCGTTCATCCACCTTACGCTTGTGTGATTCCTTATGGTTGGATTCACGCTGATTGAAAGAATTTTCACACTCTGGAATATAGCAATGTCCTTCAATATTGCCCGAGTAAGTAGCTCAACATACGTGGGAGCGACTTTCTTTCCCAAGGACCATAGGAATTTTTCATCCTTAAGTCTAGCCACAACTGCTGTTAGAGTCATATCTTCAGTGTACCCTTTGACTTGCAATGTCTCGTTGTTGAGCGTGTTATTCACTCCTGTAGGGTTTCATGGCTTTGTTGTTTCACAATTAGTAAATGGGTGACGAAGGCTTTGGTAAGCTTCTAAAATGATGAGATAGATTTCTGCTGGGTTTCTTGAACCATCTTCTTGCTAGTTTTATGAGCGTAAATGAGAAAGCTCGGCATTTGATTATATCTCAAACTCTATGAAGTTTCATCCATGACCAAAATGTGTCTTAATGTTCTATAGAAGCTTTGGACCTGTTGTAAGGGTTTTATCGACAGAAGTTTGAACTTTGATGGGACTACTTCCCTATAATTTCGTCAGTGAATGAAGGGTCAACTTGATCAACTAAATTATCCAGGTCGAGTACGTCCTTGTTTTGGAAGAGACGTAGCTGAGCTAACTAAGGTTGGTTCTCAGTTTCTTTAAGTGCTTCATTCTTCCAGCGCTGGTTGATCAAATGTCTCAGGTTCGTTTCAAGTTTGATCTCGTCACTTGGGCATTTGGGATCCTTGAAGGATGCTGGGTGTAGGACCCTTGAGCGTTGCTCTGTTGCTGGCTGCTTCTCACTGATTATGTCCTAGAGCAACCTTCACTTTGCTAACAAGCTATTTGGTGTATCGAGTACTTCTTCCTTTGATCATTACCACCTAGTCGAAGTCGTTCGACCGATCTTTGGTATTTAGAAGGAGCTTGTCTCAAAGCCTCAGTTGTTGAGGCTTTTCCCTTTGTAACGTTCCAAACCAAGGGTGTAGATTTGTTCAACGAAGCCTTCTTTTTGGTAGGTCATCATTTCATTGCCTCTTGTGATGCTTGTTGGTTCTCAATAATGATCGCCTAGGTTGGATGGGTTTTTTTAGTAACTTCATCGATTGACCTAGGTTCTCCGTCATTTCTTACACTTATTCGTTAAGGAAAACCATTGCAGGTTCTTACCTCCATGGCACCCTCAGGGGGCTTCGTCTTCTCGTTATAACCTTCAGTCATTACTACTTGACAGTGCAACAGTCATAAGTATTAGTTAGACTTGGTTGACTCTTGAGTGAGAGTTCAAACCTCCATGGCCAACCCTCGTTGGGTCCCAATCGACCCTTGAAGGTTCTGGCCTCACTTCTAAAGGGTTCTAACCCTCTCAGTGCAACTCCCAACCGTTATTAGCTGATCTAGATGTTACTTGGACTCGATCAAGTCCTGGTGGAAAGTTCTAACATGTTCGAGTCCAAACTTCTGTGGTTGGTCCTAGAGGGGGGGGGGGGGGTCAAAGTCTTCTTTGGTCAAACTTCTAGGGGGCCGGATTGGTCTAGGGCGACCCCTGAGGATCAATGCCTCTATTGTTTAACTCTCGGGGGGCGGATTGGGCTTGGCAAACTCTAGGGAGTCAGTACCTCTTTTAGCTGGCCCATAAGGGGTCGAATTGGGTTTGTTTATCCTTAACGGGGCCAGATTGGGCTTGACCAACCCTGGGGGCTAGAGTGGACTTGGCCGATCCTTGGGGATCTCAGCCTTTATGACCTATCCATTGGGGGAGGAGGCGGAGCAGCTTTGGATACCCTTTGGGAAAGTCTCGGCCTCATTCGAGTATTTCAAGATGTAACAACCCGACCTTCCGCTTCCTAATTTGCATGGTTAGTGTTGTAATTTTTTGATTTATCGAGAATCCCGGGAGTCATTTTGAAATTTATTTTGGGCTAAAAGTAATTATTAGAGTTATTTCTCGAGAGGTGTGAAGTCGAAATTTGAAAACTATGGGGTAAAATGGTCATTTATAGCCCAATGGACATTTTGGTAATTTTCAAGGGTTTTTTGTCCTTATATATAAAGCCAAAAACGACCTAATGATTAGGTTTTGATTATGCACTGAAATCAGTGCTGCTGCCGACAAGAATCTCTCGAATTCAATTTCTCCAGCTGCACCGCCGACAGGCCAATCATTGGCATCCGATAGCCGCCCACAGCCCAATCATTACCGTCTGACAACCGTTGCAGCCAATGATTGCTTTTGTAGCGCCGCTGACAGCCCAACAACAGAGGATTCCAACCGCCGCCTGCCGCCCTTAGAGTTGTCGGCTTATTTTCAGCACCGATCTTTCTCTCAGCTTCGGATTGGCTGACGGTTGTCGAACCTGCAGAAGTTGTCACCCGAACCAGAGATCCACGAATCAGTACGCGCCACATGTCCCTGACCTGCTGCGTCTTCACTCCGCATGTTAGCTTCACGCGCCAACCACCGCTCGCCCACGCGCCGCCGTCAACTCGCTGGAAAATTTCCAGGAAGTGTTTTTTGGGTATTTTCAATGTTTCGAGTCCATTTTTGATAGTTTGAGGGCCAAATTCATACTGTTTTACCATGTTTTGATTAGTTAGCTTGGAAAATGGCCCCGAGATAAGTAGTTCGAGCACTCTAAATGAATTTAGTTTTTTTTCGGCCAAGGTAAGGGAATTTTACCTGTAACTTGTGAATTCTACAATTCACTAAATGCACGTGTAGGATAACCTAGAGGAATTTAGAAATGCTGAGTGCCTTCCTTGCCGAATTTTCGTGTATTTAGTGGAATTGTCTCTGTTTACTTACGTTATATTTTATCTTGGCCATCGTGCACATATTTGATAAGTCCACGAGTAGGCGACTCAATTGAAGGCTCGGAAGTTGCATTCCCTATCAGGGTAGCTCCGAAGGTGTACTAGTCATTGTGTGGGACCCAGGAGTAGCATATTCCTTCGGGATAGCCCAAGAGTCACCTTCACCATCCATTGAACGCCGAAACTGTATAAGTCCTATAGGACTCCAATGATTCATTTACTCATTCACTTTTGTTCCATAGTTTTTACGTATTATTTGTCTTAGTCGTGTCGTCCCGGTTAGGGATCCTTACTGAGTTTCATAACTCACCCTGTTTATTTTATGTGGATTCCACAGGTACTCATGGACTCTACAAGGATGGCTGATCGGAGGGGCTGGAAAGACTATGGACTCGTGTTGTGTGGTGTCGGGTTTAGAGCATTCTTTCTTACTGCGTATTTGTCTAAATGTTCTTATACGAACTGATTTCTGTTGCAAGATGTTTTCTCTAGTTTTCTTTACTTAAATTCTTTACACTTGAGTACCCGTTTTACATGTTTTCGGACGATTTTTATTGCTTATTAAATGAGGCATTTATTATCACGTTTTCTGTTCTCTAAAAACTATTTTAAAACATGCATGTATGGGTAGCCTAGGAATGGCCCTAGTATGGGCTGGGTCGTTACACAAGAAATATTTTTCCTATAATATCAACTAAAGTTTATTATTATGTTAGTGCTTACACTGCAATTCATCGTACAATGAGCGAAAGCAAAGTCATCAAACAAATGAAGAAGTTACGTTAAGATTAGTTAAGTTAAGTTAGACGAAGAGTTAAGTTAAGTTAAACTGAATTAGATTAAGTATTATGTTAAGTTGAGATTGAGTTAATCTACCTTTGGTTTGTAGATTTATTTATGTTGTGTTAATGTGTTGTTTGGTGAACATGTTAAGTTAAATAGAGTATTAACTTAAATATGTGTTTTATATGAATGTTTATGTAATCCGAATTTATTAAATATATATTAGTAATTTTTCATGCACTTTTTAACTTATTCTACATTAGATGTCTGTTTAATTATAACTTAAATTAAATGTTTTGTACCATAAATAAATAATAAAATATTTATTTAAGAGCTAAAAAGACGTTTGGTATTCGCTTCAGTGTTCGCTATTCTAGAGGGTTCAGGAGGTTTTGTTGTGTACTGCGATGCTTCTAAAAGAGGACTTGGTGCGGTGCTTATGTAAAAAGGAAAGGTTATAGCTTACGCATCGAGACAACTTAAGGACTACGAGCAGAATTACCCGACTCATGACCTGGAGTTGGCAGTAGTGGTTTTTACCCTTAAGCTTTAGAGACATTACCTGTATGGGGAAATGATTCAAATTTTCATAGATCATACAAGTTTAAAGTATTTCTTCCTCTAGAAGGAATTAAATATGAGACAACGTCGATGGCTGGAGTTAGTGAAAGATTATGACTGTGAGATTCTCTATCACCCAGGGAAGGAAAACGTGGTTGCTGATGCCCTAAGTAGGAAAACCTCACATTCAGCAGCCTTACTTGTCACTCAGGCCCCTTTGCAGAGAAAGCTAAGCAGAGCTGGGGTTGTGTCAGTTCAGGAAACTACCATGCAGTTGGCTCGTTTGTCCATTCAGTCTTCGTTGAGAGAGAGAGGATTGTGGAGGGTTAGTAGAAGGATCAGGGTCTAACACTTTTGTTTGGAAAGGTACACGTTGAGGAGGGTAATGACTGGTCAGTTGCCTCTGATGGTGGGTTGAAGTGAGGAATCATGTTTTCCTCAAGGTTTCTCTCATTAAGGGAATTATGAGGTTTCGAACCAAGGGCAAGCTTGACCCAAGGTTTATCGGACCTTTCGAGATCCTCGAGAGGATTTGAGTAGTTACTTACCCCTTAGCTTTGCCTCCCTCATTGTCTAGTGTGCACAATGTTTTCCATGTCTCGATGCTCAGACAATATGTACACGACTCAACTCATATCATTGATCACGAGTCGTTGCAGTTGAATGAGGATTTGAGCTTCGAAGAAAAGCATATTCAGATTCTGGATAGAGACAGAAGAGTTTTACGGAACAGAGAAATAAGTTCGGTCAAGGTACTCTGGAGAAGTCAAGCAGTGGAAGAGGCCACCTGGGAGAGAGAAAACGACATGCGTGCCCGCTACCCCGAGCTATTCTTACCTTAGTTCACTTTTGAAGACGAAAGTTTCATAAGGGGGAATATTGTAAAACCCCGACCTTTCGCTCCCTAATTTGCAAGGTTAGTGTTGTAATTTTTGAATTTACCGGAAATCCTGAGAGTCGTTTTGAAATTTACTTTGGGCTAAAAGTAGTTATTAAAGTTATTTCTCGAGAGGTGTGAAGTCGAAATTTGAAAACTAGGGGTAAAATGGTCATTTTTAGCCCTAGGTGCATTTTGGTAATTTTCCAGGGATTTTTGTCGTTATATATAAAGCCAAAACCAACCTAATCATTAGGTTTTGATACTGCACAAAAATCATCACCGCCGCTGACAAGAATCTCTCGAATTTCGTTTCTCCAGCTGCACCGTCGACATGCCAATCATTGGCATCCAACAGTCGCTGCAGCCAATCATTGCTTTTGCAGCGATGCCGGCATCCCGACAACCAATCTTTGCTCGGTTTTTGTGCGCCGCCGACCAGTTGTCAGTGATGTCAGAGTGTTGGCCAACCACGAGTTGAGGATTCCGACCGCCGCCTGCCGCCGTCAGAGTTGTCGCCTTGTTTTTAGCGCCGATCTTTCTCTCAGCTTCGGATTTGCTGACTGTTGCCGAACCTGCAGAGGTTGTTGCCCGAACCTGAGATCCACAAATAAGCACGCTACAGGTGTCCCTGACCTGCTGCGTCTTCACTCCACGCGTCACCTTCACGCGTCAGCGTCCGCTCCCCCACGCCATCCGGCCACGCACCGCCGTCAACTCCCTAGAAAATTTTCGAATAGTGTTTATTGGGTATTTTCGACGTTCCAAGTCTATTTTTGATAGTTTCAAGGCCAAATTCTTACTGTTTTACCCTGTTTTGATTAGTTGAGCTTGGAAAATGGCCCCGAGACGTGTAGTTCGAGCACTCTAAAGGAATTTAGTAGTTTTTAGGCCAAGGTAAGGGAATTTTACCTATAACTTGTGAATTCTAGAATTCAGTAAATGCATGTGTAGGATAACCTAGAGGAATTTAGAAATGATGAGTGCCTTGCTTGCCGAAGTTTTGTGTATTTAGTGGAATTGTCTCTATTTACTTACATTATATTTTATCTTGGTCGTCGTGCACATATTTGATAAGTCCATGAGCAAGTGACTCAATTGAAGGCCCGGGAGTGGCATTCCCTATCAGGGAAGCCCCGAAGGTGTACTTGTCATTGTGTGGGACCTGGAAGTGGATATTCCTTCGGGATAGCCCCAGAGTCACCTTCACCATCCATTGAACGTCGAAACTGTATAAGTCCTATGGGACTCTAATGATTCATTTACTCATTCATTTTTGTTCCATAGTTTTTACGTATTATTTGTCTTAGTCGTGTCTATCCCGGTTAGAGATCCTTAGTGAGTTTCATAACTTACCCTGTTTATTTTATGTGGATTCCATAGGTACGCATGGACTCTACCAGGATGGCTGATCGGAGGGGCTGGAAAGACCATGGACTCATATCGTGTGGTGTCGGGTTTAGAGCATTCCTTCTTCCCATAATATCAACTAAAGTTTATTATTCTGTTAGAACTTACACTACAATTTATCGTACAGTGAGCGAAAGCAAAGTCATCAAACAAATGAAGAAGTTACGTTAAGATTAGTTAAGTTAAGTTAGACGAAGAGTTAAGTTAAGTTAAACTGAATTAGATTAAGTATTATGTTAAGTTGAGATTAAGTTAATCTACCTTTGGTTTGTAGATTTATTTATGTTGTGTTAATGCGTAATTTGGTAAACATGTTAAGTTAAATAGAGTATTAACTTAAATATGTGTTTTATATGAATGTTTATGTAATCCAAATTTATTAAATATATATTAGCAATTTTTCATGCACCTTTTAACTTACTCTACATTAGATGTTTGTTTAATTATAACTTAAATTAAATTTTTTGTAACATAAATAAATAATAAAATATTTATTTAATATTGAAATTATAATTTTGACGTAAGAGATGAAATTTTGTCAACAAAATAGTAAATGATCACAAAATCTTCCGGTAGAAATTTTGAAAAGTTGGACATTCACTCCATTTTTATTTCTCAAGAAGCATACACTTGATCATTAAATCTCGAAAGTAGACCTAAAAGTAGCGCATAAGAAATACTAAATACATATTTAACTAAACATGACTTAACTTCATATTCATACTAAACGCAACTTAACTAAATACAACTTAAGTTCAGTTTAACTTAATCTTTGAACAAAACTACATTCAACTTAACTTAACTTGTCAAATATGTTAGATTTTGGCAAAATATTACAAGAAAATTTTTCCACATCGAAAAGATGTAAGGAAGTGATGAAGCCTTGAATTTAAAGCATCTCAATTAGAGCACTTTGAGCTCAATAAGCTTACTCTAGTTAAATTTTGTTTGTATTCTCTTGTGGAGAATGGGGAAAAAATGTGAATGGTATAAGATTTGAAGAGAGTGTTATGTAATTGGAGTCAAGGAGAAAATTATGTGTGATTGCAACAACTTTTCACTTTTTCTGTCCGTAATTTTTTCTCTGATTTTAGAGTTTTTCCACGTAAATTCTTGTGTTCTATTCATTTTGTCGTTTTTCTATTTAATTCTTTTGTTATATTTTTTGCTTATTCTTTATTTCCAACAAAATAAACATAGTTCAACGTGGAAAAGTTTATAAAATTAAAACAATTAATGATGAATCAAAAATCAAAAAAGAGAAGCTACAATCAAAACAAAGAATTCTTAAAAAAACCGCAATTTTTCCCGCACTAGTTTATAATTTTTATTGGCATGGTGTGCATTTTTTTTAGTTTACGACAATTCGGGTACGGAGGAGAGATTTCAATTATATATATATATATATATTTTTTTTTTTTTTTTTTTTTTTTTTTTATGTTGTTAAATTACAGCTTATATTGGCGACATGGTGCACAATTAAATAATTTTTTGTACACGGGCATGTTTGGTATGAGATTTTAAAGTAATATTTTAAATTAATAGTACTAAATACTCTTAAAAAACTATATCCAAATGAGATTTTGACTACAATCATTATTTTTAAATATTCAAAATAAATCTTCTTTCTAAATACTTTTAAAAACTACATTTAAACAAACTTTTAACTCTAATCATTACTTCTAAATATTTATAATAAATTTTCATTCTAAATACTTATTTTAAATACTCTTTGAAACTACATCCAAACAAGTTTTTTTCTGCCATCATTATTAATCATTATTTTTAAATACTCAAAATAAATTTTCATTTTAAATACTAATTTTAAATATTTTAAAAAACTACGCCCAAATAAGAGTGCAATCATAACTTCTAAATACTTAAAATAAAATTTTATTCTAAATACTATTAAAACCTCAATCCAATCATCCCCTAGTATTCAAAAAGAAAGACAATAGAACCCTTAGGGGATATTTGTTTTGAATGTTTATGGAGATTTTATAAACGATATTTTATAATCTCTTCAAATACCTTATACAAACGAGCTATTATTACAATTTCTTCTTTATAATCACTCAAAATAACTCATCATTTCTAAACACTCCATAATTTTACAGGATGTTTGTTTCGCGAGATTAATGAGCTATTAAAAATGAGTTTTTACAACTACTCTCCAAACAACAATATTCAAATGAGTTATGGTAATCACTCATTTCTAATCAATCAATATAATTATTCATTTTTAATCGTTCATTTCTAATCGTTAATTTCTAACCATTCATTTCTAACCACTCATTTCTAACCTATCAGAATAATAACTCATTTCTAACTATATCCAAACCAGCTATTGTTCGCAATCACTATACAAAAACTATTATCCAAACAAACTATTACTTGCAACTCTTCTACAAATAATCACATCCTAGCAAACTATTACTAAAACTTAACTTTATAATTTATTTGATTAAAATAATTTGTTTAGAACTTTGAGTATGTTCTAGTTTAGTCTCCCACACCTTTCAATAATTCAATTGAAGTTTCTTAATTTGAAGTTTGTTTGTTTGTTTGTTTTTTTTTCGACAAGAAGTTTGTCCCAATTGTAATCTTATAAATTTTGAGGTATGTATCATTTTGGTCCTAAAACGGTAAAAAAATCAATTTTATTTTTTAAATTAAAAAAAAACTAATATATAAACTTTGAGTTTTATGATATTTCTATTGTTTTAAGCTTCAAAATAGTTTAAATTGGACCCAAATGATTAGTGGCGCATTAGTTTCATTATATAGAGGTAGTTCAGTTTAACACTTAGAACACAAGTTTGATTTATGTGTCTATGTAAGGTTTGTAGTCACCCTCCTCCTAATTTATACTAAAAAAGATCTTAAATTGATACTTAAGATTTTGTTTTCTTTATTACGTCTTAAATAATTTGTTACCTCCCTCTCTAATTTTTTACATTTTATCTTTAATTGTATACAATTATTAATATAACTTACAAATCATTAGAAGATTTTTATTTTTTAATTAAAAAGTATAAGAATTAAATTAAATTATACTGTAAGAATTAAAATAGAACAAATTTCAAAATTTACAAACCAAAATATTATTTTAGCCAACGAACTTTAATAAAAAAAACCCCACCATCCTCAATAAGCATTTATTTTAATTAATTGTATTTCATGTTTATTATATAAAAAAAAATTATAAATTTAATTTCTATGGTTTCATGAAAGTTAGAGTTTAGTCCCTAATAATTTGAAAATCTAGATTTTAGTCTCTATGGTTTGAAGAAATATATAATTTAGTCCATATGATTTGAAGAAATAGAATTTAATCCCTATGATTTGATAAAACCTAAAAAATAGTGTTCATGTTATTCGTAAATAGTAGGCGAAATAAATAGGCAAATATAATGAATGGATTATGTTTTTTTTCCAATTAATTATTTATCTCACACTCTCATATTAAACACAAAAATAACTAACTTATACGTATTTTATTTACCAATAATTACGAATGACAGACTATTTTTCAGATTTTATCAAACCTTAGAGACTAAATTCTAATTTTTCAAATCTTAGGGACTGAATTGTTGATTTTTTCAGATCATAAGAACTAAAGTCTAGATTTTAAAATCATAAAAACTAAATTTTAGCTTTCATCGAACTATATAGACTAAATTTATAATTTACGAGTGAAAAAAAAGGTTAGAAGTTAACATTTAGTTGCCACATGAATGGTACACTTCTTTTACGAAAAAATGATTAGGGCTATGTAGAATGAAGAATGACATTGATGTGGCGTAAGCCACGTGTAGAAATGCCTAAAGGATGTTTGGATTTAGAAGAGAGGAAGAAAATGAATTAAACTCCCACTTGTTTTTAATATATCACAACTTCATCTTAATTACTTCTAAGTATCTCCTCAACTTTCTTCAAATATACCATCAAATCTCAAATCAAACTTTATATTAATTTTCATCTAAAATAAATATCTTCTCCTCTTAAATACAAATTTCAAAAATAGTTTTCTAACCACTCATTTCTAAAACAACAATTCCTAAACAAATAATTCACATCTTAAAATCATTCAATTCCTTTTTTTCCTCCACTTCCTCTCTTCTCCTCCCACCAATCCTAGAATCTAAAGAACCCTAAATAAAATAACTCAAGAATGACTAAACTCAAATTTGAACAAAACTTACCTACTTGATTAAAGGTACCTGTCACACGTTTCTCACTTCATTTGTATAGATAATAATATGACATATAATCAATTTATCATTTCTATTTTATTTGTCAAATCATCATTTTTTTAATATATTTTAAATTTTGTTTATATAATTACATTATTGTTCACAATCAGAAAGTATATACGAAAGTTTTTGCTCCTCACTCTTCAAATGTATTCAGATGCAAAAGAGTTGCACCATTTTTTCAAATAAACTATTTTGCGTATCTAACCAATTAATTAGTATTGATATTAACTCTTAAAATTTTTTACTGATTAAAGCTGTCTTAATAAGGAGCTAATAATACTCCAAATCTCATCATCCTCCATAAACTACTACACGTATGAGATTCTTCTCTTTGCTTGCTTCTGATTTCTCTGAGGTTCAAGTTGATTGTCTTAACTAATTTCTTCACTGAGAGTACTAAATTGAAATTCTAGCAAAGGAAAAACAATCAAAAAAGAAGTAAAGAACACAACAGAGTTACGTGGTTCATCAACTTAGCCAACATCCACAAAGATCAGTTACATGACTTCTCGTTCTTTCTTTCTTATCGTTCTTTAATTCAATCATACACACTCTCACAAGCATGCACTTTGATTCTCATATTCTCTCAAAGATGAAAATGTTACACCATAAATTAGGAATATAAGTAAAGCCTATGTACTTTCCTTTGTTTCTCTGCTAGGTGGTTGAAGTAGCTAGTTGTTGCTATTTAACTTTAAACAAACCAACTTCCCATGGACAAAAAAACTCTAAAGATCTGATGGTTGCTTTGATGTGATGCAATATGTTTTACCACAACTGTTTGTCAAAGAATCATATGACAAGTATTATGCTATGTCGTTCACTATTTTTAACACTTTTGGGTCCAGGCACTTTGATTAATGGACTTTAATCATGTTCTTGTGCCTTAACCTTTCTTCTTGATCTCTTAATTCAATGCTCTACCTTGATCCGTATTAAATTAATTTTTATGGGTTTTTTCATGCGAAAAGAAAATCAAAGAAATTTTCTATATCACAAACAAAATTGGGTTGATTCATGTAAAATGATCAAGTGTACCGATTCAATCAATTCAACTTATAGTCGTCAATCATAGTTCAACGGGTAGTCTTCAATCAAATCGTTGAAAAATGGTAAAATTGGAATTCTTTAAAATATAATAAAAATTTATTATGTAGCATTTTTTTAAAAGCTATAATTAAAATTGGCGAATAAAAATTACTAATTTAATAATTTCCCCAATTTTTACCTTTAACAAAAGAAAATCATACTATCTTTCTTTTTTTTCTTTCTATTTTTTTTTATGTGTCAATTTTATGAAGAGGAAAAAAACACACCACAGTCACGAAATGAGCATCTCATTAGTTTGAATGATCACTTTGAATTATAATTTATATATAACTACATTTTTGTACACATACAAATAAATTCACAATAAAGAAAAGTTGCAACAGATTGTTGTACTAAAAAAAGTAGCCAATTTATGCACGTAACTAAAAAGAGAAGAAGACAAAATATAAAGCTATTAAAATTTGTGTCCAATATAGTTAGTGATAAATGTTTTTAAAATAAAAAGGAAAAATAAGTAATGAAGAAGATCAGTGGCCCATGGGAAAACTAATAAATTAATTACAACTTGTATCCCACTCCACCTTATTAAAATGGATAGATGAAGGTGTAAAATGAAGTTGCATTGATAATTAATTAGTGAAAGTTTGGTTTTCATTGAATGCTAACATGTTCTAATGTCTTTTTCCATTTTCTTTGTATTGATAGTTCCCAACTCTTTTTGTGATCTATTAAATGCCTTTTGATAAATGGTGGAAATATATCTCATGGATAGATCTCAACATGCAATGTAATTAAACTCATTTATGATATTTATGATTATACAAAATTGTTAGATACACAAATGAAAACATCTTCTCTTAAATCTCTCGTCTGTGTTGGATTAGTTGTGCACATCTCAGTTGATCTATGTATGTAGTAACCTTTAAGCACAAATGGTTAAAAACAAAGTAATTATAACGCAGTTGTCTTTCAACTATGATATATTTATAATCTCTCTCATTTTCTAATTAAAGTGCTTTAATTAAAAATGAGGAAGATTATGAATATACAATTCAAAGATAAACTATCTTCAATTGTATTATATATCTTGAAAGAAACAAAAAAAAACATAGTTATGACAGTTAATGTCTAAAATTAACAATATCATATTTACAAGATCTCTTAGGGCGTGTTTGGTGGGGTGTTAAGTTAATCCAGATTAACTTAACACCTTTTAATACTTGTTTGGTGGAAGGATGACCAAAATTCGGGTTAACACTATTCAAAACACGGACATGAACAGTAACTCACTGTTCAAATCCATGTTTTGGTTGGGACGGAAATTAAATCACGTTACGAGTTGACAAGAAACGACGACAGAACAAGCCCAACGTCGCCTTTGCCTCCATATAATTTTTTTTTTCTGTTTTTGGGTGTCGCTGAGCATCACGTGGCGCAACAATAATGCGTCACGTCTTGTTTTTTTTTTGTTTTATTTATTTATTTTACTTTCTTATCTATTTTTATTTATTTTCAAATTTTCTTTAATTACTTAAATTAAAAATTAAAATTTATTCCTAAATACTTTTTTAAATAATTTTTTTTTTATAAATCTAAATTTTAAATCTAACATCATTTAAAAAAAAAAAAACTTAACTTCTTATTCATTTATACTTGGGGTTTAAGTTGGTTTTTTCCTAATATAATATAAACTTTTTTGAATTAATTAATAAACTCCAATTATAAAATAATATGAGGTAAATTATAAAGTTTGAACAAAATTAGAGGGTAGTATTTATGATTTTAAAATATAAATTTAGTCTCTATAATTTGAAAAAATATAAAATTTATTCAATATATTTAAAAAAACATTAAATTTAGTCCCTATGATTTGAAAAAAAATAAAATTTAGTCCTTATACTTTGATAAAATCTAAAAAAAAAAATCATCTTATTTCTAGATTTTAGGTGAATTAAATTCGCATTTGTAACTTCTCATGTATAAATATGCCATTTTTTGTTATCAATTATTTATCTTAGACTCTCATCATTAAACTCATAAATAACTTTTATCAATTATTTTTTTTATTCTCTCATTTATTTGATTTCATACTTTAGAAATATATCTTTTAATTTAAAATTTTATTTTTATTATTAAATTAACTGTTATTTTATAACTACTTTTGTATTTTAAAAATCAATAAATTTAGTTAACCACATGAATTTAAAATTATAAATAGAAAATTGAGGTTAACTTAATCATTTCACCAAACACAGGTTAACTTAATACTCAACTTAACTTAATCCCTGCAACAAACAACATTCAGCTTAACTTAATCTAGCTTAACTTAACCCCTGCACCAAACATAGATTAACTTAATCCCTATTAACTTAACATCCAGCTTAACTTAACACCGCCTAACTTAACCCTAATCCCTCCACCGAACACGCCCTCAAGGTTTTCATCTTTAATAATTGGTATCAGAGCTATCCTCTACTTAGTCATGATGATAGAATCTTTTGATTTAGACAAAGAATTCATGAGTCTCTCAAACAAAGAAGTTAGAAGCCTTAGAGCTGACATAGTTATGGTAGAGATCTGAAGTAAAGAGTTTCATCAGAAAATTCAGATGCTCCAAAGAAGAGGAGTTACTTGGATATGAACTAGATAAATAAATGATCATTTGAGAAGAAACTCAAGAGAAACGAATCTGTAAGTGTCGAATATAGAAAGACGAGCCTAAAAAAAACTCTAAAGTACTTTGTTCAAGTGAAGAATGTTTGTGATACACCATCTTCATTAACGTGAGTTCTTTAGAGTGAATAAAAGACTATCAAGCCGTGTGGTTTAAGTTCAAAGCAAACAATATTATACAAAAGTAAATGTCTTGTTGAGTTGTCATAATTAATACAAGATAATGAATCAACTATAAAAATGTTTGATATTGTCATTGTTAGGGTTCATGCTCATGCCCTAACGATTCTATAGTTTGTAATTAAATAGCATTTTTTGTAATTTGAGTGGTAATTAATAAAAAGTTCTAGTGACATTATTGGTACGGTTCTCTTTCCAATAGTTGAAGACGACAAATCTTTGTAGTTCATGTGGAGACATGTGATGGAGGTGGTAACTCTCAAAATCGAGAGTTATCTAGATTATTTTTACCTTTTATTCATATATTCTGAGGGTTAAAATTATAAGAAAAGCATGAGAATAGGAAGTAATGAAGCTAAAAACACAACTTTGTCAATTTAGGTAGGTTGAATATGGAAAATATGGAAATTTCATTTTTATCAAGTTAAATTGGATGTTTTTATCTTTTCATTGCCAAAAACTAATCAAAGTTATGAGCATTCATATTAACAGGAATATAGGTTGTTGAAGGCATTAACAAGGCTAGGACAATTCCAATGTTGGGCACATTTCGAGTGCATTCTCATTGCCGGTTGCATTGATAAAGCACGCATTCCTAAACGCAGTGAATATTTCAAGAAATGACAAAGCACAGTCCATTACCGTTGTTGGCCGCATTCTACCTCCATTAGAATTAAAGGTTGAAGAAACACGAATTGTCATTTCACGCGGATCAAGGATGGATTGAACGTCCAGGATTTGATGCTGCTTGTCTAAGTAAGATCATTTGACAGCAAGCAAAGACCACAAAAAATAGCTTTCTAAAACAGAGAAAGTGGTGGATGGGTGAGAAAAACAAGGGAATTTCAAGCTTATATAAAAGACCATCAACATCTAGCTTAGGAGTCAAAGTTTGAGTTAGTGTGCAAATCAATGTTTGTTTGATTTCTAGTAAAAGAAGACGAGAGAGTGAATTGCCCACTGCTACGGACATTGTCATTGCGCGAGACATTGTAATCAACTTAATTGGCAAGAAGTTGAAGTGCAAGATAGCTACCTTACCGTCCCCAACATTCATATAAGTGACACATATGCAAGAGATAATTCATCTGCTATTCCTTTTCTGACTTATCTTTCAGACCGTATCTATAACATATTTTATTTTAACGCAATTTATTTTCTTTACTACTTTGTGTTTACTTTTATGTTTTCATTTTATGTGTAAATGATGACGTAGTTTTGTGTGAATGTTATCTTCTATTTAATAGAAACATAATCAATTTCTGTCGCCCCATTAACGCTACACGCATTTCCGTTGAGTATATACAAGTTATTTTTTGAGTAGGGTTTGGTGTAGGTTAGTGATGGCAATGTAGAATTAGTGTTTACAAAGTAAGTATTTTAACTAACAAGGTCAATCGACCATCTACTTATCGTTTATGCTTTACTTCGCTATCGGGATCGAATGAGGTAAAATAAAAGGTTCTTACTGTTATTATTAGGTTCACTACTCGAAGACTAGTAGGTTTAGGGAGGCTCCCCCATAGCTAGCCCACTAATGAATATAAACCACAACCTTAATGCAGACAACATTAAGAGAGAATGCACATTCGAGAGTAGGCATTGATGTGCGCTTAATTTCTATTATGCTGCTTGTCTTAGCTAACTGATTTCAATATTTTTATGCTTTATGTACATATTCTTACTTCGCATTCTTGACATTTATTAATGCATATATCAAAAATCAGTAGGTATTAAGCTTAATGTTGTTTAGCTAAAGGCAATGCATACCGCATTGAAGATCTGCATTTACACTTTAATTCAATACCACAACTCACCTTATTATTGAATGTTACCTTTTCTACCAAAATATAAAATTACTTCAAACACTTGGTCGTTGAGAAGATGACTTGGATATTTATTACTTGGGGTAATTGACAACGTACACTTACGTTTCATAAAAGTGTGGTTTTGTATTGCGTAGGATGTTAGTAATGCTTTCCACATTGTTGTTGTGCACCAGATTCTAATTTATACATTACATTTCAACGCTCCAACATCAAATTTTTGGTGCCGTTGCCGATGACTGATTTAGATTTAGTTATTTTATTTTCTATTTTGAAAGGATGGATATCGTCAATTGTTTTATGCAATCGTATAAGCAAGCATTTTCAAACTCTTTTCGAACTTGATCATGAAAAATCGAGAGAACTTATCTACGTAGACGTCAATAAGGACGAAGAAACAAAAGAGTTTGGATGCTTAGCAACTAGGTAACAATTTACCAAATGTACCCAATGCGCAAAACATTGACAATGTTAACTGCAATGTGAATGCTGACCCAAATTTGATTGTGGATGAAAGGGATAGGACTATTTAGGTTCCAAACCATATAGCCATATTCTAACCTCAGGCATTGTAATGCCTAAAATTAGAGCAAGATCATTTGAGTTGAAGCCTCTGATGTTTCAAATGTTTCAAACAATTGGTCAATTCCATGGTTTTGCATATGAAGATCCTCATCAACACTTAAGATCATTTGTAGGAGTCAGTTATTCATTTAAAATACCCAATGTAACACAAGATGACCTTAAACTTACATTGTTTCCTTATTCCTTAAGGGGCACTGCTAAAGTTTGGGTAGATACTCGACCTCCTAGCACCATCACATCTTGAGAATCACTAGCTGAAAAATTCATTACTAAGTATTATCCTCCGACAAGGATTGTAGAAGTATGTTATGAGATAGTTAGATTTAAGCAATATAAGGATGAAACTGTTCGTGAGGTCTGGGAGAGATTCAATGAGCTATTAAGGAAGTGTCAAACCATGGTTTACCTTACTTCATTCAAATGGAATAATTTTACAATGGGCTAGAAGGAGTTACTTTGAAATTGAGAATTATTATGTCAGAGTTGTGACTATAGAGGAGAAGAAGAGATCTCAACTTTCAGAGTGATTTCTTTTTTTTTAGAAGAGTTACTTTGGAATTGAGTGAGATGAGAATAATGATCTCCTAAGTTCCATATTTATAGTCAAGAATTGACCAATTAAATTAGAAAAATATAATATCTTTTGATATCCAATACTAAAAGATATTATGGAAAATAAAAGATTCTCTCATTTCCTTTATATAAGTGAAATTCAAAAATTATTCCATCCTAGGGGGAGAATTTCAAATTCCACCCAATATCCCATATAATATCTTCTGATTTCTTTGTTTGTGAAGAGTTACTTTTTAATTGATATTTATTCAATAAATATCAATCCAATATTATATCTAATATATTATAATTAAATAAATGACCAATCAACATATCTTATTTATTAATTCTCTTTTTTAATAATTATTAATCAAATTACTATATCCAAAATTTTAATTAATTTTTTCTCCTTAATAATTATTAATACAATTAATATGTCAAACATATTAATTAATAACCTCTTAATAAATAATTATAATTAATTTATCCAATAAAGTAATTCTTCCTCATTCATATTTATCCAATAGATATTAACTTAATATATCAAATATATTAATTACCATGTTTAATAATTAAACTTTAAACTCCATTTAATTATGTCAACATAATTAATCATGAATTTGAACTCTTCAAATTTACTCCCTAATAAAACAATATACCAATAAGTATAAACTAACCCAGTGATCGGTGGACCTATAGATTGAAAGCTTTAACGACCCAAAGATCAAATTCATATTTGTTAACATCGGGCTTATTTCACTAAATACCTTGTTAAGGGTTATTGTTTTCATTAATTGCACACGTAATCTTCAAACGTCATTCAACTTTATCTCATTAATGAGATTAACAACGATATACCATATTGGCTATTTAGATGAACACTTGGAAAAGTATGTGGAACATATAAGTGGATCTAGTTCCAAGTTAATTAATACCTAAAGCATCTACTATATATGAACTAAGACAGAGGCGATTAAGTCTCGGTGACACTATTAATATGACTCGCTTTGCAATGGATGTAAACGACCTAATCCTTGTTGTTCATGTGAGTACGGGTGCTTATGCATAACATAATTTTTGCATAAGACACGATCAGAAGTTTTCTGATTGAGCTAGTAATTTCATTATAGACTTGCATCAACTACTTTATTAAGGATGATCATATGTCGATGTGATTTTAATCCTGAATATGCTGCGAACTCCTAATTTATGAAAGCATGATTTGATGTTCATGGTTGAGACTGGCCAAACAATGTTGTGTCAATAAACCTCCCACGTTTAAAATTGTTGTAGTAAGTGTTAGAGGTTATGCCGTGAAGGCATAGTAGTTTGCATTTAAAGAAAAATAATTTAATGTTAGACATTTAATGCTAAATTTCGATTATTAATAATAGTTATTATTTTTGATAAATTCGCATTTAATATTCAAATGCTATTAAGCATTATCATATCAGTTGGATTAATGACGATATGCCCATGATTATTTGGATGTACACTTAGACAAGTATGTGAGACATATAAGTGGATCTAGTTCAAGTTAATAACAAAAAACGTCTATAGTATATGAACTAAGGCTAGGGTGTCTAAGTCCTTGTATCACTATTGGTGTGGCCAACTTTGTAAGAGTTGCAAACGAATGATCTTGGTTGTTCATGTGAAGACATATGAGTGGTGGCGCCTATACAAAAAGAAATTTGTGTATAAGACAAGACCAGAAGTTTTATGATCGATCTAGTAATTTTGTTATATACTCGCATCAACTACTTTACTAAGGATAGTCGTATGTCAATGTGAATAAATATCCTGAGTAGGTTGTGAACTCGTACTTTATGAAAGCATTCTTTGATGTGCACTAGTGAAACAAGAAACTACGTTGGGTGTATAAGCCTCCCACATTAGAGATTGTTGTAGTAAGTTGGATGGAAGCGCAATATCACAAGAAGGAATTTGCGGCTTCCCAAATATTAAGAAAGATGTTGAGTTGTTCCCTTAAGAACTGATTCTGAGGCATGGATAAACAGTGCTTAAAGAGAAAGATGTATCACATGGAAAGAACAAATTTCTTATTGGCCTGAGAGGACACTGGTTTATAGTGGGACTATAAATAACTTGTTCATTAGAGAATCAATGGCACTTAAGGAGAAAGATGTATCACATGGGTAGAACAGATTTCTTATTCCAGCTATGAACTACAAACAAGCTTGTGAAGGGTTATATGACAGATGACCAATTATATCCGTGGACATAATTTGTATCATTATGCAAAAGAGTTCAACACATGCCTTTATTTGAATCAGCTTGATGTTAACGGATAGGGATTGGATCACAAGTTGTTGTCGCTTTCAACCTACAGGTCCACCGATCTTCAGGCCAACACATAATTGTTGGTACACTGTTTTATTGGAAAGTGAATTTGAAGAGTTCAAACTCACAACTCAGTTAGGTGGGACATAATTAATAGAAGCCTAGAGTTTAAATTATTAAACTAGGAGTTAATATATGAGATATATTAATTAAATATGTATTGGATAAATATTAATGAGGAGAACAGACAAATTAATTGTAAATAATTATTTAATTCAGAGATCCTGTAATTCAAAGGTTTGACATATTAATTTTCTTAATAATTTATTAAACTTGGTAGTTAATATATGAGACATATTAATTGGATTAATAATTATTAAAGTAGATAATTAATATATTGTATATATTAATTGAGTATTTATTTATTTATAATATATTAGATATATTATAAATTTAAATTTATTGGATAAATATCAATTAAAAAAAAAAGAAAAAAAAAGGTATATTGTGTATTTCGAAAATATCCTCTCAAAAGAGGAAGAAAATTTCATCACCCTAGGAAGTGATGAAATTTTTGAATTTGGTATTTAAAAAGAAAAAGGAGAATCATTGATCTTTTTCTAATATCTTTTAATATTGGATATTGAAAGATATCTCATTTTCCTATTTTAAATGTTCATTCTCTATTATAAATAGAATGCATGAGAGATCTTCATTCTCATACCATCCAATTTAAGAATAACCTATCTTAAATAGAGAAACTCTTTTGAAAGTTGAGATCTTCTTCCTCTTCTATAGTCAGACCTATGGCAAAGTTCCTAGCTTCTTTCTTGAAAGGCTTCCCACCAAGCACTCAGTGTAGTAAAGAAGTCATAGGCTGGAAGAGCGAAGGAGATCATTCTAGATCATCCACAGTAATAGTTGATCCTACATAACATAAAGACCTTCTAGATTAGATCAGAGACATTTGTCAATGTAAGTATAAGTGTGTCAATAACATGTCGATCACTTAGGGAACAAAGTGGAGATTAATTTGATTAATAAAAAAATAATTAATTGAATTAATCATTATGTGAAATTTTTTTGTTGTCGCACGCTACCACCACGTTTAATGCATGTCTACCCTCTATTCCCAACACTAATAACACAAGAAAACGGATGTTTCACACCTCACTTTTTAAAAAAGCAGAAAATGATAATTCAGGCGCATTGTTTGATCAAAACCTTTTAATAGATTTGTAATACTATGTTTCAACAAGTTTAAAAAAATTAGGGAATGTTACTAGTAACATTCGACTTATGCTCAAAAAGAAAAATCCATGTCTATCGACTATGATCATCCATTATATTTAAGAAATATCGATGATCAAAATGAGAATCAGTGTTAGAAGGATCCAAAACATCAACATGTATCACATAAAATATTTTACCCGAAATATTATTACTATAAACAAACTTGAAACAATTTTTCTTAGCTAAATGGAAAATCTCAAAACAAAAAAAATTAGTTCTAGCAGATTCAAAAGAAATAACATCTTTCAATGCATTAAGACGTGAATTAGGCGGATGTCTAAGCTGTAAATACCACAAAACAACAGAATTCAAACATGAACTAGAAGACTTGAAAACCTAACCTTTAATCATGTATAGGCCTTCAAAGATTCTACCTTTCTCAATCATCTTGAAAGTGCATATTTCTGAATCAAACAACTATTAATAGAAAACGTAACAAACATAGTCCTCTCTATAGCCAGAGCACTAAATGAAAGTACGTTATTAGTAAATTCAGGAACATACAGAATATGCTTTGAGAGTGATCAACTCATTCAGAACAACAGTGCTAGGAAATTGAACATCATTTCTTTTTTTTATTTGGCAACACTACTCTAATTTCTACACTAGACTAGAGAAACTAAGTTTGGAATAACAAATATGTGTAGAAGTCCCTAAATCTAAAATACACCGATCACAAAATTTAGATTCAGATGTACCTGCCAATGTGATAAAGTAGTTTCACTCTTAGATGTGGAAAGTTGACTATAAAGTTTGTTCTTGAGGAAATAACACTATGCAATAGGATCCTTTGTCGAGCTGGTTTCAATAACGTGATTTGTGCTCATATTCTAACAGTTGTGAGAATCTCCACCCTTAGTACCCTTTTATTATCGCCATCAACAAGAGTAACCATGTATTCTATCTTCAAATCTATCTCATCCTTCACAAAAGAAGTAGATTGTTGTTTACAAAAGGTTTTGGGATTGTCCCATCGATGAACCCCAACTTAGTTATAATTGGAAGATCTTAAAGCATAAACCTACTCCATGTAACATAGTTTTCTTCTGTCAATATTTCCAAACAAAAACATAGTTGGTCTTGTCACTATGATGCACGAAGTAGTGATTTTGAAAATCGTAATTGGGATGGTTGAGAAGTGGCAAAAATGATGTCACCGACACAATAGCTCAAGGTGGAGCCATCAAAACACCTGATGGAATAAAAGGGTCTTATCACGAGATGCATTGGCCCCATCCACACAAACTGAAGAAAAATAAACGTGAGGTGGTTGTGTCTATGCAAACACAGAAGGAAACACTTGACGAAACCGCTGATGAACCTTAGACCTCTCTTATATCAAGAATTTAATTTTATATATTTAACCAACTCGTCCATTTAACTTATTTGATTATAACTATGTATTATACATTATTTATGTGGATCTATTTTCTTATAAAATGTATTATTTACCATGTCTTTCATAGATCTATCATGTCTTATAAATAACATTATTCTTATAAAAATAAATTTGATCATTTTTTTTTCTTTGATCTATTATCAAATTTACTCACCTTATTATTATTATTTTTTTACTTTATTTACTGGTCATACTTTTTTTAATTTTAATTTTAATTTTAATTATAAATAAAATAAAATAAAATTCAAAATTTTGTAAGACATGTCTACAAAATAATTGTATTTTTATAATTTGAAACTTAAATTTTAATGTTGGTAAAATATAGTTTGAGTGCTCTATTTAAGTACTTGAATATATTAAAAATAATTACAATCCATCACTAGTGAATTTTTTTAGTTTATTATTAAACAAATTATTATTGACTACTATTTAGCATACATAATGAATAATGAACAATTAATTTTATTATTTAAAAATAAATAAAAAAGCGTCGTAACTCTTTCATTTTCTTGTTTACCAAACATTAATTTATTACATTTTTCTTTGCATCTCTTCATACCAAAAACTAATTTATTATTACTTTCCTTTCCATCACTACACATGAAACACATATTTATTTTACTTTACCTTCCATTCCCTTCCTTTTCCTTAATTTTTCAATGTAGTCAAACATGCCTTATGTTTCATAAAATTGTAGAAGAAAAAGTAATTCTTTTTCATCATTCTCATTTTGTTCGCCACCCATAAAATATTTTTAGATATGGATTCAATTTAATTTTTTATTGCTATTATTGTTTTTTTTAAGGATACCAATAGCTAATGGCTACTTTTCTCAAAATAAATCACAAGATGATTTTATTTTATAGCCATTTAAATGCATAGCAAATTCACATGTCATGCGTCATGGTCATGATTGTCTAAGACTTTTCTGATGCATGTGTAAAAGTACAAAATATTAATTTATAATTCTCAAATTTAATAATAATTATCCAATAATTATTAACCTAATATGTCCAACATATTTATAACTGAGAATTCAATAATTATCTCATAGTTATGTGTAATTAATTTATCTAATAAATTAAAATTTTCTTAATAACATTTATTCAATAAATGTTATATTTAATATATCAAATATATTAATTAATTAAGTTTAATCATTAAACTTACTACTCCTATTAATATGTTGCACATAACTAATCATTTGAATTGAACTGTTCAAATTCATTTCTCTAATGCAATAGTGTACCAGCAACAATGAGCTAGCTCGGAGATCGGTGGACTTATAGATTGAAAGCTACAACGACTGGGATCCAATCTTTCTTCGTTAATATCACACTTATTCCACTAAAGGCATGTGTTGAACTCTTTCTCATTATAGGACAAGTTAACGTCCATGAATATAATCGATCATCTGTTATATGATCCTTCACGAGCTTGTTCGTAATTTATAGTTTAGACAAGAAATTCGTTCTATCCTAGTGATTATAGCTTTCTCCTTAAATGGTGTTGATTTATCTAATGAACAAGTAGTTTATAGTCACATTATAAACCAGCGTTCTCTCAAGCCAATGAGATGCGAGTACCCTTTGTTTAAGTCCTGAAATCAGTTCTTACAGAAATAACTCTATATCTTCCTCAATATTAGGGAACACATGAATTCCTTCTTGTGACGTTGTATTCCCAACTACTCACTACGATAATCCCCAACGTGAGAGGCTTATTGACCAAGCGATGTTTCACTTGTCTCACCATGCACATCAAATGATGCTTTCATAAAGCATGAGTGCGCAACTCACTCAAGATTAAAATCACATCGACATACGATCATCCTTAATGAAGTAGTTGATACGAGACTATAACGAAATTACTATCTCGATCATAAAATTTCTGGTCTAGTCATATGCAAAAACATCTTTTTGCATAGGCGCCCCCACTCACACGTCTCCACATGAACAACCAGGATTAGGTCATTTGCAACTCTTGCAAAGCGGGCCGAACCCACTGTGTTACCAAGATTTAGACATCATAGCCTTAGTCACTATATTGTAGACAATTTAGGTTATAAACTTGGAACTACATCCACTTATATGTCCCACATACTTGTCTAAGTGTTCATATTAATAACCAAGGGTATATCAACATTAATTTAGTTAATGTGATCAGGTTGAATGACGTTTGAATATTAAATGCACAAATTTATGAAAAAAATAATAACTTTTATTAATAACTGAAAATGACGTTGAATGTCTAAAAGACTACTAGGGTAATTTCCTTAACCTCTTGAGGTGACTTAGGACTGTGTTCCTTAGAAAATGAGATTTCATGTCTAAAAGGTAATTGACCTCTTTTGAAATCTTTCATCGCATATCAGACCAATATCTTGTCAATATACGATGCCTGAGACAATATGACTACTGTTCTCTTGAACCGATCCTTTATAATCTAGATCCCAAGAATGTATGAAGTGTCACCGAAATCCTTAATTTGGAATTGGTTAACTAATCATTGCTTGATTTTTATAAGATGTCATCTATATGTAAAAATATAACTGCCACTTTATTGTCAATTATCTTCTTATAAACACAAGGTTTATCAACATTCTGCCCAAAACCATATGATTTGACAACATCATCAAATCACTTATTCCAAGACTTGAATGTTGTTTCAATCCATAAACGAACATAACAATTTTGCAAACTTTTTGCTCTTGTCCCTTGGAAACAAACTCCTTTGGTTGGTTCATGTAGATTTCTTCTTCAAAACTGCCATTAAAAATGTAGTCTTGACGTTTATCTACCAAATCACATAGTCATAATATGAGGCAATGGATAAGAGGATTCTAATAGAGTCTAACATAGCAACAGGTGAGAAGGTCTTTTCATTATTCACTCATTCTCTTTCAATGAAGCTCTTTGCTACAAGTCTAGACTTGAAGGTTTATACATTCCCATCTACACCCTTTGCGCCAACTTCTAGGGGGTCAAGGCGTTAATGGTTGACCCCCTAGGGGTCAAGACCTCCTTTGTCTAACCCCTAGAGAGGTCAAAATGGGCTTGGCCGAACCCTAAGGGTCAAGACCTCCATGGCTCGCCGCAATGGGTCAAGGCCTCTTCTGGCCGACCTCGGAGGTCAAGGCCTCCATTCTCGACCTCGTGCTATGATACCAATAGTTGAGAATTATGGGGTAGGAGCATGTAATAAATACGGTGAAAGTGTGTAGGAAATTACAAAAAAATTTATTTAATTGATAATTAATTCAATTAATTATTAAACTACATGTAACCATTAAGGGGGTTGTTCCCTAAGTAGTTTTAGTGGAATGTTTAGTAAACGCTCCACTTTTATCGATTTTCCTTTTTTTTTTAAACGCTTGAAAACAAGCGTTCGTGTAAATATAATGGGCGCCATGTGGCGCGATAAAAAAGTGCCACATGACTTTTTTTTTTTTGAGAAAATATGGATTTTTTTTTTTGAATTTTGTTTTTTCAATCTTTTTTACCATTAATTTTTTATGAATATATTTATGTGTGTATAATTTTTTTTATTCTCTCCTTTATCTCATATCATATTTCAGAAACAAAACTTTTAATTTAATTTTTTATTTTTTATTTTAAATTAACTATAATTTTATAAGTAATTTCGTATTTTAAAAACATGTTTTATTAAATTAATTTTCATAATAATTTGATAATCTATTTCATAGTTGACAGTAATTTGATAATCAATTTCTTAATTTAAATGAACAAATGATTATAGAACAATTTAAGTTTTTGTTTTTTTTTTTAAAAAATAGGTTTTAATTAAAAAAAGTGTTTTGTATTTTTTAATTATGATCATTTTATAATACAATTCACAATTTATAAATATATTTCGTTAGGTTGAATTAACGTTAATTTCATACTTCTTTTTTTGATTATCAAAATAAATTTTAAACAATTATTAATTTATATTTTAATAAAAATCGTGAATAAATTTGAACAAAAAGACACTATTATAAAAAAAAATATTTTGAATTTGAATTGTTTTTCTTCCAAATAATTTTATTCATTTTTCATAACTTTTTTCTTTAAATTTGAATTTTATTATTTTAGAATATATAATTTTCAACTTCATTCTAATATCATATTTTGAAAAATAAATTTAAAATTAAAAAAAAATTAATTTTTTATTACTGATAATTTCATAATAAAATTTACATTTTGTAAATATATTTTGTAATGTTAAAGTAACATTTACTCCATAATTAAGTTCGTATTTTAAAAATATATTTTATACATTGAACTCAAACGAAAGTAATACATATTTTTATTTTCAATTATTTTAAAATATTTATTAATTCATATTGTCTTTTATTTCCTTTATTTAACAAGAAATGCAAAAAAAAAAAAAAAAAAAAAATTCATTACTAATATTAATTTTGAAATTTGAAGTAGCCAAATAATAATAATAATAATTAAATATATTCATAAATGTCACATCATATCAAAAACAACAAACACTTTTCATAACTCCTCCATAAACACTTTTCACACAAACAAAAATTAAGAACACCTCTTTCTAAATACTCTACCAAAACCTTCAAACAAACGAGCTATTACTAAATACTAAAACCTAACTCCTGCATAAAATCTCACACAAACACCTCCCTAGAGTCGACCGAGTCCAAGTAACAACTAGATCCGCTGACAACGGCGAGGAGTTACGCGGAGTAGGCCAACCTGAGTGGGTTTGTCATGGAGGTTAAGACTCCCCTAGTGTCAACCGAGTCCAAGGAACATCTAGGGACGATGCACCCCATGGCATCCCCACGTTACAACGAGTAGGGCAATCCGAGTGGGTTGGTCGTGGAGGTTAGAACTCTCTAGTGGACGAGTTGACAGAGTCCAAGTAACGTTTGGGGATGTTGCACCCCGTGGCGTCATGGGGTTACAAAGAGTAGGCCAGCCCGAGTGGATTGGTCGTGGAGATTAGAACTCTCCCCTAAAAGTCGACCGAGTCCAAGTAACACATGGAGACGCTGCACCCCATGGCGTCACCAGTTACAACGAGTTGCCCAACCCGAGTGGGTTGGTCATGGAGGTGAGGACGTGTAAAGGTTGGCCGAGTCTAAAGCCGACCTCTGAAGAGGACAATTGAGTAGGTCGGCTCGAGTGGGTTGGTCGTGGAGGTTAAGACTTTCTTGTGGATAAGTCGATCAAGTCCAAGTAGCGCTTGGCGACGCTGTAAACCCGTAGCGTCCTAGTGTTACTGATAAGGATCATGGAATTCCACAAGATCCTCAACTACTCTAGAAGAGTTGGAACATTAGAAGTTAGTAAAATAAACATTAACTTTTGAATTTTAGAATATTTTATGTAATTTTTCAATTTTAAACATATTTTTAATGTTTTAGGTTACAATTTTGGATGATGAAAAATAGTTCTCTACAAGAGATCCTTTCTTAGAGATTTAGAGCATGTTCTTTGCCTTTTTTTCTAAGTTCCTTTGTAATTCTTGTGATAGAATCCATGTGAGTCATTCAATCTAACCTTGATCAAATTTGATTGTGGAGTGACTCAATCTAGAACAAGATCTTTCATATCTTGCTTCTAGATCTTTGATCGAAGAGGTAATCAAAATTCTAGCATTTTCCTCTTGGTTGTTCCAAATCTATAAAGAGGTGTCAATCTCTTAGATCCAAGGGTTCTTGCTTCATTATAAGCTTGGATCCTTAGGCTGAGAATTAGGGTTGCCTTATCAGTTACAACGAGAGAGCTGCACCCCTAAGGGGTCGGCTGTGGAGGTGAGACCTGCAAAAGTTGACCGAGTCCTAGTAACTCCTGACTCAAAGTCGTTACACCTACAAAAGGGTAACGGTCAGGAGTTACGCCGGGATTCATTCCCGGCTTAATGACGAACGTTTCCAATGGCCGGTCATTAAGCCGCCCATAAGTGAGCTGCAATAGTTACGAAACCGACTGCTAGCTATAAGAAGTCAGATTATTCTTCATTTGAGGGGAGGCGAATCCTAAGCAAAACTACGCTAAGTATTCTTAAGCCGTTCTAAGTTCTAAAAGTCCTCTAAATTACTCTCATAAACTCGTACTGACGTAGGCATCAGAGGCCATGTGGCTCACACCACACCTCCTAAAATTGTTCTTTTTTGCAGGCTTCTCGTCCTCGGTAATACAAATTATATTGTGGATATCCGTTGACCATTTTTCGGCATCAACATAAACTATAGGATCAAATTACATTATACAAAATAATCAAATCTCAGTATTTAAAAAGAAATTAACATTTGGCCTTAGATCAGTACATCACATGTTTTTTTATTCTCACAATTCATTTGCTATTTGCTATGTAGTATTAAAAAAGCCATGCGATTTATTCCTACTTATGTCTTAAGTCTGCTTTCACAGCTCTTTCATAAAAAGTTAATAATTTGGCAGATTAATTCTTTAAGCATTAAGGTTAAACATTATAATAATAGTGCAGTGACTATTTTTAGACTCCTGCTAAATGGCAACATACGCTTCGCAAGCCTAACGAACATACACAGATTTCTCAATCTATTCCTCTTTCTCAAGAGCAAATAGAAAGTGGAACTATGTATCTCTTCCACTGCATATGACATGATCATTCTAGCATGCATGATATCATCAACATCCTCCAATTGCACGCTTAACAAATAAATACAATTCAAAGTTCCTTTATTCTTTTTGTGTCATACGTTCATTCAATAGAAAGATAAAGATAGTAGAGTAACAGTAATACTAAATAGAATGTATTTTATAAATAAACTGTAAGTGTTCACCAAGACGAAAGTAAATGCATAAATAAATTCAAAGTAGTAAAGAAAGTAAAGACAAGTGTAAGTAAAGTGAAAGTAATAAATAAAACAGTAAAAAAAAAAAAAACAACAGTATAGGTGTTTTGCTAATGGAGTTCCTTGCTGAATCAAAACCAATAGCTACCAAGTTCTTCTATTATTGGGTTGAAAGAGTAAGTTTTTGTTACAAGTTCCCTAATTTCGCATTTTCCAACCTTCGTTCTTTGTTCTCAAACTTCAATATTTATAATGTTGAATCAAATCGTGCTCAACGGCTAAGATTTATCCATCTCAAATGCATCTAATATTTTTCATGTTTGCAAAACAATTTTTGATGTATATTCTTTCGATATTACCTCTCGGGCATGTAGATCTTTGTAGAAAGATTTTGTCATATGTCATTCTTTCTTCATTTGAGTTTATTTTGAACGTAGTTTATTGCTAGCTTTTATTCGACATTGTGATTTCTTTAATTAGATGCATGCTGATATTTTTCACTGCCAAATATGAACTTTTCATAAATTGTTCTGCGCATAAATGATAGTTATTAATATGAATTTTAGATTACACTACTGAAGCATAAATTTGACATTCTTCGTGACATAACTTATTTTATTGTCGAGATTTTCCTACAACAATAGACTAACTTAGCTCCAATTGATATGAAACATAATTTCTATGAAGGTTATCGCATTTTATACACATTTACTAGTCATATCAATTCCGATCTTCAATTTCTACCCCTAAGACTTTATTATCATAAAAGCTTATTTTATCATGATTTTCTTTGAGTTCAAGTGAGTTTCTAATGCTAAATAAATTGCTTTTGCAATCCAAATAACTCTCTGATTGATAGTTATCAAGTAGCGGCGCGTGGGGGATAGCGCTACGGTGTGTGAACAGCTCGTAGACAAGTGTTTACAAGGTTACACGTGTGAATCAAACGTGGCTATAGGATCAGATGTGTGCTTTGGTTGAGCTATTCGTGGTTTTAATATCTTGGTAAGCTTGGAAGCAAGGTGCGACTTTTGGTTCCGATATTACGAACGACGACTGGAGAACGAAGGCTCTCTCTTTCACGGTTTGGGATAACGTGATGCAAGCTTGGACACTGTGACAATATGATGCTCGAATGTGAACTCCTTTATTGGACGGATGCTCGCATGGCTCGAAATTGATTGATCAAATAGAATGCTTTAGGGCATGGAAGTGAATTTGCATCAATTTCGATGAGACAGTGCATAGCAAAGGAAATTTATACTGAAACTTCTGTCAGTTTCCTACAATCTTCGGGGTGTGTGGTGTGTAAAAATCCATGGCGAGAGAGACAATAAATGGGAATCTTTGTGGCTCTTTAGAGAAAAAACGTAGAGATCAAACACAACAAATTCTTATATGTATACCTTAGGGCAAAACCACTTAATTAAAAATTGCCACTATGGCTAAAATGACATATTTGCTTCTCTTAATAAAAAGACAACATTACCCCTTACAGAAGTCTCAGAAAATCCAAATTTACATTATTTACAACATACTGATATTTTTTTTACTGTTACAAATTACACTTATAACCCTATAGTGTATTTTGGTAATTCTATCCTTCAGCTCTTTTGTAATTGAAGGAAGTTTCATGGTTGTTTTTTAGTTTTGAGAAGTTTGGGTCAATTTGTAACTAAAGAAAATCGACCAGGTATATATAACTGCTTATTCAAAATGTTTAAGACATAATGAAATAAAACAAGTCGAGCCACCCCCTTCTTCGAGTACCACACGCCCTCATTTCCTTTTTCAATCACGTGCCCCATGCTCATTCAATAAGCCACCGCACGAAGCACTGCACCCTGATTGCTCGTGAATACTCTGATCATGCCTACCAAAAGCCTCGTGCAACTATATTTTGTGTTCGTTACACTGTGCACGTTGTCGTTTAGATCACGCAATGATCTAAAAAATGTGCGTGATCTACATGTCACAAGAATCTGCGATCCCACACGCTTTAATTGACTAACCACAGATTGCGATGTGATTTATCTGTCCCATTCTCGGCCACCTTCGTGCAGCCAAGCGCCCCCGAGCCTTGTATGCTCTACTCGACGCTAACATCTAATGAATCAAGGCTCACGCTTTTGCGCTCGAGTTTTCACGTCTTGCCTATTCAGCCTAGTCACTCTTGCCAAGGGTAATGTGCATTCGAAGAGCCACCAAGCTCCTAAAGGAGTGTCTACGTGCTACTACATGTTGTTATACCTTGATTCAAGTGTCGACTGTCATTTTAGGCACTTTAGCATATTTCTATCTCCGAGCTATGTTATAGCTTAGATTTTTCTAAAGCATAATTATTATTATTTTACTATGTTAACCTGGTTAGGCAGTTATGTTGCTTGTAACTCTTACTTAAGCTATGTTATGCATTTTTCCAAGTAAGGACTTCTTACTCGAGTTGTATGGACCCTCTATAATATTTATTGTCGATTATATCTTTTTAGTATGCTTGTATTGTCTCGAACTGAAGCATGTAGTAATATGTTACTCTTGTTGTTGTCTTATTGTCTCTCTAGTTTGTATTTGTAGCTCGTCTTTGACTGTTGTTAGGATGCTTATATTATGTATAGTAGGACAAACTAATTACTTGTTGAGATTTTGATTGAGCATATACTTTTTAGCAAATGATTTTTTCGTGAATATAATATATCAAATAATATATATATTCTTTTTTCTCTTTTTTTAACTTTTATCTTTATAATTCAATTTGTAATTTGTAATTTAATTTTTAGATTACAAATATCGTTCAACTAAATGAAAATCATAAATTTAGTTTGCTTATTTTTACCAATCAAACGTTTTATTCATATTAATTTTGGGTGAATAAAGTAACAAAAATAGAACAAAAGACTAAAAATACTTTTATATGTCTTTAAATTTTTATCACTATAAATCAGATTTATAATATTAAAATCAATTTGTAAATTATAAAAATAATTAATCTAAGTCAAAATCCTATGGTTAATTAAAAAGATGAAAAATTAAAGTTATATTAAAATAAAAAATAAGTATAAAGTTTGATGAGGTTATGAATATTTTTCTTACTACCAAAATAAAAGAACCAACTCCTTCCCTTTTGAACCTCAATCTCGACAAATAAAAAAATTAGGGGTGTCTATGGGAACAGAATCCAGAACCAACAAAATTAATCCTCGTCGCGGGGATTGACTTCTTTGCCGAAAAATTTTCATTAAAATTGTTTTCTTCTCTTTTTCTAATATTAATTTTTACAAGTATTTTTTTAATACTATTATCAAATATTTGATTTTTGATGAAAAATATGCAAATTTTAATTAGTAAGTTAATTATTAAAGAAAATCAGCATATGAATAAATATTCCTACAAACAAAAAAAATGATATAAAAATTTTAAATTTGTAAAAAAAGATTAAAAAAACAATTTATAAATATAAAATTAAAAAAATCGACCGGGAAAGGGAATACATTTTGTGTTCTCATTTAGCTTGTAGAAAAGTTTTCTTTTCTACTCACTACCCATTCCCCACATGAATAGGGATTTACCTCCTTTTGGGTCAGTCTTGCCAAAAAAAATGACATCTCTATACAAAATTTTAAAGGAAAAAAATGCACATTTAGTTCAAAAATTTTGGCTTTTCAAAAAAAAAAAAAAAAAAAAATCAAAGGTTTTGGGGAGTTTCAAAAAATAGAAATAAAATTAAAATTAAATGTTTGGGTTTGGTTTTGAATTATATGAGAAAACAAAAATTATTTTGTAATTGATCCTCAACTTTCAAATCAAATGACTTTTACTTTGACTTTAAATAATATTTAATTTTAGTGCTTTAGATAATCAAAATTAATAATATTGGCTAACACGACAACTAAATTAACTTTAAATTCTAACATATTAATAAATTATTTTGATTTTAATGTAAGATCAAGTTAAAAAACATGAAAAACACAAATATTAAAGTTGAGTATTATTGAAATCTCAAAAGTTTGGGTTTGGGTTTGGTCTTGAAATATATAAGAAAATAAAAACAATGCTTATGGATTCAAATTCTTCCATTTTTTTAACCTAATAAAATAAAAAAGCATTAAGTGACGAGTCAAACCACCAAGTACAATCTTTCTAGAACAAGAGGCAATAAGAGAGGGGAGATTTTCCCTCCAAAAAACATTAGAAAAATCCTCATTTCGAGGAGCAAAAGAGTCAAACCACCAAGTACAATCTTTCTAGAACAACGAGCAAGCAAATTCGCAACACGATTTTCAAATCTAGCACAATGGAAAAACAATAAGGCTTTGAAAGATCTCTAGAGTCTTTCAAAATAGTATCTATAACCACTAACGCATCTGACTCGATCATGATCATCAGCATAGGCTGAACTCCATTCATCCACATCTTCCTAATTCCACTAAGCATTGCCAAGGCTTCTACACTTTTCACATCAACACTCCAACAAGGCTTCTTTGATCCACAAGTAATAGGGAAACCCTCGTAATCCTAAATAATCCATCTAAGGCCACTGATTCACGGTTGTTGGTTCTAAGCAGCATCCACATTCATATTTTATGATCTAGTCATAGGTGGGGTCCACCCCATGATCCGACTTTTGTGCATCTTCTCCCTTACCTCCCAACAACCTGCCAAAGGCACACAATAATCATTGATTAGTTTTGAAATAAACATAGGAAGATTTTCAATTTGCTCCCCAACCTTATTATGTAAAATAAGGTTTCTATAATGTCATATTCTTCAAAGCACAAAGGAGGCTTGTGACGCTTTGATGATGGAATTTTAGCATAGAGATTCGCCAAAAAATCTCTCCATAAGGAAGAAAACGAAAAAAGAGCTTGAAAATCACCGAGGAATACAAATTTCTAAATAGGGACCACCATTTTGCATGATCTGATCAGGTGCAAATTGATTTCTCTTTCTTTTTTCTGCCGATCACACAACGAGGATCAATGTCAATCCCCCTTAAATACATGTTTTCACCGAGAAAATTTCCTTATGATATTTTGCCCATATAATCTCATCACTCATCTTGTTGCAGCTCAACAGAATTTGAATAATATCATGTGCAAGCTCTTTAGAGAAATTTTGCTTTATCACACATTCCACTGACCTTGAGATATCATAAGGTCTTCAACCTTCTATCCATCCATACTTGGTTAATTCCAATACTCACTTTAATCTATCCATTGGGCAACTATGGATCCCTCCCAATGCAAATCATCTTCCCATTCCACACTTTTCATCTATAACCCTTTAGGAATAACTCTTTCCCCCAAATAATGCTTTTCCAGGTAAAAGAAGCATTATCCGACACGGTCACATTTAAGAAATCTTTATGATTAAAATACTTTTCTTTGAGAACTTTGAATAATAGAGATTTTTTGTTCCTGACGAGCCACCAACTTTGCTTAGCCAACATGGCTTGATTGAAATGATTAAGGTTTCTAAACCCCAATCCACCCGACTCCTTACTAAACCTAAACTCTTTCCAACTTTTTCAATGAACCTTGGCCTTCCCCTTAGACTGATCCTCTCCCCACAAAAAATTAGCAAACCTACTTTCCAATTCCTTAGAGATAGTCTTGAGGATCTTAAAGCAGCTCATAACATGTGTAGGAAAAGCTCGACAACTGCTTTAATAAGAATTTCTTTGCCACTCTTAAATAAGAACTTTTCCTTTCAAACGATGATTGCACTTAATGAAACTAAATAAGTCCTTTTTGCTTCCACATTACTCTTAATGAAACTAAATAACTCAGTTTTGCTTCTACAAATTTTCAAGGGAACTCCTAGATGAATTGCTAGATTATCCATGACCTTCACTCCCATAATTTTGCTCAACCTAGATTTGTGAGCTTCTCCCACATTTATACTTAACTTTACCATTAATTTGTCTAGATTAATTGATTGGCGTAAGATGAGCTCATAAATCTTTAAAATTCTCGCAATAGCCTGCGATTCTCATTCATAGCCCTAAAAAACCACAAGCAATCATCAACAAATAATAAATGAGAAATGGAAGGACATCTATCATTAATTTGAAAACTTTTAAAAGAGTGTATTCTTCCCTGTCAAGATATCCTGATAAACCTTCTGCACAGATGGGGAATAAATAAGGAGAGAGCAAGTCTCCTTGGCTGAGACCCCTTTCACGAACGATCTTCAAATGAGGGAGCCATTAACCAGAACTCAGTATGAGATGCAATTCATTATCTAGTTAACCCATGTGTGAGAAAACCCCAGCTTGAGCATCATTCCTTTGATAAAAGTCCACTCCACTCAATCGTAAATCTTGCTCATGTCAATTTTGAGTGCAGCCCATCCCTCGGCACCTCTCATTTTTGAATTAATGGAATAAATACTTTCGAATCACATGATTACATTGTAAGCCTCCCTGGAACAAAGACACTCTGATTTTTAATAACTTGTTAAATCCCCAATTTATAAATTTTTAAAAAAAAACCCTTTACATTATTAAAGTAAAAAGAAAAATAATTAGTAATAAAAAATATAAAAAAAAGGAAGGGCAGAGTAGGAGAGAGAAAGCACGTAGTGTTTCTCTCTCCTTGTGCAGTCTTCTGGGCTCTCTCTGACATAACTTCTCTATAAATATCACAGCAGAGCCTCCATTGTTCGAAATAATCGGCTCTCTTTTAGTAATTTTGGCGCACTGTATTTGGTGGTACGATTGAGAGCTTGGCGAGACCGACGTGTCGTTTTCTCATTGCGAATTCCAATGGATACTTATCCGCTGCACATGGCCATGGCGGCTCTCATAGGGGCTTCCTTCGTGGCTGTTTCGGCGTATTATATGCACCGCAAAACCCTAACTCAGCTGCTGGACTTTGCCAAGACAGTGGAGAGGGAGAGGGAGAGAGAGCGGGATGATATCTTGGATGGTGACTCGCCTCGCCATTCGAAGAAGCTGCGCAGCCATGTGCGGCGGAAGGGGAGCGGTTACAATCGGCGAGGCTCGGCTTCTTTGCCGGACGTCACTGCTATTTCCGGCGGGGTCGATGGCGAGGAGAAGCGGAGTGGACAGGTTTTCCTGGACGTGATTCCGGCTGGACTGCCCAGGTTACACACGCTCCATCCAGGTATGGATTTCTCTCCGGGAGATTGATGTGGTGAGTTTTAATGCGTAAATATCTTTTTTGGTTTTTGAAGGGAATGTTTCGTTTTAATCATTTGCTGGATACTTCTATGGCGCTTTTGTTTCTAAATAATTAAGACAGAAGGTTACTCTTCTTTGTTTCAATTAATACAGCTGATGTATTATGTTGAACTTTAGAATCATGATTAATTGTTGAGTTCTAATGAATTGGGTACTAACTGAATCATAGCTGAGCTATATGAGAATTCCCGTTTCGGGTTTTTTCATTAGAATTCTTAATCAGTAGTGTCTTAATCTTCATCCGACGGGTGATACGGCAGTTATAAGGGGAAATTAACTATTTCAGCTGATTAACTCTTAAGCTATATACCTAGAAAAAAAAAAAAAAAACTCTTCAAGCTTTGCAATTCAAGGAGTCCCGTGTCCTGTATTCCAGAATCATAATCTTAAATCTTTTCTTTCTAAAATACTGCATATCTGTACCAAATAACCTGTGCTCACCTTGAGATTGCTTGTGATTCCTTCATGCTCATCTTGATTTTTCTTATCTCCTCTGGGACACAAACGGATTTATCCTACCATTGAGATTATTGAAGGAATCTTATATTCTGTTTCTTAATTAAAAGAAGTTAAAGTATTAAGAAACTCAGTAAGTATGGTATTGATATTCTAAATCCTCAAGTCAATGAGTTTAAAGATGGTAGAGATATTTTTTTGATAACCAGGAAGTCAGAGCTTAACTCCCCTATAATTGAGGACACTTGTGCCCATACCAAGGCCCTTACCTGGGAGACATCAAAGAGTTTTTCTTCAAATCTAAGACCTCTAGCTATTGCATCAACTCTGAATTTTTGTAGGAGACTACCCGGTCCATGTGCTAGGGGAATTTGCTCCAGTTATTTCATTATTTATACATAATTTAGACTTAGATTCTGCAGTCTGTGTTTTAAGAAATGCCAAGAATATGGCTGACCCCTGGCTTTTCCAACATGTCTATAAAATAGTTAGCATCAATGGTTAATTCTGTTGTCTTTTTTGCTCATGTTTATGGCACAAGTCCAACTTCAAAACTCATGATTTCATTCTGCCAGGACAACTCCAGATTATCTCTTGCAATTTTTCTGACTATATTTTTTACCTGTAGACATAAGGTTGAAATTCTGATAACCCTTTGAAATAATCATTTGTAGCAGGGAAAAATAGTACCAAGAGATCAATTAGGCCTACTTCACCGAAGTCTCCCATTGCAAGTGGGAGTGCCTTTGAGAGTGTTGAAGGATCAGATGAGGAAGAAGATACTATAGTCGAAGATACTGAATTAAATTCAGCATACCTGCACGCTAATGGAAATGTGGTGAGTACTTGATTCCCTTGCATGTTCATATTTTTGTGGACACCTTATGGCCAATTTTGGAGCTTGGGAGTATTTACAGTGTTGCATTTACACTCCCACATGCAGGGTTCAGAATGCAAGGGCCTATTTGAAAATCTGCCGGATCATATTAATGCCAACGGAGAACAGATTGCCTTGGCTGCTGCTTCAAGCATGATTCGATCTCATAGTGTCTCTGGCGATCTGCATGGCGTTCAGCCCGATCCAATTGCAGCTGATATTTTGAGGAAAGAGCCAGAACAAGAAACTTTTGTACGACTCAAAATTAACCCATCTGGTATTGCTAATTGGATCTTTTTTATGTGTCTTATTTCTTTTCTTCCCTGTCCATTAGATATTAATATTGCATTATCATAATCTTAAGGTGCTTAACATTGTAGCATGGTCTCATTTGTTTGTGTTATTGGCTTATTACTGCATATTAACATAATCTTTTATAAAGAATGTATTAGTTACCAGTAGACGTTATGTGATATTTTCCATATAGAAAACACAAAGTCCATTTAGTTTGTTTATTGGATTCAATAATTGAAGAAAAATGGATTTTTTTTTTCTCTCACATACATAGATTTGAATTTTCATACGTTTCAAATTCTCAGACATATTATTATTATTATTTTTTTCCAGAAGTACCATTACCAGATGAAGTGGAATCATATCTGATTCTTCAAGAATGCCTTGAGATGCGGAAAAGATATGTCTTTAGGGAAGACGTTGCTCCATGGGAGAAAGAAATCATATCTGATCCCAGTACACCGAAACCTAATCCAGATCCATTTCAATACACTTCCGAGGGCAAGTCTGATGTGAGTTTGTCATTGACTAATGACTATATTATATTGTGCTGCATGTTAAATTTTTTGCTAGAATGACCTTTGTTCTCATAGTCTTAGATTCTATTCTACAGTTCCTCTTATTATTCAATTTATGCTTTCCTTTCTGCAGCATCATTTTGAGATGCAAGATGGGGTCATTCACGTATATGAAAACAAAGATTGTAAGAACATTAAAGTTTGTTTCTTGGGAAATATATAGGTCGATGAGTTTTTGGATGTTTTTTTAATTACTATTTTTTTGGAATTATGTTAATTACTCTTCTTATGAGTACTATTTGCATTATTTGCAGCAAAGGAGGATCTTTTCCCTGTTGCTGATGCAACCACTTTTTTTACTGATCTTCATCACTTACTTAGAGTCACTGCAGCAGGGAATATCAGGACCCTATGCCATCATCGACTAAATCTTCTCGAACAGGTACATGTTCATAATGCTTTAGTTTTCACAGGGTTTATTAATGTTTATTTTGTATACTTCATAACCTTTCACGTCATTCAGAAATTCAATCTTCATCTGATGCTTAATGCGGACAAGGAATTTCTGGCTCAGAAAAGTGCTCCACATCGTGACTTTTATAATGTTAGGAAAGTTGATACTCATGTTCATCACTCTGCTTGCATGAATCAGAAACATCTTTTAAGATTTATTAAGTCCAAGTTGAGAAAAGAGCCTGATGAGGTAATGATATGACTTGATTTATTGTGTAGACTTCCTTCACGTTTCTATTTTGACTGTTAAAATTGATGCTTCACATTTTAAATTTATTCAGTAAATTTTTTGGCATTTTCTTTTGTACTTGAAAATAATGGTTGATATCTGTATACTTTAACGAGAAAATAATTGTTATAGTCTTGTACTTAGGTTGTAATATTTCGGGATGGTACATATTTGACCTTGAAAGAAGTTTTTGAGAGCTTGGACTTATCGGGGTTAGTTTTCTTTTTACCTATTTTCTTGATAATGGATAATCACTTTATTCATCATCCCAAAGGAAAACAAGAGTCAATGCTTTTATCCATTTCGAAACATTTATTAAATTTGTCTGAGCCTGGACTTATAATTTCTGGTCTGGAGAACAGGTATGACTTGAATGTTGACCTCTTGGATGTTCATGCTGACAAGAGCACATTTCACCGCTTTGATAAGTTTAACCTTAAATACAACCCATGTGGTCAAAGTCGACTTAGGGAGATCTTCCTAAAACAGGACAACTTAATTCAAGGTATTATTTGTATTTTATAAACTATTACATTCAACATGAGATCAGTGTGACGTTTTATTTTGTATGCACATTCTTCTAAGATTTTTATATCTATGATTTACATATTGAAATTAGTTGAGGTAATGAACATTGATAGTTTGCAAGCTGAAGCCATGCATTTGCAGTAGATGATCATTTTCTTACCTGTTAGTGGAAGCTCTCTATCTCTCTCCATCTGGAACGAATATTATTGACAGATATTTGGAAGTTATCTCAATCTTTATTTTTGCCCAGGTCTATGAACACATTTCTCCGATGAATTACTCTATGCCCATACATATGCCTTATGTCTCCGTAATAGTTCGAATTTTGTCCGGTCCTTTCATCAAAAAATCATGACAGCATGCAAGTGTTTCACTGCTGGTTTAAATAACAGAGACGTGGCTGTAGAGTGTAGATATAGATTAAATACTTTGATGTCATTTAAATAAAATCTTCAAGCAACTTTACTAAACTATTGCATTTTTTTTATATTTTTGATGAATGTCTCTATGAAGGCCGTTTCCTTGGCGAGCTGACCAAACAAGTATTTTCTGATCTTGCTGCAAGTAAATATCAGGTGCATCATTCTTCCTTTTTTGTACTTCGATAGATATTCATTTTCCTTATGCCGTGGCTTTAATTTCTACATATACTGGTATGTTAACAGTCTTTCTCAAATGCATATTCTTTTGGCTAAGTGTGTGCATCCCATGATTTTTTTTAGACGGAAGAGAAAAAAGTATGAACGGTTCAACTATTCCGTGTTTGAGTCATTTCTATGATGTCGACTCCCTATATTCTGAACCTAAAAGCAGAGTAGCCAAGAGGAAATAAAATAACTAACACTAGCATCAGCCAACAGTAAAAAGGCTATAATCATTTGTAATTAGAGAAAAAGAAAAATCACAAATGAAATGAGAAGCAAAATCCAAATGGGAGGACTCAAAACAGACAGATTTAAAACATCCTCCAACTGTCCTCTATGCATCATAAATTCTCTCGTTCCTTTGGAGTAAAGTGTATCCAGAGGTTGATAAAATTGGCTTTTCAAAGAACGAACACCCGTTTTTTCTTGAAATGGAGCTCATATTTACTTCCATGGACGTGTTGTGACAATTGGAAGAGGACAACCCAAAAACATTTAGAAGGTGTTTGAATGTGGAATTGTAGAGTGATTATTTTGATTTATTATTAATGAGAGGTTATTATGAGGGATTAGAAATTTAAGTCGTATTGATAGTTCGCTTTCTAAACATTATTTCAAGTAACTCGCCATTTATAATAATCCAACTCATGCCCCAGACACACGTGAATGGGCATGAGCTTGCTTATGGCTTCTTGATTATTATAAAAAGTTAAATTTTACCTAATCTAAACACAATATCCTTCCTTTTATGATATGTTTATTATTTATTAATTACAAAATATCATTAATTAACCCACTACCTTACTTTACAGGTACGTTCTATTAATTGTACTACCTTCTTTTAGAGTTCTAAAAAAATTAACATAAACCAGCCCTTTGGTTTTTTTTTTCAAATATTTCGTCTCAACATGCTATCTCTTCTTTATGAATGTTCTTATGTTTAGTGTTCCTCCCAAAAAGAAAGTGCTGCACTTTTTTTTTTTTGCACATTGCACCGAAGCTTTTGGAGACTATTGTGTGTTAGTGTGCCTTTTACTATTAAAAACACTAGTCCTTCCTACTTTCAAGATATGGATCTCTTTCTAATTTACCATATTTAATTTTTTACTCTTTTAATGCAGATGGCTGAATATCGGATATCTATATATGGTAGGAAGCAAAGTGAATGGGATAACCTTGCCAGTTGGATAATTAATAATGATTTGTACAGTGAAAATGTTGTGTGGTTGATCCAGGTAATGCGGCCTTCAAAAGCACACGAGGGTCCTTCTGGATTTTCATATATGCCTTGATTTTTTTATTGAACTGAACTTGGATTTTTTTTATTTTTTTTGAAAAAAATGCTTTAAATATATATCATGCTATTTATCTTTATGTTTTTGAAATTTAGAGTTTATGGTCATAATATTTATGCTTCACTTAGGAACTGTAAGTTTTCGTCATGGCATCCTATGGATTTTATTTATCTTTTAGTTTGTTAGCAAGTTTACAAATTGTCTACCATATTATCTAGCATTCCTATTTACTTGTACATATGAACAAGGATGACACTGAGATATAAGTATAACTTTCTCTTCAGTAATTTGTTATACTTGTGTTACGAGGATCTAAATTTAATGCTGTTTATTTCTGTCTTATTTGTAATGGTTTGTGTTTCAGCTGCCACGACTTTACAATGTGTATAAGGAAATGGGGATCGTAACTTCGTTTCAAAACATTCTTGACAACATCTTCATTCCATTATTCGAGGTTACAGTGGATCCAGATTCACATCCGCAGTTGCATGTTTTCTTGAAACAGGTTTGTTATCTCCCAATAGAAACTTCAATTTATCTTACAATTGCTTTATCTTTTTGGAATGCCTATGTTACAGCTAAAAGCGCTTATCAGTCTATTTAAATGAAGTAGCATCTAAATATGTATTTAGTGATTTTGTTATGGCTGTTCTGAAAGAGTTAAACTATTGTTGATAGAATTGTGTTCTCATTTATTCTGCCATTGTAACTGTTGATTTTAGAGTAATAGAAATAAGTTCATATTAGAAATAAGTTCGTATTAATCATTAACTTTAATGTTAGAATGCTCCTTTTTATATAGGAGAAGGTCTACTCTTCAAAGAAGGTAGGTTTACAATAAAAAATCATTCACAAAAGGGAACAAATACACGTATGGATATAGAATAAAATCCCATAAATCAACACTTCCCCTCAAACTGGTGCAAAGATGTTTGTCATAGCGAACTTGTCAAATAATCTCTCAAATTGTAACTTTGAAATTGGTATAAGGGTTGGGTTGTGTAACGCGTGTTGTCCAGAATTTTGATCTGGACTTGGAAATTTGACTTGGCTATTATGGACACTAGCATTCTCTTGCATCCCATACGATCTGGTCCTGTTACCTACTAGCCTTTAAGCGCGTGTAAATGTGAAGGTTGTCCTCACAGTTCAACACTAGTCTTTTCAGAATGTGTTGTCCTCTCTCACTTGTTTCCTAGATAAATTCCTAGATAAATTCTCAAGAGGTCATCGAACCTAGGACTACTCCAAGTTAAGCATGCTTAATTGTGAAATTCCTACGATTGAGCCACCAAAAAGGAAGGTATACCTTGTTGGTATAGGCAGTACAAATCAATTCTTTTAAGCTTCTTAACTATTAACTTTCGTATCCTAGGGATCCCTCTCATTCGGATGTGGTATTGGTTCATTCATTTACCCATCCTAATTTTAGGTTGGGAGAAAATCGATTCGGTTCAACCCAAATAAAAAACAATATATTTATATATAATGCATATAGTTATACAAGTTGTAGTAGTGAAGCGATGGCAAAAAGGCTGATATATGAAGTTTTAGAGGTACTGGGTTCGAGCGATATGTTAGAAGTATTTTTGTTGATTTTTCTATTGATTATCCTCCTTGTATCAGTCTTTCACTCTCCTCCTTTCTTTCATGTTTTTCTTTTTAATTTCCTTCATATTTTTTTCTCTCTCTCTTGGTATTGATAACAACATTAATTTTCATTTATTTTAAAGTTTATTCTGGATGGATAACAATTATGGTTTTTTGTTTAACTCTATGACATTTTTTTTATCAACTAGAATGGATAATAACATTAATTTTTTTAATAATTATTTTCCATTTTTTGTAGCCCATCCTCGAAACAAGATTTTATATTGTTTTTTTAACTCTACATTTTAGTAGTACATCCTCCTAAACAAGATTTTCCATGTTTATTTCTTTAACATGTTACCTAATCTCTCAATTTGAATCGATGTACCCAACCCAACCCAACCCAACCTGGAAGTATATGGTTGGGTTGGAAAAATTACCAACCCGAATATTTTTGTTGATAAAAAAATTTCCCTCAATCTGAATTAACCCAACCCGTGTATATCCCTACAAACTAGCCAATATACCCGCCCATCAAACCAGCCTAAAATTGCTGAACAGTGGTCTGATTTGAAAGAGAAGCCACAGAGGTATTGTTGTACAAATGTTGCAAATAAAACCCAAAATGGTTTTGAAAAAGAAAAATATAACGATCCTGTGAGGGCTTGGGGCCAATAAATTAGTAGTATATTCTTCAAATAAATTCCTCTTACACAAACCAATAGATTAAATACCACCATACTTAAGTACCATGATTTTATACCCTTGCAAAATCTGAAATCTCCACACGACTAAAGCTTAGTTCGCAAATTGAAAACCTCAAATAAATCTCCAATATCGTTGCAGAGTGTGTGAATTTTAGTAAAACCAATAAATCAACAATTAGAGGGCGCAAATCTAGGTGGGTAAACAAAAATCTGGGCAAGACACGAATGCGTAATATATGGATGGGTTGCATGTGGGCAATAGGTAAAAAAATCTGGGTATGAGGTATTGGGCATGTACTTGCTATTAGGAGGAACAAAATAAAATTGGATTCAAAATACCTCGTGAGCATATATACAATCAGTCAATAAATGGACCTATCAGGTAGTCGATGAAATGTGCTCAAACGGAAGGGAGTAGGAGAGTACAGAATGAAATCGCTGGAGAGCTCCTAGGAAGTTGATCGGAGAAGCACAAGAGGGAGTTGTAGGTAAGAGGCGGCGACAATAAGGCTTTCATTCTAGGGTTTTCTTTTTAACATTTTTGTGAAGGCTGTCGATTTTAGAGTAATAGAAATAAGTTCTATTGTATTAACCGATAATTGTTCAGTTACAATGCTCCTTCCTAAATAGGAGATACTCTTCAAAAAAGTTAAATTTACACTAAGGAATCATTTACAAAAGGGAGCAAATACATGTATGGAAATATAATAAGATCCCATAAATCAACAGTACCTTATGCTGTCTGCTATGTTTTATTTATTCAATTTTTGAGAGGCAACTTTTTACACCATAAACTTGTTGATTCAATGTGGGTGCAAAATTTTCAAATTCTATTCTCTTGAATGAACTTTTCAGGTTGTTGGTTTAGATTTGGTTGATGATGAAAGCAAGCCGGAAAGACGCCCTACCAAGCACATGCCAACGCCTTCTCAGTGGACCAACGTTTTTAATCCTGCATTCTCATACTATGTTTATTATTGCTATGCGAATCTTTACACATTAAACAAGGTCTGTGACGTGAAATGATCCTGAGCTCTTCACTTTGTGTCGTCATATCTTGTATCTAATTCTAAGGAACATGGAAGTCCATTACTTGACTGCATTATGATTAGCATGTTTTAGAATTTGGTACTTGATTTTCAACTTTAGACGAGTCTGTTTTCTTTTTTGCTCATATTCTTAAGTACATGGCTGTCCATTGCTTGAATTCGGTATAAATATCTTGATCTAAAATTCTGTTCATTTTTTTCAACTTTAGACAAGTCTGGTTTAACTATCAGCATAATATAAGTTATTCTTCTGGGTGGTGTTTTAGATGTTTTATTTGTATTCCTTGGCCTTTTTGGGCTTTCTTAATATTTTCTGTATTGATATTATGGCCGATGCTTTGGTCTGTGCTTTCACAATGTTTAACTTTTTAAGGGTTATAACCATTCAATTTTGCTTTCCAGCTTCGTGAATCAAAGGGCATGACCACTATAAATCTTCGTCCACATTCTGGGGAGGTAAATTAGATATTCATTAAAATTTGATGCAATACGATATATTTCTTACATGTTAACTCATGCTCTGAATTCTTTTTAGGCGGGTGATATTGACCACCTTGCTGCAACTTTCCTAACTGCTCATAGCATTGCGCATGGAATCAATTTGAGAAAATCTCCGGTTCTGCAGTATTTATATTATCTAGCCCAGGTAATAAGGCTGACAACAATTTCTTGTCATTAAAATTCACAGAATTTTCATTTGTTACATTCTCTTATGTTGGACACAACATGTGCATAAACAGATTGGTCTGGCTATGTCTCCGCTGAGCAATAACTCCCTGTTTTTGGACTATCACCGGAATCCGTTTCCCATGTTCTTTTCTCGTGGTCTAAATGTCTCTCTCTCTACTGATGATCCTCTTCAAATCCACTTAACTAAAGAACCTCTGGTGGAAGAATATAGCATAGCTGCTTCAGTGAGTTTATCTTTCTTTGACCTTACCCCTCTCAACTTTCTCGAGTATAGAAATGTAAGGTTTCATTGGGTTTGAACAACTTGTGTGATTTTGGGCTTTCGAATATCTGTTGAATTAGTTAGGAAGTTGTTTAAGTTATTGGATTGTTAAGTAAAAATAAATATTATGAGAGTATTTTATTTTTAGGAAGTTAGATAACTAACCATGGATATAGCACTTCCATTGTTTTGTCGTTCATTCGTAATTTACTCTCGTCTCTTTGTGTTTGTCTCTTTGATATCTCTTCCCTCGGCGTTTATAGTATTGACACCAGAATGGTTAAATTTTAAACAACCATGATGATTGACGTGTGCAAGGATGGGGATTTCGAGGGATTGAGTAAAGATTTTGGATCCATTCCTTATGAGCTTATTTCCTCAACCCTACCACAATACCTTGAATTGTGCTCTCTTCGGTCTTTGATAATGTGATGTAAGAGGGAATAAGGAATATGTTAGATATTTCAGTCCCCATTCCCATATAAATAGTAGCCATCACCATCAAGGAACATTTGATTCATTAATATAGATATTTTCTGATTGATTCTGGGAATCAATCTTCAACTAGTCTTAGGCTACATCAAATTGGTATTAGACACTAGAGTAACTTGTGTATTTATTGCTTACGGTAAGAGATCAAGAAAATCTTGACGATGACAATTGCAAGAGGGAGCTTTTGGTGCTATGCTTGTTGAACAACCCACCTATATTTATAAGAAGATACATTCGGGAGTATCACTTTCAAGAAAATAAGGAAAACTTGAAGAATGAAAGTTTACCTAAGGAAAATGGCGCAACACAAGATTCTAGTATCAATATAAACAACAAAAAGTCAATTTTCTCCAACAAAGAATGGAGTTCTGATTCAAAGTATTTAGTATGTACTTCAATACAATAATTTCATTTCTGACCAACCTTATCAAAGAACCTATAAGTTCTATATTGGGATACTGATTTTTTAATAAGACCTTGGAATGGCTATAACAAGAAGCCCAAACTTATTCAAGAAATCAACAACTTTTTGATATGCCCCAAGTCGGTATATTAATAAATAGTAATCAGCCGAAAATACAAGCTCGATCGGAAACAAGTGGAACCGATAGGAGTTTTCAACGGCTCCTCTACTCTCCTAATTTTCCCTATGAGAACCCCCAAAATCACTCGATGCGAAAACGTACCCTCCTCTTCACCAATCGCTCCCCCAAATACAATATCTCACTCGACCCTTTCTAACTAACTGACGGGCCAACCCCCAACTTTCTATCATTCCCTTCCTACCCTTCTTATTTCTTTGCTGGTAAACTTTCGTAACCGGTGGGGATGTATCAATACTCGCCCCCCAAAGATGCACCTTGTCCTCAAGGTGGAAATCAGGAAACTGCTCTTGAACTGTGTGCTCGCCATCCATGTTGCATCCTCTGATAACATATTCTCCCATTGGATTAGGACCTCAATTTGGTCCGTCTGATCAGCACTCAGGCGCACGCCACAAACAACTAGTGGCTTCCACAAACATGCAAATCATCAGTTAACGTTGCTGGCATTGGTATGATTGGTAAACTGAGTCCCATGGCCTTCCGCAGCATTGAAACACGGAAAATCGGGTGTATTGAAGTGCCCTGCAGTAATTCCAGCTTGTAAGCTACTGGCCCGACACGAGCCAGGATCGGAAAAGGGCCTATGTATCGCGGGGCCAGCTTCGGATGGTTGAACTTCGTCAAGGAGTGTTGGCGATACGACTTGAATTTTAGATATACATGGTCACCGATCTCAAATTGTATGTCCCGTCGTTTGTCGTTTGCATATTTTGTCATTCGGGTCTGAGCTAACTGTAATGCTTCCTTCAGCTTAACCAACATTTCATCACGGTCACGTAAATGCTGATCAACGTCGTGAATTTGCAATGACCCCTTGTCATAACCCAGGATAGGTGGAGGAGTTCGGCCATAGACTATTTCAAACAGTGTTGTTCGACTTGAGGAGTGATACAACGTGTTGTAACTATATTTCGCCCACGGTAACCATTTCACCCACTGTTTTGGTGTATTCATGATGAAACATTTGAGATAGGTTTCCAAACATCGGTTAATTACTTTCTTTTGCCCATCAGTTTGCGGGTGATAGGCGGAACTACGACGTAACTGAGTTCCCTCTACTCGAAACAATTCCTCCCAAAATAAGCTTGTGAATTTTTTATCCCTATCAGACACAATACTTCGGGGACACCCAAGAAATCGAACGACTTCTCTTATAAAAATAGTGGCGACTAGTTTTGCATTAAAAGGGTGTTTGAGGGGAACAAAATGTGCATATTTGGAAAGCCAATCAACTATAACAAAGATGACATCATACCCGTCGGAACGTGGGAGTCCCTCCACAAAATCCATGCTAATGTCCTTCCATATGTGTTGTGGAATGGGAAGAGTTTGTAACAGCCCTGCCGACGCTAATGACATATATTTAGCTTGTTGGCACACTTCACATTCGACGACAAATGTCTTTACTCAGGCTTTCATTCCCGGCCAATAGACCTTGCGGGCAAGGCATTGGTTCGTTTTCTGCGCGCCTTGATGGCCCCCAATTGGATTGTTATAGAATTCCTTTAATAACATGGGAATGGTGCTAGAAGCTGGGGGAAGAATAATGCAGCCGTGGAAACACAAAAGATCATCTTGTAAAGTATAGATCGCTGGTGCTGGCTTACCATCAATAAGCTTTAGACTCTCATCTATCAACACTTGAGATGTAAACAAGGCCTTGTTCACGCCATGTACTATGCTCAATAACCCAAATTCCAGCGCCGGGGCAGGCAAGACAATGCCTCAACTAGATTTTCCAGTCCTTTCTTATACTCGATGTGAAAGTCATAGCCCAATAATTTAGCTATCCATCGTTGATACTCCCCAGCCACAACTCGTTGTTCCAATAATAACTTGAGGCTCTTTTGGTCTATCCAAATTGTGAATCAATGTCCCAACAAATAAGGTCGCCACTTTTGGACGGAAAACACAATGGCCATGAGTTCACTTTCATACACGGCCTTAAGGCGATGTGTGGGTGGCAAAGCTCGGCTAAAGTATGCAATGGGTCGTTGGTGTTGCATCAACACTGCTCCCACACTGACACCTGACACATCAGATTCTAACAAACGGTTCATTAAAATTGCGCAAGGCTAGAATCAAAATCGATGTCATAGCTGATTTCAAACGTTGGAAAGCGTCTTCAGCTTCGGCTCCCCACACAAAATTCCCTTTCTTCAGCAGCTGTGTTAATGGGAACGCTATAGACCCGTAGTTTGCTACGAACTTTCTGTAGTACCCCGTGAGGCCTAAAAATCTCGCAGTTCTTTCAAATCTCGAGGTGCTGGCCATTCTGTCATCACTTGGATCTTCTCTGGGTCAGCAGCGACACCTTCCTCGGATACCATGTGACCTAAATACTCAATATGGGCTCGATTGAACTGACATTTCCATACGTTGGTGATTAGCTGATTCTCGCCTTGAGTGCATAGCACGATTGCCAGATGTTCCTTGTGATCCATCATTGTTCGGCTATAAATTAATATCTCGTCAAAAAAGACCAACACGAATTTCCAAAGGTATGGGTGAAGAGCATCATTTATTAGTGGCTGAAACGTCGATGGCGCATTCTTAAGTCCAAACAACATTACTAAGAACTCGTAATGACCCTCATGGGTTCGAAAAGCCGTTTTGTGAACATCAACGGGGTCAACTCTTATTTGGTGGTGTCGTGCAGTTCATCCAACAACTTGTCGACCAATGAAATTGGGTATTTATTGTCTATGGTAGCTTGATTCAATGCCCTGTAATCGATACAGAATCGCCAACTCTCGTCTTTCTTTCTAACTAGCAAGACCGGGCTCGAAAAAGGACTCTTACTAGGTTGTATGATGCCAGCGATTAACATCTCATGGACTAAGCATTTGATTTCATCTTTCTGATACTGTGGGTAACGATATGGCCTGACGTTAATCGGTCTAGTCCCCGGTGCCAACTCAATCTTATGATCGCGACTGTGTACCGGTGGTAACGACGGTTGAGGTTAAAAAACGGCAATATACTCATACAAAATCGGATGTAGCTTGTTAGGGGTGTTCTGCAAACACAACTGCCAATCTGTCGGTTGTATTCACTCTCGGTTCCAGTTTCGTTAACTCAATCAACATTCCCAAGTTCGACATACCGTATGATTTCATCATAGACCGTAATGAGACTTGAGATTTTAACAACCCACGGTCTCCTCGTAGTTGTACCTGCCAACTACCAATCATGAATTCCATCTCTGCTTTACTGTAACTATCTAGATTCTGCCCAATGTTTCCAATCAAGAGATCCCGAATATCACATTTGCACTGCCAAGGGGAAGAGGAAGAAAATCATGAGTAATTAACAAATCAGAGATGGTTAGTACTACACCTTTACAGATGTCGCTGGCCCGAACCATTCCTTCATTGCCGAGCGTAACGCCAAAGCTTGAGGAAGGACAAATTGGTAGGGCTGCTGCAGATACAACATTTTCTGGCCCGAACCATTCCTCCAACTGCTGGTGTGGAATCGGTTCTTCGCGTTGAGTTTCCCCCATTTCCCCATCGACTATTTCTCGTAGCACCATCACGTGGAGCTCTTTTTTTGCACACTTATGTGTCAGGATGAATTTCTTATCGCATTTGAAGCATAGCCCCTTGTCTCTTTTAATCTTCGATTCGGCCTCCGACAGACACCTAATGGAGGTTCTTACCACTGTCGAATTGGCCGTGATCGTTGTCGCTGAAGTCGTGGGGTAGCGATCCGAGTCCTTATCCCTCCCCTTTCAAGATTGGGACCTCCAACTTCCTCAACCTCATATCAAACAGTGGTACCTCTCGCATGTGCGGAGCGCACACACCCACTAACTCCTCTGTTTTGTGTTCCTCCGACGCGTTTCCTTTTTCGACGTCATCTCCTCCATTGCGCTTTTTCCTTTGTTTGTAGAATCCTTTCTCCATCGCTCGTTCAGACGACATCAATCCGTCTCCTTTTTCGAATCCCACAAACTTTTCTATCCTTGCTGCAATTGCAGCCAACTGCTCATTAATGATGGCAAACTGGACATCGTTCTTTGCTGCTCTAGCCTCTTCCTTCTCGTCACTCTCCTTCTGTTGTTTGCTGATCTCGCAAGCTTCACTTCTAATTCAGCTACCCTCGCCTCCATCTTACCAGAAACTACTGCTCTGATACCAAAATGATATACCCCAAGTTGGTATTATTTATAAACAGTAATCAACCAAAAATACAAGCTCGATCGGAAACGAATGGAACCGATAGGAGGATTTTTCAAGAGCTCCTCTGCTCTCCTAATTCTCCCTATGAAAACCCCCAAAATCACTCGATGCAAAAACATACCCTCCTCCTCACCAATCGCTCCCCCAAATACAATTTCTCACTTAGCCCTTTCTAACTAACTGACGGGCCCACCCCTAACTATCTATCATTCCCTTCCTACCCTTTTTCGTTCGTGCCCTTCTTTCTTCGCTGGTAAACTTTCTAACAGGTGGGGATGTATCACTTTTCTACGATAGTTCTGAAGATTTTGAAGAAACCAAAGCTATTTGACCAAAATTCAAACTCTCATTGGACATGAACCAAAATTTGGATAGACTATCGGATAAGATGCAGAAGTTCAAGAATGTCAGTGCTGAAATCATGAAAGAAAGAGGAAAGTCTGAATGATTTAACACTTTTGGTCGTTTACAACGTCGTATGCCTTATATGGCTCTTTCCCCATCTTGGTGCCCCATGTGTCGATCAAGTTTTGAATCTGCAAGTCATTTGTTTGTTCACTGCTCTTATGCTTGGAGTTTTTGGAATCTTTTCTTGGAGGCTTTGTGGTTAGTTGCATTGCCTACGAACATTTTGGATTTCTTATCATTGGTTATGGTTGGCGTCCCTTTCATTGGACAGAGGAAGTTCATATGGCTTGCTATTGTTCGTGCAGTCCTGTGGAATATTTGGCTGGATCAAAACAAGAGAATTTTTCAGGATGTTGTTTCCCATTTTGGTCGTTTGATGAAGCTTATTCTCTTATCTGTTTACTTTTGTTGCAAGTGTTGACCTTTTAGTATTTACGGTTTATCTTATTTTATTACTAATTGGCGTTCTTTCTTGTAATTAACTTTTTACCCTAGAGGTTTAACCTCTCAATTTCATATCAATGAAATGTTTTTTCATCTAAAAAAACACTTTGATGGGAAATTGATCTTGTTATCAAGCTGAAGTTGTGACTGTCATTGTGGAAAAGATTGAGGAGAAATCTATAAACCTCATGAGATCCATATTCGGGGCATATTAACAAAAGGATGGGATTCATATTAGTGGAATATTAGTGAATGGTTGGGTAAGGGCATATTAGTAAATAGTTAGATTATTTTTGTTAAGGCATTCGATTATGTAAGGGAGGTATGGAGTATTTTGGATAGTGGCCTATAGCTTAAAAAATCTTAATAATGGAAGGATCCAGGTAGCATCTGTATTCATTGGTTCCTTTTTATATTGTAATAGAGTTCTTGCCTTTTGGGTTCCTATCTATTTACCTAACTATTTACTAATATGCTGGTAGCAAGAATCCCATCTGTTCCATCATCAGATCATGCTGTAGAGATGTTCTTACAAAGGGGGTCCATGAAACCTGAGTTTGAGAGATTATTGATTAAGCTGAAACTATTTTGTTTGTGGCAGAGTGTTGAAATTAGTTAAACAAATTGTTTAGATTATGTGGTTTGTTAAGTAGAAACTAGGTATAAAATTCTTATTTTTAGGGAAGTTCGACAATTATCCCTTGATTAAATTTTCTCTTCTAATATATAAATATTGCCTGCCAACTCGAGTAGTATCTTATCGGTATTAGCGTAGACCCAAAACCAAGTGATCATGATTTGAATTCTCTTAATTGTTGTAAACTCAAAAATATATAAATATTGTCTCGTTTCCTCCCACAGCATTTTCTCACTCTTTTTTCCTCTCTTATGTATCTCATTATGAGAACTACACGTTACGAAAATTGTTGATCTTTTAAATTAGTAAATTGAAGTCTTACCTTATTTTACAGGTCTGGAAGTTAAGTTCTTGTGATCTATGCGAAATAGCTCGCAATTCTGTCTACCAATCAGGTTTCTCTCATGCTCTTAAGGTAATGCAGAACCATGGAGCTATTTAAAATTATTTATTCCCCCACCCATATGCAGTGAAAATATTCCTCTTTATCTAATTCCTGCGTCCACACATGATGCATCATACTATGATTTAGTCTAAATATATACGTTCGTTGGAAAATATCTATGTTTTCTACGTTCGTTAAAATCCTAAACGTGCTTTAGATCAAACATACCTTTTTCATTTATGTTACTGTGGTAAGAGAGTTTAAGAGACAGTAGGATCTATGCTACAGATTAGGGGTGCAAGGAAAAACCGACAAACCACTTAAACCGACCAAAATTGTTGTTGGTTCGGTTTGAAATCGGTTCGGGTTGGCAGGTCGGTTGGAATAAAATATAAAACCATACATATTCGGTCGGATTATGGTTTTGAAAATAGTAAACCGAAAAAACTTAGCCGGCCGATATAATATATTTTAAGTCTACTTAAACGGTAACCAATAACTTTGGAGTAGCCCATGTGGTACGTAGCTTAAGTGTTGGTTTGAGGCGTAGTTCTGTCTCCATTTTTTGAGAATTAAAACAGCGGGCGTCAAAATTGATGATGCTAAGATGGGCCTGTCCGTGTGTAAGCCCAAGTGTATGATTGGGATTGGTTCATGCTCCCATTGTGATTAAACGGTGAACCACGGACCGAATTGATCAACCTGTCAGTTTATTCGGTTCGGCCAATTCAGTTTATAACATTAGAAAAAAATCGGTTTGGTTCTGGTTTCTTGCAAACATCAAGCCGAACCAAACCGCTTACACCCCTACTATAAATTATATGTTCTAATAATTTAAACTAGCTGCCATTGATTATTATAAATCAAATTCACACTTTTATGTAATATGTAGAATTATTTGATATTATTTTCTGTGATATTATTTTCTTCCATACTTAGAGGAAATCTTTTCCGGGTTATTTTTTCCTTGTTTCTTTTTCAAACAATATATATATGATTGTATTATTATTATTATTGGGAATGAGAAAAATAGATTTTTCTCAAAATAAACTACATAATATAAGTGATATTTTTGTGTGTGAATGTTATATATTTTCTGGAACGTGACCTTTTTGTTACAGGCGCATTGGATTGGAAAAGAATATTACAAGAGAGGGCCAGTAGGGAATGATATACACAGAACTAATGTACCACACATCAGGGTGGAATTCCGAGACACGGTATTATACTCTACTCTTATTTTTTCCCTTGGTAAAACGATTTGCGGCCCCACCTAACAATTTCACTTTTCTTCTTCCTCTCTCAAAATTCATATAAAAAGATCTGGAGAGAAGAAATGCAGCTGGTTTATTTAGGAAATTCCAACTTTCCAGACGAAATTGAGAAGTGAAGAACAGCGAAGGTACGCTCTAAACCAACACTGCAACGGGGGGGTTAGATGACTCAAAAAAGTAGTCACACGTACAATCTCCACTGTTTGGAAGGTGGGATAGTGTATACAAATTGCAAATAGAGTAGCTGAGGGAGGGATTGTTGGAGCAAAAGACTTGATTGTGGGCATTTGATGGATAGAAGAGAAACAATTAGAGATCCCAAATCACAAACTAATAAGATATATAATTATTATATAATATATATGTACATGTAGCCTAAATAATCACAATGATGGGAAATGATTACAGATGCAATAAATTTAGGGTGGGAGCTGTTTTCCCACATCTGGTACAAGAACAAAGCCTCCCTCTATATCTGATTATATAATCATCTATATTATAAGCATCTATCTTTTTTTTTTTTACAACTCAGTTGTCTCTAATGTCTGGGCCACCATGGGAAGAATGGGAGGGGAATGATTCTCGGTGACCTAATCACCGAAAATCATTTTCCTTATAATCACGTTTTTTTATAATCAATTTTTTATTCTTTTCTTAATTACTTTCTATTTTTCCCGTAACAAACTTTTTATTCTTCTCAATTCTATTTATCATTCACATCATATTCATTATTTTAGTTTCATCATTACCATTCTTTTCATCCGAAACATAATTAATCACTCTTCATAATCATTCTCTTTTTCGTACTTACCTAATTCTCATTCCTTCCATAATTATTCTCATTTCCCTTTCTCCAAACACACTAAATTAAAGGGGGAAGAGATCAATAATGCCAAGTTCATTGCATGTAAAGGTCTAGCTATAGTTCAGTCCTACTTCAGCTTAGTGGTAAAAGCTAATTATCATCAATTTATCTGGCAAGTTAAATAAAGGATTTTATTTTAGAACTTGGATTTGATTTTAATATTTTATCTGGCAAGCTCAATTTACGACTTACGATAGGTGAGTTAGTTTAGTAAGATCCATATTATCGTTTAAACTTGTTGGTCGAAGTAAGGTTTAGTGCTTTTATAAAGTTGAAAATGGGGGGGTTCCACATCAATGGAAGAGTGAATTTTAGGTTACGAAAATATTAAATCTCAAACAAATGGTGGCTCCTATTTGTCTTTTGTTAAATCATTACCATTCAATCAAAGATTTGATTGGGTCGATATATAAATAAAAGGTTTGTTTGATTGGGTTAATATAGATCAAAATACTTTTTAAGTTTAATTTGATTGAAACTTGATAGATCAAAAAGTATTGGATAAGTTAATTTTTTTATAATTAATTCTTAAAACTTCAATAAAAAATTGTATAATGAATATGTTTTTTATTAAAAAAAAATTAAATGAATTAACTAACTTAACCGACCAAATCGACTGACTTAACCTATCGGTCGATACCGTTTTTTTTTCAAGCAAACCAATAGGGCCAGTTCAGTGCCAATTTTCATTGAAAATTGATACAAAGCGACCGATGAATGCCCTTATTTGTTATGTACTTTTATATATTTAAAATCCAGTGTTAAGGGATATAAGTTATGGTGTTTTGAGATTATAAAGGTAATTGTGATATTTGATGAATCTTTCATGTTTGAGTGGACAATCTTCTACAATTCAGCAGTGTTTGTGTTGATTTTAGAGGGAATAGAAATAAATTCTCATTCACTTAATTGGTATTTACAACATTACAATCACCCTCCTTAGATAGGGAAAACTCTATTTTATAAATAAGGGAAAATTATACAATAAGGAAAAAAAATATTATCTATTAAAGGAAAATCGTTACACCAAATAAAATAAAATATTTCAACACTCTCCCTAAAGCTGGTGCAAATATGTGTATCATTGGCAACTTGTGAATGACTTTATCAAATTGAAGCTTTGGAAGTTTTTTTGTAAAAATATCTGCAATTTGATTTGTAATAGGTAAGTATGGAATACAGATTAACTGACTATTAATCTTTTTTATTTGTGAAATGTTTGTCAATTTCAATATGTTTCATTGAAGAATTGAGTTATGAACATAGAGATAGCAACTTTATTGTCACAATAAATTCGAATAAAATTTGCATGAGTGATATTTAGTTCCTCATTTCTTTATCCAAAATACCTTCACAAATGCCAAGAGCTTATGCTCTAAATTCTGCCTTAGTTCTACTTCAGGCAATCACAATATGTGTTTTTCACTTCTTTAGGCAACAAGATTTTCTTCAATAAAGGAACAATAACCAAATGGATCTTCTATCTATAGTACTTCTTGCCCATCTACAGCTATATAAATTTAAGTATCATAATTTTCATGTTTCTAAAACAATATACAACTTCTTGGAGTTCAAATATCTCAGGATTTTATTGATCGCTTTAAAATGTCGTGGTCCTGGGCATGCACAAAATGACTGACCATACTTACGGCAAATGCAATGTCTGGTCTTGTCTGTGATAGATAAATAAATCTTCCTACAAGTCTTTGCTATTATTCCTTATCTTTCACCTCTCCTTGGACTGTAGCTTCCAATTTAATATTTAATTCAATAGGGGTCTCTGCTGTTCTACATCCTATTTGTCCCGTCTCTTTGAGTAAATCAAGGATGTATTTTCTATGATTAACAAGAATACCTTGTTTTGACCTGGAAAATTTCATTCTTGGAAAATATTTCGACGTTCCTAGGTCTTTGATTTGAAAATCCAATGCTAATATCTTATTCAATTTATCTATCCCTGCTTCATCATTCCCAGGATTATATCATCCAGATATACTATTAGGGCAACGATTTTATTTCTACCGATGTTACAAATTCACTTTCGGCCTCCTCTAAGCATATATCTATTTTGCGTTATTCATGCCAACGAAAAATATGAACCAACAAGTTTATAAACTGATTTTATGAATTTTAAAAATAAAACCACCAAGCACAAAATCTGAAAA
>JBBMEG010000024.1:14851878-14866937 GCA_037832605.1 Cyclanthera cordifolia
GCTGACTTGCTCGCCGGGTTAGAGCAAGTGCCTCACGACCGCTTTGCAACGACAACGAAGTTGGATCGTGACACAACGCCTCCAAACATTACTTGGACTCGGTCGACTCTTCGAAGAGTCCTGACCTCCACGGCCCATCCACTCGGATGGACCTACTCGTTGCCAGACCCGAGAAGGGTAAGGCTGCAAGGGCCGACCCCGAGGGGGTCCTGGTCTTCCTTGGCTGACTCCCGAGGGAGTTGGACTTGTTTGGCCGACCCCGGGCGGTCAGAAATGGAGTTGGGCGACCCCCAGGGGGGTTGTGGCCTCCATTTAGCCGACCCCCAAGGGATCGGTGATGGCGAGGTTGACCTCCAAGGGGTCGGAAATGGACTTGGCCGACCCGGGGGGTCGGCAAGGGCTTTGGCCGACCCCCTGGGGGTGGATGCCTCCATTTGGCCGACCCCATTGGCTCCCTTGTCTTTTGTTCGGGTCGCGACCTCTTCCGAGTCTTTTGGGATATTTTTAGGTTATAACAAAAGTCTTCCACTGAAGTCAAATATTGTGCATTTTCTAAGTTACCAACGAAATTGTTTGGTTTCTCTATATACTAAAAGACTTGCACATCTTTTCCCCATCTTCAATTAATCTGTGATTGCCATAGCAACAAATTCTGTTTCTCACGAACAAACTAAACACATTGAAATCGATTGTCATTTTCTAAGGGAGAAGATTGAACAAAGTATGATTAAGCTCCGATCCTACCAATTCGTCCAAAACCTTAGTTAGCTGATGTTTTACCAAATCAATGACAATAGCAGTGATGAAGCAGTTAATCAGCAAGATGGGGGCCGTTCTAAATATCATGGGACCTCCATCTTGAGGTGGGGGTATTAAGTCTGTTATATGTTCTGTAACATTTAATTTTATTAGTTCTATTAGTTAGTTGTAGTCACATCTCTTTTTGTCTTTTCCATCAACACCTATATTGTTTCATGCCCCTCTATTTAAAGGGGTGTATATTCATGGAAGGAATAAGACAATAAACTTCACATTTACGAAACTTTCACAATTATTAAATTATACAACACGTGCCATTTGAATTAGGTTGTTGCAATAAGTAGTAAAGAATTGTTGCCAAGCCTTGATAATTTACACATTTAAACTCTATTCCTCCTTAGATTTATAGCCTCCAACAAAACCCAAAAGAGGAAGAGAAAAGGAAAATGGGAGGAAAAGAAAAACGTTGGTTTTATATATAATTTGTTGAAAAGTTTAGATGGTGTTAGAAATGTGCGAAAAGTAATTGATTCCAAGTGTCGGGGAGTCCGGGGAGGCACCAGTGGATGCAGTCGGCGTGGTGAAGAGGATCGGCTTTTTCCTCGGCCGTAAGCAACTTTCCGCCGGTCTCGGTGAAGATGGAGGTGTGGGCGTCGATGCGGTAGTCGGAGAGCTGGGTTATGTTGATGAATGTGACCGGAACTTTCATTGTTTGCACTATTTTGGACACCACGCTCATCATCCCCTTGTCCGTACCACTTCCACTGAACTTTCTCCTTCTTATTGGCTTTGTTTCGTTGAAGCATTTGCTCCCATTCACTCTACCCCAATCCATGCTTCTGATATTTTATTTTAAATAAACATCTTCAAAAATAATATTCCACCACCAACCAAATTTAAACACACTATACTTTAAAAAATTGGTTAAAATATCAACTTGGTCATTTCACGTTAGTTTAATTTTGATCTATAGACTTTCAAATTTTTAATTTTGGTCCGTAGACACTCAAATTTATTCCATTTTGGTCCATAGATACTCAAATTTATTCCATTTTGATTCATAGATACTCAAATTTATTCCATTTTGGTCCCTGAACTTTTTTTATTGTGTTCTATTTTGATTGCTAAACTTTCAAAATCTCAATTTTAGTCCATAGGCTAAAAAAAGAAAGTTAAATTGGGTTCTTATTATAGTTTTTGTCAAATTTTCTTTAAAAATATATATATCATAAAGAAACTTTTCAGAAATACTTAGTATTAAAATTATTAATATTATTGAATCAATTTCATTTAATATTAATTATAAATTTATCATAAAGATTCATTTTAAATTTTATAGTCTAGAGACTAAAATTAAATTTTTGAAAGTTGATGCATCAAAATGAAACAAACTAAAAAGTCTAAGAACTTAAATTGACTTTTTAAAAGTTTGTGGACCAAAATAAAATTAGGATGAAAATTTAATGACCAAAATAATATTTAGTAAAAATTTAAACATCTTCCCATTTTTATATAACAAATTTAGAAAAGGATAAAAAAAAAAAAAGTGAATGGTGGGACCTTGTGTGAGTTGGAGACATTGTTGTAAAGAAGACACGTGTCATATTGGGATTGACATTTGAGTCAACCCAATTGGCCCAAGTCTTCAACCCCATTGTATATGCAATTGGTGTATCAAACTCTTCGTATCCTTGTTCTCCATTTGAGAATGATCCCCATCTGTGTATTAATATAATTAATTAATATTGTAAAATTAATGTAAAGTTGATTAATAAGTTTTAAATAATATTAAATTAGAGAGAGAGAGAGAACTTACAGAGATTTAATTTTAGGGCTGCTCATCCACCAAACATAAGTATTGAAGACTAGAATGTCAACATTGGTCCAATGTTTGGAATGGTTGGCAACTGAGTCCACTCTAAGTATTCTTTGCTTTGGGTCTCCAATGATAGGATTGTCAGAATTTGAATGCACCAAGTATGGGGCCCAATAAAACTCTATGCTGGCATCATATTCCTATCATTTATTATATCAAAATCTTATGTTTTAAGGATCAAAATATTTTTTTCCCTCTAATTTCACACTATTCTACCCTCAATCAATCATTTCAAATCCCACCAATTTTAGTTGTTTCTCTACAAACAATTTATCTTCCCATCTTTTGAAACATATGGTTTTATACTTCCATCTCATAAAAAGTAATTAAAACCCTTATCATTTTTTTTAAACCCCACCAATCATTAAAAAGTAATTCTTAGTTTTTTTTTCCTTTAATTTTTAATTTTTGAAGATAACCAAGATGAAAACATTGCTTACTTATAATTAAAGAGGCAAACCTTTCTTAAGGTGATTGGCACATTTGGATGTCACAAATTAGCCCTAAGGGGTGTGTTTGGAAAGAAAAATGAAAATGATTATGAAAGAAATGAGAATTAAAGAAAAATAAGAGGAAATAATTATGAAAACAATGATTATGATATAAATAAAACATAGTTATGGGAAGAAATAAAAATTTGTTATAAGAGAAGTAAAAAATAATTAGAAAGAAAATAAAAATATGATTTTTATAAAACTTGACTATGCCATAAATGTTTATTTGATCACCTAAACACCGGGAATATTTCCATTCTTTTGTTTATTAATATTGGCACAAACAACCCTAGAAAACTTGACTGGATAGTGAAAAATAGTAAGAATTTGAAATTGGCACATCCTGACAAAACCTCCCAAAAAAGCAGTTACGGACTGAGGAAAGGAAACTTTTGTAAACAAAAAGAGAAGCAGAGAGAGTTACATAAGGGAGTTAAACCTTTAAACCCTTTTCATTCTTTGGAGTTTATAAATCTATCAAAATGGAGTTGAATATGCATTATCAATAATAATAATAAAAATAAAAGTCAAAATTTTATTATAAAAAAAAAAAGAGAGAGAGAGAGAGAGAGAGAGGAAAGAGGTACCTTAGCAGTGAAAACAGAGAGAAATTTGCCTCTCTTAAGAGACTTTTTGTCCTCTGGAATCAACCACTGAACCATACAAACAAAGGACTGCCATTGGCCACGCTGCAATGAATCTCCCACAAACATCACCCTCTTTCCTCTAAGCTTTTTCAGTGCAATCTCTGCATTAAATCTGTCATTCAAACCAAACTCTTTCAATTTAGTCCTTCATTTCTTCTATTTTTAATTCATGGACCAAAAAGCTTAACAACCCAAACCTTGGCAATGTGCAATCGTCCGGCTGCCATTCCCAGTGCCGGTAATCTGAATCTTCCCGCCCATTCTTCACGCACGACACTTGCCGGTCTAGATACGGGCACGACCGGTCCGTGTATAGTGGCTCCATCGATCGGTTAAACACCCACTTCCCCTTCGTTACACTGCACTCCTCCGGGTCGAACTCAAACCGGTCGTCGGTTAAGGGGTCTCTCCACCGCTCCTCCTCCACGGGCTTCTCCCCTGCAATACCAAGAAGAAAAATTTTAACTATAGACTCACACAATAGAATTGTTTTGAAAAATAAGTTTGTTTTTTCTCGGTTTTCTATAATAATTGAAGAAACATTGAAATTCATTGTTCAATTTTAAAATCAAACTGACTCTTTGAAAATCAATCTTTTGTATTTGTTTCAAAACATGATTATATTTTTTAAAATACAGATAATTAAAAGTAGATAACAAAATGCTGAAATCTAAAAGTGAAAGTAACATTTGATAATTTTAATAACTAAAATCATATTAACTATCAAAAGAGATTAAATAGGTGTTTCAATAATTGTTGAGTGATTATTTTGAGTTGTTAGAACGGAGGAATTACGTTGAATTGTTTTAAAGAAGAAATTGTAATCTCAAAAAAAAAAAAAAAAACATGTTTGTATAAGATGTTTAAAAAGTAATTATAACGGTTCGTTTTTAATAGCTCTATAAAACACTAAAACTAGAAAACCAAAAAAGAAATGAATTTTTTGAAAATTGGTGACTCTATCCATGCAAGTAAAACCTACTTGTTTTGGAGGAGGAAGATTTTTTAGGGCATGACTTGAGTTTGAAGATGGAGGTGGAAGAGAAAAAAGTGATACGCTCGGTGTAGAGAGCGAGGAACGTGAAGGCGCAAAGAACGGCGGTAATGAGCGGGAGATGGGGCTTAAGCCGGGCGACGGGAGGCTTCGCCATTAGGCCGGAGGGAGACAATGCCAACAAGCTCATAGAGAAAGAAGAGAAGCAAAAAAGAAGAAGATATAGGTAAGTAGGTAGAATAATGAGGATGAAGGAGAAAGAGATTATTTTAGGAGAGTTTAATGTAATATTTTATGGGTGTGTTGAGTAGGAGTGAAGCTAAAGGAAAGTGTGGTTGAGTTTTATTAGCTCTTCTTTACGGAGGTTATGACATGAGGGGTGGGGTGGGTGGGTTGAGAGGCTAATTTCTTAAGCTTCTTTTACTTGAAATTTAATAATTTTTTTGAGATCTAATTATATAATTGGATGTTGATATTTTGAGATCTAATTATATTTTGATTTTTTTTTTCTCACAAACAGATTCAGAATCTTTTCATTTTGGTGAAATTAATTTGAATTTTTCTTTTTTTTAGCTTGGAGGTCAATTTGCGATTCTCTCGGTTGTTTCCATTTATTATTATATTCTTCCACAGTGGGGACAGACAAAGACAGATATACCTTCTCTAAAAGAAAAATAAAAAGAAATGGATAAACATATATACGGTACTTTTTCTTTATTACGTCAGCAATATTTACAAATCTTGAAACTTTTATCAAAATGGTTATATTTGGTTTTCGCCCAAAATAGTAGTAGTCAATAGAATGCTGTGGATAAAATATTATTTTCGTAATAAACTAAATTTTTAATTTTGTTTTATTTTCATTGTGCAATTTTTAAAGTTTAATTTTAATTTTTGAATTTTGATATTTGTTTCTTCTTAGTTATTAAATAACAGTTAAGTTAAACTTTAGTCATTAAATTTTATATAAAAAGACTATAAAATTGATTCATATAAAAAATTTGACGTCAATATTGCTCGAAACCGAAATAATATCTCAGATTGACATATTCTTGATACAGTGATTTACCATAATAATAAATAGAGTCAATGACGACTCCACCAGATTCAATTATATTAATAATTTTATTACACTCAAAAAATAATATGAACATATTTTAAAAATTTATGGAAGAGAATGATTTTTTTTTTTTTTTTTTTACAAAAATAAATTATAAAGATCGTTTTAAGTTATTTTTTTAAAAATTCAAGATCCAAAAAAACAAAACTCAAGTTTAGAAATTAAAATGTGATTTTTAAAACTTCAAAAATTAAAATTAAACTTTTATAAATTTTGGAATCAAAATAAAATAAATGTCCAAATTTAAGAAGCAAAAATGATATTTTATTGATGATAGTTTATAACATAATATTATTTTTTTTTTATTTCTTAAACAACATTCTCGAGCTAGTTCTTTATTTTTTAAAGTTATAAAAACGTTTCTTATTTTAGTGAGACCATTATCAACTAAAAATGAAAATTTTGAATTTCTTCCTAAAAATAACAGTGAACTAAAACGATTGCTATTATGGTACGAATTTCAAATACATAGCCTAAACTATTACAAACTTAACTACAATAACTAAATTGTTATAAAATATAGTTCATCGAATTGAGATTTTGGAGATTCAAACTCATGACCACATAATCTTTCGTCGCTTAATAACGCCGTTGAGTTACAGCTCTTTTGACAATTTAGAAATGTTTTCAATCTTTTAATATTTTAAAAAGTAAGGTTACTTTTTTTCATTTTTGTTTACAATTATGAATTTGTGAAATATGTTTAACAGAAACAGATTTTGTCATATTCATGAAAAGATTGTAGGAAAATGTTGATCATTGAAGAGAACTTGAAATATTTAATTCTTAAGTCAATGTAAAAGAAAACAAATTGATGGGTTTTATTTTGTAAGTTTTCATTATCTAGAACTACCAACTCACTGTCAGACCCTTGCAGTGATTTCAATTCCTTAGTGCTTGTCTAATCATAAACTCTCCATAATTTATTGCTATTAGTTACTATAATAATTCTCCTTAATTACCCTTATTAATGAGAATGACTATAGGTTAATTATTAATTTCAAATAACTTCCTAAATAATCGTAAGGAAAATTGACATTAAAATCCACACAAAAATTCAATTGTTTAACCGATTCAATTGTTTAACCGCAGAAGTAAGTCAAGAGCATTATTTGTGTAAATTTGATGACTAGAGTTATGGTTGGAGTCGTCCACTTTCAATTTATATATAGAAAAAACTGCAATTAAATCATAACTCAAGTCAATTTTCTTTTATCTCACAACTTTTTGAAACATGATATTTGATTGTGTTATAACCTAAAAGTATTCCAAAAAACTCGGAAGAGGTTGGGACCTGCACGAAGGGCAAGGAAGCCAACGTCGATCCCCGGGGTCGGCCAAATGGAGGCATCGACCCCCAGGGGCTCGGCCAACGTCCTTGCCGACCTCCCGGGGGTCAGCCACGCCTTGGGGGTCGGCCAAAACCTTCGCCGACTCCTCGGGAGTACATTGCCCGCTTCAATAGTGAGGGGCTGGACGTTGAAGGGTATTTCGACAGTACGGCTCTCGCAGCAGTCGTCGCCAGACTCAGGGACGAAAAGTTCCTGTGGTCGTTGGGAAAAAAGGCACCACTCACTTATGCCGAGTTGCTCACCAGGGTATAAAAGTACATGAGTGCAGGGGAGCTGGTCAACTCCAGGGGAAGCACGGAAGGAAGGCGCTCCCTTCTAAAGCGCGAGAAGTCTGACACTCGTCGCGAGGGTGATCACAAGGAATCGCAAAAGCGAAGGGCAGAAGAGCGCCCAGTGAAAAAAGAAAAGGTCGAACGGCGAGCGGTACCCCCTAGTCGGTTCGAGAGATACACTCCCACGGCCATTCCCATAGATCACATCTTGATGGAAATTCGGATAAGGAGGAGCTGAAGTGGCCAAGCCGGATTAAGGTAGGGTCCAACAAAAGGAAAAGAGGCAAATACTGCCAATTCCACCGGGACCATGGCCACGCTACCTCGGACTGCTACGACTTGAAGAAGTCCATAGAGTCCCTCATCATAAAAGGACGATTGGACAACTACGTGGGAGAAGGTGAAAAAGTAGCAGAGTCCCCTAGCAAGAAAAGGGGAAGTGAAAAGTCACCACCACCACCGGAGATCAAAACCATCATGGAAGGGTCGGCTGGTGGAGGGTCCAACCGAGGTCAGAAGGACAAAGTGAGGCAGGCTAGAGGCACCCTAAGGGGTGAAGAAGTGCATATAATGGAAGCAGTAGACGAGCAACTGGGCTTCACTGCTACGGAGGCTGTAGCACTACACCAGCCGCATAACGACGCCTTAGTGGTGTCCCTAACCATATCCAACATCTCTGTCAGAAGGATCCTCATTGATGGAGGCAACTCGGTGGATATGCTGTCACTGAAAGCTTACGACTCCATGAAGCTGGGAAGGGAAAGGCTCAAGCCGAATTTGACGCCCCTAGTCTGATTTGGCGAGAGCACTTTGATCCCCAAAGGATCGGTTGGGCTTCCAGTGACCTTCGGCGAAGGGGACAACATAGTCCTACACTTCGTCAATTTTTTGGTGGTGAACGATAATTCTGCCTACAACGCAATATTGGGGAGACCAACGATTTATGGGTTGAAGGCAGTCGCGTCAACCTACCACCAGGTGATAAAGTTCCCTAATCCTATTGGGGTGGGCCAAGTTAGAGGTGAATAGTTGTCCTCGAGGGAATGCTACCACACGGCCGGCCCTACGGGGCGTGGTAAAAAGTCCCTAAAAAAGAAGGTTGTGGAAACGGAACCCATGCCAGGTGAGGCTGTCTAAAGAACAAATGACAAGTAAGTACTCGGGTCCCAAAGTGCCAAAGCCGACACTTTGGCAAGTCAGACACCGCCTGTGAAGTTAAGGCAGGTAAGACCGTGCCAGTAAAGATCTTAGACAAGTCTAGCATCCTCGCCAAACTGCTGCACGAAGTCGATGAGATGACACCAATTTCGCCTACAACAGCAAAGTCCTCCATGTTTGGAGCGATTTAACACTTGAAAAAGTACTTTCAATAGATTGTAGTTCAAGTTGTTGATGAATAAAAAGTGTTGTTTTCTTATTCTGTCCATCTCAATTTAACTATATTGACTTCATTTTCATAAACTTAAATTGGGGGTATATGAGATAGAGAAGAAAGAAGCAGAAAAAGCTCATCATTTCATTTAAAAGAAAAAGTTCATAAGTTACAACTTAGGCGAAAAAGTAAAGACTGCAAAATAAAGTGCTACAAGGTAAAAAGACTGCAAGGTAAAAGTCATCAAGGTCCTCCAGAGCTGCGCCTGCTGGAGGACGGTCGAACAGGTTCGGCTTGGGCAGGTGTTGTCCTAGCTGGAAGAGGCTGACTTTTTTCGGGCATGCCCTGAAAGATGCGGGAGTCATAACAAGCAGCTTGGGCCGTGTCACTTGGAAGTCCAGACTCGAAGGCGGGCAGGGAAGGGTCGGCGACTCTCTCCGCAGTGTTGGAACAAAGTGACCGAAAGAGAGGAAGAAGGTTCCCATAGCTAACTCCTTATTGGATTCGGTCCAGTGCCCAGCCAATGGCAGCCTCACCGGCATTGTTTTCCAAAATCACAAAGGCAGGAGACCCTTTCACAAGGTTAGCCAAGTATGCAACATTCTTGAGATTCCCTTCAGCAGAAGCCAACTCTCGTCGAAGGCGGGCTATCGTAGCCAAGTCATCTTGACGTGCACGAGCAGCTAGATTTCGGGCTGTTTCGGCAGAGGTACAAGAGGCGGCTACGGCAGCCCTGGCGACTCGTTGAGCTTCCTGAGCCTATGCCAGTTCCCACTTGAGTTTGTCAGTACTGGTAGACAAGGAAGAGCGGGCTTGACGCAAGTCCTCCGAGAGGTGGCGAAAAGCTGAAGCAAAGTGCATGAATGCCTGCAAAAAAGAAACCAAGGTATAAGTTAGCATGCATACTAAAGTCAAAATATAGCTGCGAAAAGTAGGGATGTTGTACCTCGTGCATCAGACGAGTCCCCTTTTTCAGGACCTGGGAGGCATCTCATAGGGGAAAAGTAGCTGAAGCAGACCCCACTTCACTCCACAAGTTAAAGGCTAAAGTCTTTTCCTCCTGTGGGTCCAAAGTAGGACAGTGCAGCCCTGACAAGAGGTAGAAGTCGAATCCATGGGGAAGGTTGTGTATAGGCGTCCGAGGCATGCACGAGTTACTCCGAACTAGAGAAGGAACGTGGTCAAAACCAAGGTTAGGACCGCCAAACTCCGTGTCCGACCCAACTTCCAAGTCCTCTGGAACTTCGGGGAAAGGAAGGTCTTCGTCATCACCAGGTGGGAGAAAGCAGCCATCCGAAGTAAGGTCCATCATATCATCGGTTGGAGGCCTGGCAGGGGGGCGAGATGTTTGATGCGTCACTGCGTTAAAGGCGCGCCTCAGCGAAGGCTCGTATTCCATGGTGACTGAACACGGTAAAAGGTGTCAACCTATATTTCAAGTATTGGAGGCATGCAAAGTTAGAGGAAAAAGTAAGTTGCATACCTAGAGCAGATCCCTCCTACGGGACGGGTGACTCTGAGTTAGAATCGGCTGGCATGGCCGAAACTGGAAGGAGATTGTACAGCGCCAATGAGTTCGTGGTCTGGTATTGCGCACTGCGAGTGACCTCCTCGGGTAAGACATAACAGTCTCGTAAAACTTCATTACGCGGGAGCGAGGATTAAGTTTCATGTGCACTATAAACAAAAAGTTAGTACGATGCCAAAAGACAGATAAAGCCAAGGCAAAAGTAAGCGTACCATATGTCCCGAAGACAGTGGGAGTTGCCAGCAAGGCATCGGCGCCTGGAGCCGCCCAAGGTCCTCCAGCAAAGAACCAGCGCTCATTCCACCCCTTCTGAAAGTTGGGGCACCCCACCAAAAGAGAAAGCTTGCTTCTGGAGGTCAGGTAGCAGCCCACAGTGATGTCGGGATGCTGGCAGAAGCAGTAGAGCGAAAGAAGGTCTCTGGCACTAAAAGGACCTTCGAAGCCGGTGTGCACCCAAAGGCTGTGAACACCGAAGAAGACATTGCAGGTATTGGGAGCCAGTTGCACTGGAGCCAGCCCTGCTATACCCAAGAACTCTTGAAGAGGCGATATGAAGGGAAGCCGAACTCCTCGGTCAAACATGGTGGTGTAGAGGGCCACCTCGCCCGGAGGAGGATGGGCGTACGTCTCCGAAGCCAGAAGAAGCCGAAGGGTGATTTCGGCCGGGATAAGAAATTGGGTCCTAAGGTGGTCCAAATCTTCTTGAGTCAAAATGGACGCTACCATTTGAGATCCCGATCCCACTGCCAAGGCTCTTCGCCGAGTCCTCGTAAGTGAGGAAGAAGCCCGAAGGTGAAGGGACTCGGTCTCGTAGTCAGACGAAGGATCCATGACGGTCAAAGTAAGAAGTAATCTGCTTAACTAAGTTAGGGAAAAGGCGAGTCTCTAAGAGAGCCTAAGTACCCTACGAGATTCGAAAGGTGGTGAAAAGACAAGACTTTTTGTAAAAGTGCCTAAGTAACCTAAAGGTTTCAAAGAGCGGTGAAAAAGGCGAGACTTTTTATAAAAGTGCCTAAGTAGCCTAAAAATCTCAAAAGGAAGTTAAACGGGCGAGACTTTAATAAAAAGTGCCTAAGTAGCCTACGAATTCGGAAAAGTACTCTAAGGGGTGTGTCTTTGTAAAAATAGCCTAAATAATCCAAAAATTCGGACATACATGCATAACGGGCAAAAATCGAAAAAAGTGCCTATGTAAGGGTGAAATTTTCGAAAATATGTCTAACCGTTAGCGTGAAGTCAGAAAAAGGAGAGTACGTACCGGAAAAAGTAAGGCGTGACGGATGCTTTCCAAAAATCCAAAACGCAAAACAAGTCTCTCCCAAGCTGGCATATGATTCCTAGCCAAAATGACATGCATTGGTGCAAGACTTAAAATGGTCCAGAAAGTACTGTAGGGGAAGCATGGGGTCAGCTTTCCACCACCCCTGGGCACTATGGCCTAAGTGAGCTATCTCATGAGATATGTCTATGTCATGGTGTGGGCACTATGGGCGAGAGCTTGCAAGACAAGTGTCTTGGGCAGCTTCTTTTGGTAATGGAAATCTAGAGACAGTATTTTGGTAATGGAAATCTAGAGACAGTATTGGATGGTACAGGTGTGCCAACATTGTGCCCTTGCCCATGGGATGAAGGTTGGGACATATATCGAGTGGCGACCCGCCATCTCACATTGAATTCTTGTGAGCCGAATGGATGCGTGTGCGAGCATACAAGCATTCCCAAGATAATTCTGTCGTGTATTCAATAAAGCATAGTCAAGGCCTTGTGAACCTCGCTTAACGACCCTACGGGCCACAGAGTATAGGCGATCCAAGTATGTGGCTTGAGTTCCCTCTAAGACTGACCATGATGTGCTTGAGATCATGGCACCACACGAGTCAAAGAGTGTTACTGTGACATGTAGCTCAACTGACACTAGAGGATGCACTAGCATCTACTCGATTTGTGGTTCGAATCTCCCCACGCTCAATGTTGTAACCTAAAAAAAAAAGAGAGAAAGAAATACATGGACGAACTTTTTAGATTGTAAACCCACTTCAAGTTTGTGAGCATTATGCAAAAAAAGAATGGCTGAGATTTAGGAACACGAGTGAGACAATATAGTAAATAAACAAGAAAGAATAAAAAATGAAAAGGGAAGAAATGAGGTAAAAAGTTGGTCATTTTGCCATATAATATTTTGAAACACGCAAAGAAAAAGATAAAGTGCAGTATGTCATCAATACTTTAGATGTCGGGTACTTATATCTAATGATAAAGATGTCGATCACATACAATTAAAGATGACAGACACTATAGATGACTGATAACTAAAAATGATGGATAATGCCCATCATCTTTAGCTGCTTGTTATCTATAGTACCTCTCATCCGTAGTCTGATATTAAAATGCATGTCATCTTCATTCCATATTTTTTAAAATTCAAATATTAGCTTGTCATCTTTACTCCAAATTAGTAGAGTTACTTCTATATTATTGTTATACTTTTATCACATTTCTATTTTCAATTTACAAAAGAAAAAAGTCAACGGTCATACAAAGATTTGAAAATACAAGTTTGAGATGATAAGAAGCAAAAATAGGACCAAGTAGACTTGGTAGAAAAATAAATGGAAGAATGAAAGGAAAGAAAGAGAGGTATGGAATCGGAATAAGGTAGTGAATTGGTAAAGCAGCATTGTAGAAAACAAACATCAAAGCAATTTGCAAACCCCATCATTTCTCTTTTTCCCAACAAAAGCAATGATTAATCAAAAGCCAAATATTTGCATTCTGAATTTCCATTGAGGCCCCACGTCGAACATCTTGTTCTCATTCGAAATGGACCATTGAACCCACGCACCTCGTTAAATAAATTCTCTCTTCAAACTCAAGTTTCTTCGGGCGAATCCAAATCGAAAGTTAAAATAATATCATACACTTATGTCGATATATATATTAGTGGAAGTTTGTTCATATTACCAAAAGGTCTCAACAATTATTTCTGAGGCTACACTATTAGGCCTCCGATCAACCAAAAGTGTCAATATTGATTGTCCTTTCATATCTCGAAGTAGAATTAATAGTTCTTATTAGTTATTTAAATAATATTTATAACATAGTTTAAAAAATTGTGATGTTCATTGCTAGAGATATTAATATGAGAATTAATAGTTTAGGAAAAGTTCACGGCCATTGTTGGAATTATTAGTTATCTTAATTTACCTATAAATATGCATTGCATTGGAGGAGTAGAGCAAACAAGGAGACATTAAGTTGTAAAAGCAAAATATTTTACAATCTCTAACTTCAACATGTGTTTGTTGTAAGGTTGATATCTTACATACATCTCTCTCTTCCGAGTACATAAATCAGTCCAATAGCACCGCAAAAACATAGCCGGAAGATCTTATTTGACATATGCTAAGTTAAGGACATGTTTCAAATTAAGAAAATAATAATAATAATGGACAAAAATGCTTTTTATGTTTTTTTGATTATTATTATTATTAAAATATCATTTTGGTTTCTCGACTTTAAATTTTGTTAGATTTTACTTTAAATTTTCAAAAATTCAATATTATTTTGTAAATTTTTTAAGTTTGTTCAATTTTGATTCATGCATGAACTTTTAAATTTTCTAGTTAAAATATCATTTTGGTCCATAGACTTTCACTTTTTTTTTTTTCATTTTGGTTCATAAACTTTCAAAAGTGCAATTTTAGTTTCTAGACTTTCAAGTTTATTTCATTTTTGTTTTTGAATTTTCAATTTTGTTCCATTTACATCATAAACTTTCAAAAATTCAATTTTAGTCTCTAAACAAAAAAGAAAGGTTAAATATTAGATTTTTTTTTGTTAGTTTTCTTAAAAAATATATCATATTTCCTTATAAACATTAAAAATATGTTCACATATTTTATCTACTTGTATTAAAATTATTGACATTATTGAACCAGTCTCATTTAATTTTAATTTTAATTTTATCAAAATGACCAATTTTAAACTTTTATTAAAATTTTAATACTAAAATTGAATTTTGGTAAGTCGAGGGACCAAAACGGAACAAACTTGAAAGTCTAAGGACTAATTAGACTCTTGAAAGTCTAGGGACTAAAATAGAATAAAAACAAAAGTCTAGAAAACCAAAATGGTATTTTAACCAAATTTTTTCTATCTTGATCCTTGAATGTTAAATTTAGTCTTAGACTTTGAGCACATATTTTCTTTACTTATATTAAAAATATTAACAATGTTGAACCAATTTAGATTTATAAATATTAACTTCTAGTTCATGGTAGAGATTAATTTTGAACTTTTTTTAGCTCTAGAATTAAAATGAAACAAGTTGAAAGTTTATAAACTAAAATTGAATTTTTGATCGTCTAGGAATCAAAATATCTAAGAGACTAAAATTAAAGTTTTGAAATGTATGGACCAAAATGAAATAAAGCTGAAAGTATGGTTTTTTTTTTAATGCCTAATGTATCATTTTTCAAAAAGGAAAATCAATAAATTTTAGAATAATTGTAAAAAAAAAAAAAAAAAAAAACTTATATCATCACTACTACAAATAAGGGAATAGGTGTCGGTCAAACAAAAAAATTTTCAAAAACACGGATATTTGGTGTCGGTCACCTTTAGTGTCGGTTTTTTAGTGTCGGTC
>JBBMEG010000024.1:14867037-14887113 GCA_037832605.1 Cyclanthera cordifolia
GTGTTCTAGAGTTCTCTCCATCAATCTTGAATATACATGTATGATCTAGAATCTTCTTTGAACATCTAGAATAAAGGTGAATTATCTAGACTTCTCCAATATTATTTAACACAAACGACCAAGGTTTTCGTAATGGGTTATGCCTGCACAAAGCTAAGGCATGAATGACTTCAGTAATGAGGAAGAAGAACGAATATCGAAAGTGTCAATTCACGTATGCTTTTTTCGATTGCAAAGAGGACAAAGTTTGATCTCCACACAAAAGTAGATTTGGATTCAATGAAACTCAATTCCAATTACATCTATGCAGTAATGATAATAGACACACGTATCAAGTTAATTTTTTTTTTCATGCAACTGTAACTCAATCATAATTGGTGCACTTATTGTCTAGTTATGAAAAGTGACGAACTTGTATCTTAACATTGTTACTAATTTTTATGTGATTTTAATTTCTGAAAACAAAATCAAAAACTTTTTTTTTTACGAAAACTAGATCCATGTGCCTTTTTCTTCATATTTTGCAATCGAGGAACAAAAATAATCAAAAATTAAATTTTATTCTACCAGTTACTCTTTTAATTTAAAAAATTAAATTTTCTATACTATTATATCCAAATATAAAATTTTGAATAAATATTTAACAACATTTGTTGTTAGAAATGTATAGTTAACTTATAAATTTAATCATTATCTCAATAATTTTCTTTAATTTAGTCATTTTCTTTGTTAGTAGCGTTGACCATTATGTAGAAAAACATCTTGCCAAACAAATAGATGGAGCCCAGATTTTAAACATTATCTAAATGACTGATTTAATTTTAAATACTTCCAACATCAAGCGATAATCACAAAATTAAAGATTTCAATCAAATGAAATTGATAATAGATAATCTTCATCCCCTCAATAAAAATAATTATCTAAATAGAACGAGTTCGAGTATCTCAATCTCCTGAATAAAAAAAAAACACTATTACTATTACATTGTTACATGCAATACTCCGACCATTACATTCTTTACATTTCAAACGGAATAAACAAATGTCTTAACCTTAAAAATCAAACTACATTATAAATTTCTTCGCATGATCAAGATGAAATTCGAAGATTAACGTTTTGAACCGATTCTCTTACAAAAAAAAGAAAAAAGAAAAAAGAAAAGTAAAAAAAAAACTCACTATTGCGTTCTGACAGGCCTTCCTATATATCATGAGACTACTCTTTTACCCTACAGCTTGCAAAATTCTAGATAAGATTTTTTGAAGTTAGAAGGAAGCAAATAAAATCCATGGAAATGATGTTTACCTTTCACAGTTGAAAACGTTAGCATTCTGACCTTATGGAAAGCTTGGTTGTTGCACGAAAATCTTGTCTGCTCAAACTTGCCAGTTTCTTTTACAAGGAAATCTCAACAGACTCCACGTCCATGAACATGAAGGATATAACTGAAAAGAATGGAACGCACTTTATCAACCTGCGACGGCTGATTCTTTAGTTTTCTCTGGCTCTGCAACCTCCTTTTCAGAGTTGCCTGAATCAACCGTGTTAGCCTGACTTGATTGCACCTGGCTTGTATTCTGAGTATCTGAGCTAATCCCTAAAACAGTCAACACAGCCCTGAAAAACAAGAAAACTTGTTTCATTAACAATGGCGAACAGAAAAGCAACTACTATGAAAAAGACAGTTAATGCCAGAACCTCGGCAGTGTTGTTCGGATGTTTGGTTGGCTAGCATGAGTAACTAAAGGCGCCTTTAATGCTGCAGTTTTGTTTAGGGCATTTTCGAGCTGTGCTGGTGGTAGCTGAAAAAACACACGAAAAGCGATAATGAGAACATTGTTTTGATTAATGAGTAGAAACTTAATTTCTGGATCATATTTTGCGTTAATATAGTACAAGATACATAAATATCTTGCCGAATCAACAGTTAATAGAATTCATCGACCAATGGTCCAGATTATTGTTTTGATTTTATAGATCTAGTGGATGATTAATGCAAAATATATATATATGAAGCATGGAACTACGATTCTAGTCCTAGTGCAACAGATAACTAAGACATCAACAACTAGCGAGTTCAATTCAATTCGGCTTTGGTCAGAAAACTATTAATGAGACATCCCAGAGAAAAGGAAATGGTGAAGTTTCCCTCAAGGCTCCAAAATATCTCTAGAATTTTCGTAAAAGGAAATGAAAGAAAGAGGCATTTAGATTGAAGAAACTCGAATTGCATTCCCTCGCCGTGATTTTTTCTTTCTTTTTCCTCAAAGGCTCTCTTCTTTTTCCACCGTGTCAACTGGCATCATTTTCAAGGGCTTCCTGAGTCCTTTCCAAGAGAGAAAAATTATGGCACTTCAAAAAAAATCAAGATGCATGTAAGATTGTTTAAGGGCACCTGATCAACAACAGTAAAAGAGGATTCCTCCCAGAGGAAAATTAAGCCCCCCAAGAATTCAAAAGGCTTGATAAAGGACACAACCCTCTCTTGTGCTCTAAAGAGATTTCTCAACAACCCTACCCACAGTAGTCAGCTGAGATTCAAGAGTAACTCGACGGTAATACCGAAATTTTTAAATGTTTAGCAATAATCATTTGATCCTCTTTCATTGTCTGTCTATAAAAGCAGGAAACCCTGCTGAATTGTTTTTTATTATGCTGGTGCGTTCAGTAGGATACTTGAATAGTTGTACCATTTGTTCTGATGCAAGACATTTTAAAGGGAAACCCAAAATTCATGAACTTGCTCTGAACTTGAATTTATTTTATTTGCCATCAGTAATGCATTAGTAACTACAGTTCTTACTTATGAATGTTAATTGGAGGCTTTTATTGTAAATTTCTTTTCGCTTATGCATCTAGAATCTAATGGGAATTATCAATTGCATTATCAAACAACTTCAAGAACAAGGATCTTGTTCTCTCCTCCACCAAGAATTCACATTTACAGAAAGTTCAAAGAATGCCATGACCCCTACTCCAACTGACTCTTAACTTCCCCCATGTGCCACTCACATGACCCCAACCCATAATTACTTCTTCTAATACATCATGTGCTTATCACATGTTTATACTCTACACTTTACATCACTTGTTATTGTATCACATGACTAACACATGACTATTTGGCCCTTCTTCTATACACCTTAAGGGTTAGGGTTTTATCAATACCCTCCCCTCCAAGAGCCACCTTGTCCTCAATGTAAAAGTCTGGGAATTGCGCCTCCATCACATCTGTCGATTCCCATGTAGCATCTTCTGGCTCACGGTCCTCCCACTGAATAAGAACTTCTTTCTCTCTTGTTTCATCAGTCGTCTCTCGGATTCCCAACACTGCTTGCAGCTTATAGGCCACCGACAAGTTCTCTTCTATGTTTACGCTCATCGGGAATATCAGCAGCACCGCTCCTTCCGCCTTTCGTAACATCGACACATGGAATACAAGATGAATACGCGCAGTATCCGGTAACTCCAAGCGGTACGCCACTTTTCCCACTTTTTCTAACACCCGAAATGGGCCCACATATCTTAGCGCCACCTTAGGATGTTTGTGTGACCAATGACAGTTGTCGGTATGGCTGTAGTTTCAAGTACACTGAGTCACATTTCCAGTTGTACGTCTCTCCTTTTGGTGTTTGCCGCTTTTGTCATGTATTGTTGTGCCCGATTCAGCGCCTCTTTCAACTTCCGCAACATTTCATCACGTTCGGCTAATAGGATATCCATTGCGGATAGCGGACTACTATTCACTTCATACCCCAATATAGTCGGTATCAGTCTTCCATAGACTGCCTCAAATGAAGTGATCGGGCTGCAGTATGGAATGACGTGTTGAAACTATATTCTGCCCACGGTATCCATTTCGCCCATTTTTTAGGCTTTGTCATTGTGAAACAACAGAGATAGGACTCCAAACTTCTATTCACCACTTCTGTTTGTCCATCCGTCTGCGAATGGTATGTCGTGCTCTGTTGCAGCTTTGTGCCTGTCGCCTTAAACAGTTCTTCCTAGAACAGGCTAATAAACAACTATCGAGGCTGACGTGTATGGATGTTTCACCAGAATGAAGTGTACATTTTTGGTTAATCGGTCCACTACCACCATTATGGTATCGTATCCTTCAGACTTCGATAAACCTTCAATGAAGTCCATCGACACATCTTCCCAAATTCGTTCTGGAATTGGTAGGGGTTGAAGTATTCCGGTCGGTGCTAATGAGAGGTATTTAGCATAAACACATGTTGCATAATCACCAACGTAGGCTCCCACCCTTGCTTTCATTCCCACCCAAAATATTTCTTTAGCTGCGCGATGGTAGGTTTTTAATGTTCCGTGATGGCTGCCAATTGGGCCTCTGGGTGGAACTCTTGCAGTAACAGTGGTATGATTGGTGAATCTGGTGGCAAGACTACTCGACCTTTGTACAGTAGCAGTCCATGGTTCACTTCATAACCTGCTGGGCCTGTTTTTCCCATGCTCAAATCTATGAAGATGTTGTTTAGTAACGTATTCTATCTGATTTTTTTGCAAAAAATGTCACTATTTATTCCACTACCTATGATTACTACTGACAACTCTCCTGTTGTGGTAATCTCGATAGAGTGTCAGCTGCTGAGTTTTCAAGGCCTTTTTTATACTCAATATGGAAATCATATCCCAGCACTTTTGTCAACCATCTTTGATACTCTCCCACCACTACTCTTTATTCCAAGAGAAATTTCAAACTTTTCTGATCCGTTCTTATAACGAATAAGCTCTCCATCATTGTACAGCAAAGACAATGGCCATAAGCTCCTGCTCATAGACCGGTTTATGTTGATGTGTTAAGGTCGATTATGTTGCATCAATACGACTCACTCCTACTCCCGATGCATCGCTTTCAACTACAAATGGTTGCATAAAATCTGAGAGGCGCAACACCGGAATAGTTACCATCGCATACTTTAACCTCTGAAACGCATTCTTTGCTTCTTCATTCCATACGAATTTCCTTTTCTTTAATCATTGTGTAAAGGGCATAGCCATGGCACCATAATTTGCAGCGAAACGTTGGTAATATCCTGTTAGTCGCAGAAAGACCCGCAACTCTTTTACCGTTCTCAGGCTTGGCCAATTCTCCATGGCCTCAATCTTACTCGGGTCTGTTGCTACTCCTTCTGCATAAATATAGTGCCCCAAGTACTCGATTTTGTTTATGTCGAACGTGCATTTTTTTACATTAGCTACAAATTGAGGCTCCTGTAAGGCCTCCAGAACACAAGACAAATGATGCACATGCTCTTTCATCGTCATGCTATATATCAGAATATCATCAAAAAGACTAATGCAAACTTACCGTACTTCATGACCGATTGGAACGTAGACGGGGCATGCTTTAACCCAAACGGCATCACCAAGAATTTGCAGTGCCCTTCATGAGTTATAAATGCAATTTTCTGGATATCCCCCGCTTTCATTCTAATTTGATGATAGCCTGCCTTGAGGTCAATTTTAGAAAACATCGTAGCACCATGCAATTCATCTAGCAACTCATTCACTAAGTGGATCGAAAATTTTTCCGGAATTGTCACTGCATTCAACATCCTGTAATCGATGCAAAACCTCCAACTCCCGTCTTTCTTTCGAGCTAGCAGCACCGGACTAGAGAAAGAACTTGTGCTCGGTCTTATAATCCCAGCAACCAACATCTCCCGCATTCACATCTCTCTTTCATACTTATGACACTGAGGGTAACGGTAGGGGCGTACGTTCACCGATCCTTTTTCCCGGATACAACTCAATCGAATGATCTCAGTTTCTCTGGGGGGTAGCAACTGTTGTGATTCAAACACCCCATGAAACTTTTGAAGTGTATCTGGCAACTCGCTTGGCACCTTCTCCACAAACTTCTCGCCTTCAGGAAGGAATAATCCTCCTTCTTCCGCAGCTTGTTATTTCCCTTTCTCTCGTTCTGCTGACATCAACCACATCTCTACCAATACTCCTTGATCCTCCTCACGAAACGATTTCAACATAGATTAGAGTGATATTTGAGTTTTAACTAAGCTTGGGTCGCCTTGCAGAGATCCACCACTGACCAATTTTAAATCTCATACGCAAGGCTTTGTAGTCAAACTCTATTTTCCCCACCGTTTCCAACCATGATACTCCCAGTATGACAACTGCACTTCCCAATGGTAATGGTAGGAAGTCATGTGTTATTAATAATTAGGATAGTTGCAAGGTCATACCTTTGCATACGCCCACCGTGTCACCGTCTTGCTTGTCCAGTGCGTGTTACACATGGCCACATGAACCTCCTAGACCCATTTTCATCATGCTTTTATGTTATTTTGTTATTATTTTCTTCATTTTGTTTAAGTGTTGACTCCTCGTCATTTTCATATGCAAGGGTGTCACATTAGTTATAGTCCAAAATGTACAATAGGGAGGTACTGACTCTTGAAGCTTCCCTCCTACTAAGCTATTATATGATGAATGCAAACTAGTTGTTGTGTCTCTTATTGCATCTTTTCATATACCTTTCAAAGACAAAACGTATTTCAAAACGTTCTTTCTCTCTCTTTCGAAAACCTTTCTCGAGCCCCGAGAGAGAGGTTGGCCCTGTTGTGAAACCCGCTCTGCAATTTTCGTTTGGCTGACTTGCTCGCCGGGTTAGAGCAGGTGCCTCACGATCGCTTTACAACTACAACGAAGTTGGATCGCGACAGTTGGTATCAGAGCTTTGTTAGCTACGTTGAAAAGTAATTGCCTAAATTGCCGAGAAGAAGACGATGGGCAAGGCCCAAGTCGACCGGTTGGTTTTATTGGAAGAAGAGATGCTCTATCTGAAAGAGCTCTCAGACAGTGTTCGGTTAATGGAATCTTGCCTGGATGAGATTAGTTCCAAAGCCGACATGATTGACACAGTAGCTGGCCGCATAGATGGAATGCCCATCCAAAAGTTGATGATGAGGGTCGAGAACCTCGAAGGCAAGACGTCATGACTTGAAATGTTCGAGCGTGGTGACAGTTCATCGGGCTCTGTTGCCTATATGGAAGAGTGCATTGAGAAAATTGAAAGCGCTCAAAGGTCGATTGGAGAGTTAGTCACAGGCCTTTCAGAAAGTGTCAGAGCGGCACTCGATGACCTGAAGACTGAGTTGGGCGAGATGAATTCCCGTATGAACCTCACCATGATGGCGGTGGGTAATCAAGCCTCAACTGAAGGCATTGTTCAACTGAACAAGATCAAAGTGCCTGAGCCGAAGCCTTTCCGAGGCAATCGAGATGGCAAAGCTTTGGAAAACTTCCTGTTTGACATAGAGCAATATTTAAAGGCTACAAACACCGTCGTTGAAGAGTCAAAGATCACTCTAGCAACGATGCATCTAGGCGACGACGCCAAACTGTGTTGGCGATCACGATATATAGACATCCAAGAAGGAAGATGTACCATTGACAAATGGGAAAAGCTGAAGCAAGAATTGCGGTCTCAGTTCTTCCCCGAGAACGTCGAAATCCTGGCAAGACGTAAGCTGCGTGAACTAAGACATACAGAGTTGATCCGAGATTACGTTAAGCAGTTTGCGGGGCTAATGTTAGACATCTGAGAAATGTCAGAGAAAGACAAAGCCTTATGTTTTGTTGAGAGACTAAAGTCGTGGGCAAGGTCAACACTTTATGAGCAAAGAGTTCAAACCTTGTCAGAAGCCTATGCAGTCACAGAAAAGTTGTTTGATTTGAAAATTGATGGCAACAGCGAGAAAACTCAAGATGTGAGAAGAGACAAGGCCTCCCCGCAACGAGATACAAGAAACAACTGCCCTAATTCTCCCAATAGTGGAGGAGCAGGCCGGTCAGGGACATGCCAGAAACAAAGGCCACCATCGAGAACAAGGCGAGGACTCTCTCATCCGACTGGCTATAATTGAGGGCCTCTCAGTTGTTTTCTCTGCAAAGGCCCCCATAAATTAACTGAATGTCCTAACCGACCAGCCCTCAATGCTCTACGAGCGTCACTGGAGGAAAAGACAAAGGCCAAAGAGGACGACGAAGCCGAGGCGGCGCAACTAGTAACCCTCAAAAAGGAGGAAAGAGAAAATCCTCACATCGGTGAGCTCAAGTATCTGTCGGCCTTGCAAAAGAGTGTCACTGGGCCAAAAGAGCTAAAGCAAAGGCCTTATGTATGTCGATGCATGGATAAACCATAAGGCAGCGAGAAGCACTATGGTTGACTCCGGGGCCACCCACAATCTTATGTCCGAAATAGAAGCAAGACGTCTGAATGTAAGCTGGCATAAGGATGAAGGACGGATGAAAGCTGTCAATTCTGCAGCCCTACCCGTGTAAGGACTCGCGAAGAACGCAAGTGCCAAGGCGATTGGACCGGCAAAGCTGACTTTGTGATTGTTAGGATGGACGAATTTGATCTCATATTAGGGATGGACTTCCTGCTCAAGCACAAGGTCATTCCTATACCGCTCACTAAATGTTTAGTCATCACCAAGTCCAGCCCCATGACCGTGAAGACCAAGATGAAGCACCTAAGTAGTGTGCGCTTGTTGTCGGCCCTCCAAATGAAAACGGGGCCCAACGATGACCGAGACAACCTGTCTCGAGTTGAGAAGTCTGCCTCCAAGGACAGGAGACAGAAGTCTGTGACGTGGCAGAAGTTCCCTCATGAAGCGCCCATGCGCGCAAGTGACAGGGTCAGCCCGAGACGGCACCCTTCTGAAATGAGCAGTCTGTCAGTTCCCCTACGCAATGCCTTTGAAGTCTTAGCTGAAGAGACAGACCAAGGCGACATCAAGAGTCCAAGCCAGCAGAAGTTTCTTGAAGACTGGCAAAGCGTGACGGACATTGAAGTTCAGTGGGAACGCAAGAACAAATGGTAAGCCTCGAACGTTCACTGAGTTCAAGTAGAGCTAGTTGACGAGGCCGTCAACAGCTTAAGTGGGGGAGAATGTCACGATCTTACTTGTCCAGTGCGTGTTGCACATGGCCGCAAGAACCTCGAGACCCCTCTTCATCATGCTTTTATGTTATTTTGTTATTATTGCATGTTAGGATAGTTTCCTTCATTTCGTTTTAAGTGTTGAGTCCTCCCCATTTTCATATGCAAGGGTGTCACATTAGTTATGGTCCAAAATGTACTATAACGGGTACTGACTCTTGAAGCTTCCCTCCTACTAAGCTATTATATGATGAATGCAAGCTAGTTGTTGTGTCTCTTATTGCATCTGTCATATACCTTTTAAAGACAAAACTTTCTTTCTCTCTCTTTTGAATACCTTTTCTCGAGGCCCGTGAGAGAGGTTGGCCATGTTGTGCCACCCGCTCTGCGATTTTTGTTTGGCTGACTTGCTCGCCGGGTTAGAGCAGGTGCCTCACAATCGCTTTGCAACGACAACAAAGTTGGATCATGACACTCGGCACGCATTGAACCTCTTGTTCCCAATACTATGTCATAATCGCTGGATGGGCTTACCGAAATGCGTAATTTGGACACAATATCCCTGGATACAAAATTGTGCGTCGCTCCACTATCAATTAACACTACCACCTTAGTGCCGCAGATACTTCCCTTCATTCTCAACGTCTTCGGTGAGCTCAGACCTACTAACGAATTTTAAGATAGCGTTGCCATTTCATGCTCACTTGGGCTCTCATCCTCCACTGGTGGCCGCGTCTCCTCTTCCCCCCCTTGCACCTCGTCATCATCTCCTATAGGGCCTGTAACTCCTTGCAACGATGTCCTGGTACAAATTTTTAGTCGCAATGGAAGCATAGTCCCTTATCCCTTCTCATTCGGACCTCGTTGTCAGATAGCCATTTAAATAGCCCCTTAACTGTAGATGTCGCTGCCACTGTAGTGACCGATACGCTACCCCCTGCTCGTACCGAGGTAAAAGTAAACGAACAAAGATTCGATCCTCCTGAGGTACTAGAGCCAGATCCACTCCCCTCTAAACTATTAGTACTCCCACTTCCTTTCGAGGTCCACGTCAATCCACTCGCTTGCAGGTTTCTTTACATTTTTCTGCATTGTCCCATCATCCTCGATCAGCTGTGCTATTAACGTTTTCTCCTAAAGACCCACGAGCCTCAAATTTCTCATTTCACTTTGAATTTCCTCTTTCAACCCACTCTCGAATTTTCCTTCAAGACACTCTTCATTAACGTTATTCATTCCCACTAGATGTTTTTCAAACATCTGTCAGTACTCTCTAACCGTCCCTCTTGTTGTAATTTCATCAACCTTGTAAATCGTGTACCCTGCAACGGGGGTTGGAAACGAGCCAACAATAGCACCCAAAACTCGTTTCATGACAATATCGTTCCCTGATCTTCTACGTCTTGATACCAGTCTAGGGCTTCGCCCTCTAGATACATCACCGCGGCATCCAATTTGTCGGATTCCGTCAATCGAGTCACCCAAAATACCGTTCTACCCGGTGCAACCATCCCACCAGATTTTCATCCACGAAGCCTTTGAAAATTAGGACTTCAAGTTTTCACATGACCCCCCACCCATATGCCTAACACATGTTCAATTACTTCTTTTAATACATCATGTGTTTATCACATGTAACATGTTTATTTAATCTCTACGCTTTACATCACTTGTTATTGTATCACATGACTAACACATGCCTATTTAGCCTTTCTTCTATACACCTTAAGGGTTGGGGTTTTATCACAATCCCTTTCCATAGCCCTTCTTTTGGTATGAAATTGTGTTTTCTTATCAGAACAACAAATAACCACAGGGAATAACATAAAATAATTACTAGAGGACAATATAATCGAGACACACCTGAAGCAGGACACCAAATGATTGTGGCTTTGTCAAGAGTGCACACTTCAAGAAACCTACCCACAACTTGGGATATTTCCATATCTGCAAAAGCCCACCACCAGATTAAGAATGGTGAAAACTTAATTCATGAGTAAGCAAAAGTGGAAAAATATTGACCTGCTTGCCAACAAGACGAGATAGGATCTCCATTACAAAATCGACCTGTAAAGAAGAAATGAGTGTTACTAATGAACAAAGATTGCAGAGTAGGAATAAGAAATCAATCGGAAGGCATTGATTTTATAGATATTGGGTAAGGATTCCCTCCTCCATGCCCCTCGATGTTTGTTCATTTTGTATCAATATATCTCTTGTTATTTTTACCTCTGAGGTGAATCAAACGAACAAAAATTTTGAGCCACTTAACTCCAACATATAATACCATTTTAGGGAAGAAAAACCATATCACAACTTTTTTAATTTATATTATGTAAAGATGCATAGCTCAATACGAATAAGAAAGCACCTCACATTTGAAGGTCGACTCTTAACAAGAAAAGAGAAAAGCTACAAACGATGACCAAATGGCTTTTCCATACCATTATCAAATAGTGGTTGCTAGAAAAAATGAAGTAAATATTTATAAGTAATGAATACTATACCACACTTCAATATTGACCTAGAATAGGGATACATTTAATCAGTTATCAGTTACCCACCAAAAAGAAAGAATAAGAAGCAGAATGTTCTCATTTATCAAAAAACTAATGATCAAAGTGAGCAAGATTCATAATCTTACCAGTGATGGAAAAGCACCAATGGCTTGCAATACTGTGCGCATGAACAATAATGGAAGAGGAATCTGCTCAACCTGCATAACGCAAGCCTCTTGGTGTCATTTCAGAAAAGCAAAAACTGACTTAATATGCTAGGGAAAAGATTCATTATGATAATACAAACCAATTGATTCAAAACTTTTGCAACAACTTGCTGCGTGAAAGTTTGACGCTGCTCAAAACAAGCATTGCATGCATCTGTGACCTGGAGAAGAAGCAACCAGTTGTTCAACAGAGAGAGACAAAGTAAAGTTTTAGATAGAGTAAATGAGGGGCAAACCTTCTTGAGTGGAATTCCATCTCTTTCGGGATCAATTCCATGAATAGCAATTAGAACTTCAGCTGGATTAAGAACTGGCCCAGAATGAGATGATCCCTGAGTAGGACACTAAAGGAAAAATGAAATGAATATGGAACTTCAAATACCAACCATATGTATGAAACACACTCAAGCATGAAATGTATGAAACACACTCAAGCATGAAATGTATGAAACACACTCGAGCATGATCATTAAACACTTGTTTTGAGTATGAAAACAACTGCAAGTTGTGAACTCGACACTCTCGTATAGAAGAAAAAAAAAAAGAAAGATTCAGTATGGTTGGTGGGCAAACTAACTTACCAAAAAGAACTGAGGGTATCTAAATAAGAGATTCAAACGTTAAACTAATGAAGAAGATTATATAGCCATTAGTTAAGCGGATAAAACAACAAATGAATAATTGTAACCAGTGTCTTAAAAAGCCTCAAAAGGACCGCCTCACGCTCAAAAAAGCCCCAGGCACAATGTAAAAATTGAAGCAGGATCCTTGAGTTTAGTTAGGATTCTTTCCTTGTTTCAGATTTTATTGTTCCTATTTAATAGGTAGATTAGTTGTGATTAGTTGTGATTCGCGATGTATAAATATGATGTATCACTTTTCAGATAAAATAAGAAAAGAGAATTGTCTTCATACATAGCTTCATGGTATCATAGCCATGAGAGATTGTCCCTAGAACCCTAGCCATCTCCCTCTATTTTCCACCGGGATCAAATCCCACGTGTCGGATCTCTCATGCGCTTCTATATCCTGTGTCCATCTCAAGCGGAGCAGGTTTCTTGATTAGATCTCGTCGGAAATCATCATTCTCAGGTGATCGCATGTGGATTACAGAGGAGACATCTAGGCAATGTTTATTCCACGAGAATTCTCAAAACACCACATCAATAGTGGCAGTAGCATCTAATAATTTGAAATCTTTGTATCAACTCTATTTAATCTATTTTATTCTGCAATCAAGTTTAAGATGGCAAGATCTAAAATTCAAAACACCACATCCTCATCTTAGTCTGAGAATAACTTCAACTATATCACATATCAAGGCCATAATTATCTACAATGGTAACCGTCTATAATAAAGACCATATATGGTCGTGGCCGTGAGGAGTATATCATAAGCGAAGCATCTCCGCCCAAATCTGATGATCCAAATTTCGCACATGAAGGGCAGAGAACAATCGATTCCAGAACGGATTTGGGAGGATGTGTCGATGGACTTTGTTGAGGTACTACCAAAATCTAACGGATATGATACAATATTGGTGGTAGTAGACCGGCTAACCAAATATGTACACTTTATTTTGGTAAAACATCCATATACGTCAGCCTCGATCGCACCGTTGTTTATCAAGAAGATAGTGCGACTACACGGCATGCCTAGGAGTATTGTGTCAGATCAGAATAAGGTGTTTACTAGCTTTTTCTGGGAAGAATTGTTTAGGCAACAGGCACGAAATTGCTATGAAGTACGACATACCACCCGCAGACGAATGGACAAACAGAAGTGGTGAATAGAAGCCTAGAGTCCTATCTCCCTTGCTTCACAATAACATAACCCAAACTGTGGGTGAAGTGGATACCATGGGCTGAATACAGTTTCAATACATCATTCCACGCGGCGGCAAGAGTCACGTTGTTTGAGGTAGTCTATGGAAGACCAATACCGACGATGTTGGGATATGAAGGGAATAGTAGCCCGTTATCCGCAGTGGATACCTCATTGTCCGAACGTGATGAAATGTTGCAAAAATTAAAAGTCATTGAATCGAGCACAACAGTACATGGAAGAAGTGGCCAATGCCAAAAGGAGAGATGTGCAACTAGAGATCGGCGACTCGGTGTATTTGAAACTGAGGCCATACCGACAGTTATCACTAGCCTCCCACAAACATCCTAAGTTAGCCCCAAGGTACGTGTGCCCATTTCACGCGTTAGAAAAATGGGATGAGTGGCCTATCAATTGGAGTTGCCATTTTTCTAACGCGTGAAATGGAGCCATCTGGTTATCAATAAGCAAGCTGGTGGTTTAGGCATTGGGTCAATTCGTTACAAAAATGGCATTGGGTCAATGCCTAAACCACCAGCTTGCTTATTGATAACCAGATGGCTCCATCTCACCATGACAGTGAAGGTCGATACGCAGGTGAAGGCATTGGAGGACTAATATGAGATGATTGAAGAGAATCGGCGTGCAATGGAGACGATTGAGGCTGAAATATGGTGGTAGCTTGAAGAGAATCGGCGTGCAATGGAGAATCAGCGTGTAGGCTTAAATTTCAAAAATCAAAAACAAAAAACATAATGATTATCAAACAGGGTCTGAAATATTACTTTTATGGTGGTATCTTGGAGTAAAATCTCCCTGCTTTTCTATGATTATAGTTATGATTCTCTTCTTTATAGCTGAAGATCACTTTTATAACTATACTGACCTGGTTTTTGTAATTTCATTCCCTTAATGAAATTGTTTCTAATCAAAAATATATATATATATGCACATTTTTTAGTTTACAAAACTTGGCTTGGATTAATTTTTTTAAAAAAAATGTTTATAAGGAGGGCCTAAATAATATAAATGTTTATTATTATTAAGATTAATGACCGTTGTTTCTCATTAAAAATAAATAAAAAAAATTAATGAGTAAACCATAAACAGCAGTCACAGATCATAAAGCTTCTTACAGGTTGCACCTTATATTGCTAATTTACCTGAAGGTTAAAACTAACCCTTCCAAGATGATTAAATTCGTTCTTTTCAATTTCTCAAAAAAAAAAAATTCTATTCAAACTTAACGAAATAGCTATATGATTAGAGAAATCATAAATTCCTGCTGAATGCTGCAATGGTTAGGTATCACAATGCCAGCTAGAAACAAAATCTATTTTAGGTTCAAGATGACAGCTACCATTTTTCTGCTGAACACATGAAAGTACACCATGTGGCGTAGGCTGCCAAGAAAGAACGGAAGCAAAATACCTGCAATATCCGCATAAGTGCTGCTTGGAATTTGTCCCCTGGAAGATTCACAATTCGTGGGAAGATCATCATAATCTAACAAAACAACAGAAATTAATCTTAGATGATCTCAATTGATAGAAATCTTTTTTTAAACAACATAAGAATAAAAATAAATTGAAAGCAATATTAAAAATTGTTAAAAGTGAAAGACAATTTAAAGCATCATCAAGTGCACGGAGGGTACTGGGTATCACAAGGCAATGGTTAAGATTGAGAATTGGATAAGAGCGTGCTTATTACCGTAAAGAAACAATCAAACTTTCATTGAATGCCATACAAAAAACATCAGCGAGCTGTAAATAGACATAAATGCCACTCAATATATCTGACAAATTTTTATGGGAGTCAACTCAAGGAGTAACTGAAACAACTGAAAATTAATACTAATATACTTTAAAAATTAAGAACCAAATTGATAAGTACTATCTATTAATTTAACCTAATAAAAATAAAAGAACAATTACAGGTTCAGGTTGTTATGAGCCAAAATTTTGGAAGAGTTGTACAAAATCAGAAGCTATTTGCAGAATCGGAAATCCTACTACAAATAAATAAACCTTGTGTAGCAAAACTTGGGATAGAAATGCTCTAAGTATAACTAGTATTAGAAGATTGTAGAAAACTATAATCATCTACGGAAGCCCACAAATGCAAATAAAAAAGAAGTAATCATTATAATACGAACAAAAACACATAGGTACCCATAAAGACAGATGGAGAGAAAGCGGAAGAGAGAGAGGTTATCCACCTCATCTTTTGGTAGATATGGTAATACAGGGATCATAATCTCCACATCCTAAAAGCAATAAACAAATAATAATCATTACTCATTAGCGAAGTAAAATAAGCACCACATCTATTAGTAGAGATTTTCTTTTAAAAGGACTTCACGATCAAAATATCAATATTGCGAAATTGATAAGAACCAACTATATTGATAATGAAATAACCAAGAACTACAAGAAAATCCAAGTTTTAATACGACTTGGAACCTCCCATCTCTAGAGAATCATCTCTAAGAGCCCTAATGAAATTCTTCAAAATATGGATATCCTTCCCCTCACACAACCTCTCTATTTATAACTAAAATCCCTAACAAACTCTCTAACTATTTTCTTATATGCCTCTCTAATATTCATGAACTCTTCTAAGGCTCAACCCTATCATTACCGGCCTCTAAAAACACACCTTGTCCTCAAGGTGTGGGTACTAAATTAAAAAAGAAAATTTGAAGCTTTTGTTTTTCTTCAATTCAGCCCCAACTCAGGATTTTAGCCCATAACGAAGAAGCCCATACCTCCAATTTTGAGAAGCCCACAAGACCACTAAGCCCAACTGCCTACTTCCCCTTACAACCACAAGAAAATGGGCTTTAATACAAAATCAGCCCATTAAGAACTCATAGTGCCTTTTTCAGTCCATGGTTCATCTTCAGCAACTTCAAAATGTCAAACCTCTTTTGTGAACCCTAGCCGCCAACAAAATGTCTCATTAAAAAAATTTTATTTCTTTGATCAGCAGCAGCAATCAGTGGCATCAGCTTCCACTGTGATATCTTCTGGTCTCCATTTTGGATCGCATTTTCTTCTAGTAACTCGTGTTTTTTTCCCTCGTTTTCATCGCCCCTTGAGCATATTTTTTCTTCCTTCTTCGTGTTTCCTCCGTCGTCGACATTCGTGGCTTCTTTTTCGTCGGGAATCGCCACTTTTCATTCAGAGTTACCGAAATCTGCCATTTCACTGCCGTCGGAATCCGCCATTTCACCACCTTCGAAATCCACCATTTCACCGCCGGCAAAATATGCCATCGATTTTTCTTCATCTGTGCTACTGACGGTGTTTCCTTCTCTGACTTTTGTTGAGCCTTCCTTTCAACCTAGTTTTCAAGGCATGTTCGTCTTGGTAAATCTGAGACTTCTTGTCTGATGCGTTTTCTCTCTATTGCTAGTGCTTGATCGAAGCCTTCTGTGAATTCCCTAAGGGCATGTTTGGTGGGGGTATTAACTTAATCCGGATTAAGTTAATACCTCTTAACACTTGTTTGGTGGAGGGGTGACTGAAATCCAGATTAGTCTTAAAGCAAACACGGATATGAACAGTGCAATACTGTTCAACTCCGTGTTTTTGTCTCCGCTTTCACAAATCCGTTTCCCTTTTCGCGTGCGATTTCTTCCTCGCCTCTTTCTTCGTCTCTCTCGTTTCCATTTGGAACGGTGGTCGATTTCTTCATCTCTCTCCTGTGATTTATTTGAGATTTGTCCCTGGGTTTCTCTGGTTCTTTTTGCGTGCGATTTTTTCCTCCCCTCTTTCTTCGTCTCTCTCATTTCCATTTGGAACGATGGTCGATTTCTTCGATCTCTCTCCTGCGATTTCTTTGTGATTTCTCTTGTTCTTCTTTTGCTTTCGATTTCTCCCTCTTTCTCTGAATCAGTTTTTCGATTTCTCCCCTTCTCAACTAATTTTTCGATTTCTCTCTCTCTCTAAATCAGTTGTTCGATTTCTACCTCTCTCGACCAAATTTTCCATGTTTTCCTCTCTCTCTCAACCAGTTTTTCGATTACTCCCTCTCTCTCAACCAATTTTTTGATTTCTTCCTCCCTCACTAAATCAATTTTTCGATTTCCCCTCCCTCTCTCTCGAGAAGCTTCTATTTTTTAGACTTCTATTTTTTTTTCCTGAAACAAACCTCTTTCTGTTTCTCTTTCTCTTCTCTGATTTTTTTTTTCAATTTTTTTCTTAAATTTTTCAAACACTTTTTTTCATTTAAAAATGCAATATTTATGATTGATTATAATTTTAACAAAGCCATTGAAATTTCTTAACAACAAATTATGGTTAATGAATTAAGAAAAAAACATATTTTATATCAAATCATTTAACCATATTTGTAATTAAATATAAATACACATAATAAATAATAAATAAATTTTGATTTTTTTAAAAAAATTAAAATATTATTTTATGAAATAAGAAAAATAAAAGTTTTGAATTATAAAAATTTTATATTAATTATCTTCGTATTTTTAATCCTCCGCACCAAACACATACACTTTCACCAATTATGTTAATTTATGGTGGATCTAAAACTAATTTAGGTTAACTTAAGCATTCAAATTTGTCAGTAAGTCTAAATTTAATTTTTCACATATTACATAATTATGTATTCATGTAATTACATTAATTATTTTAATTTAGTTATTTTTTTTTAATTTTTTACCCTACATAATTTTTTTAGGTTTTAAAATATATATTTCTTTACATAAAGTGAAATTATTCCTCTAATATTTTTAAGTTAATGTCATATATGTATTATATTATTGCATATGCAATTTCAATTCAAATATGACCATTCATAATAGAAGCATTATTTTATATTTCCAATTTCCATAGTTAAAAAAAAACAGCAAATTATGAAGTTTAAATTATAAATCGAAAACTCAGCTTAACTTAATCCTTCCACCAAACACAGGTTAACTTAATACTCAACTTAACTTAATCCCTGCAACAAACAACATTCAGCTTAACTTAATCCAGCTTAACTTAATCCCTGCACCAAACACAGATTAACTTAATCCCTCAGATTAACTTAACACCTAGCTTAACTTAACACCGACTAACTTAACCCTAATCCCTCCACCAAACACGTCCTAAGGGTTGAAAGAAGAATGATGCATATTTAGAGTTATAATTAGTTTAAGGTTGAAATGAGGTAGGTGTTCAGGATTGTTAAAAAGATTTACCTGAAAAATATGATTTGGGGGTTGAAAAACGAAGTTTTTGAAGTTAGAGAATTGAGTTTGAAAGTTTGGAGGATTTGCCATAAATGCAAATCTAACAAACTTTTTTTTCTAAAATAAAATAGTTTTAGATGTCGAACACAATAGATGTCATGCATAAAAGAATGACAACATTTCATGATTGAGGCACATGATGAGGCAAGAATTTTATTTTGAACAATAAATGAGGATAGAATAAATGACGGGCACAATAGATGACTGGCTGAATGTTGACACAATAGATGACTTGCAGAAAAGATGGCTGACACAATAGATGGGGCATTGACCGTCATCTATTGTGCTCGCCATCTTAACATAAGATTTGCTTGAATAGATGGTGGGCACATGCCGACCATCTATACCCTAAATTCGTGCAATGCAAGTAAGATTTTGTCTATTTAAAACTTCTATAGGGATCAAATGGATAGTTTATTGAAAAGTCAAACAAATGATAAAAGTTCACAATGATGGGAAGACATATAAAAGTTCCATACAATTTTTTATGCTCAATGTTTTTTTAATTGCAGACATGAAAAGAGAGAGATGTTATAGGAGCGAAGAAGATGATCATTAATTTTATTTAATTTATTATTACTTATTTGCCACTCATCAATCTTTTTATCTATCGTTAGTTTTTTTTTTTTTTTTTTTAACATGAGGACTCTTTTTAAACTTTTTCAAAAGTTTAAGGATCAAAATTAAACATTTGAAACTTGTTGTACCAAAATAAAACAAAAATGAAAGTTTAAGAATCAAAATAGAACAAACTTGATAGTGGAGGGACCAAATGATATTTTAATCTATTAATACCTAAATTCAATAAATTAAACTTTGAAAGTATAAGTACATACTAGACTACATGGTCCTTGGGTGTACACTGATGTCGCTGAGCTACTGCTCTTTTGTCATGCTAATATCTTGTTTTGATGTAGATTGCATAATAGTTGCAAGTAATATCTTGTTTGTGCGTGGATTTTCGTGGAGGAGTTGTATGTGTATTTATTTATATGGACAATTTTTATATTAAAATTTGTGTTTCATCATGATCTCTCATTTTCATTAATATTTGTCATTTTTTTGTCGGTTATAATTATTTTCTTTTGAAAGTTTTTTTTTTTTTTAATATTCAATTTATTTAAATAATGTTAAAAATTTTAATTTTCAATATATTCAATTATGTAATATTTATCAATTTAATAATTATTATCAACTTATCTAGGTTGTTCTTAGGTTAGATTATTATTGGTTGTAATATCTCATTTTTAACCGCTCAATTAAATTTGACATTCAAACACGTGTTAAAATATAATCAAATCATGCTATAAAACTTTGATTAAAATACAAT
>JBBMEG010000024.1:14888703-14930255 GCA_037832605.1 Cyclanthera cordifolia
ATATATATAAGATAGAGTGGGCTACTCCTCTCATTGCCAATTAGTTTTGAGATGGATGCCCACACTTTCTAACAATACAGAATAATATTTTACTAAAACGTAATACACAAATTATGTTATTATAAGATATACCATACATAATAAATTATTATTTGTACAAAAAATTATAGTCAACTGAAAGGATAAAAAAGATAAAATTCTACATCAAATAACTATAATAAAAGTTAAACATAAACGTGCGCACATACATACATACATACATATATATCTATATCTATATCAATATATATATATGTGTATATAGACATATGTATGTATATATTTGAAATAGCAATTAAACAAATTCATTATTCTTAATAGAGCTTTTGTTATCTTTCTTCTTCCCTTCGGGGTTTGTTATCTCAATGTATTTTCTTCTTATTTTAATGAGAAGTTTTGTGATCTTTTCAAAAAAATAGAGACTTTGCATGGTTGTTGGGCTTTTTCATGAGCTAATTCTAGGTTATTTTGGTGGGCAATAAGTTAGCATATTGATAAATAAATAAAACTTTAACAAGGTGCACGCCTTGGCCTAAGGCGAAGACGATACAAGGCACAAAATGGCGAGAAAAGGCAATGGCCTGATTGAAGACGCTCACCATGGCTTTTTAAGAGGCACAATATCGCATGTGTGCAAGGCAATGGCCATAGGCGAGAAAAGGCGATGGTCTTGAAAACACTGGCCTGACTAAAATTGCAATTGTATACTAACTAACAATTTTGAATCCAATTTTATCTGTCTTTCGATATTTTCTTGCATCACCATGTGGAAAACAAACCTTTTGTGATTCTGATACTGAGCCATCAGCATCTGTCATATCAACAGAAAGGTCACTAATGGCAGAAAGCAGCATTTCCTTGGAAAAATCTTCTATTCGTTGCGAAATGGATGGCATGGGATAAAGCTTGTTAGCAACCTACAAAAAGAGAGAACAAACTTAAGTAACTGGCTGATGATAACATTGCTGAATGTAAAGTTGTCAACAAATTACCAGACGAATCGCCTTCATCCTCACTTCCTCAGAGAGATGTACAGTGCTCTATCATGGTAAAAAGATAAACTCAAAGTCAGATCAATTACTAAAAGGCTCCTAGAGCAAGGAAATTTTGGATGCTCTCAAAGACACCAGCAACCAGCATGGCAATTACACAACATGAAGTACTTAAGCACTTGAACAATACAAAGTACCACAAAGATTGAAAAAAAGAATCATAAAAAATAAAATTTTTTAAATAAAACCAAGCTAAGAGTTCATATTAGTTGAGCACGAACAAAACAACAGGATTTAACATCTGCATTCAGAGTTCAGAAAATGCATTGCGCTGTAGACATACTCTTGACCGATTACTACTGTTGAAACACAATTATGATATCCAATCAAAAATTAAATGGATGTACAAACTATGAACAAAAAAAATAGTAACTGAAGTAGAACAAAAACTGAAATTTTTTGTATGAAATCAGAACCTGCAACGCAATTTTCAAGCAGACATCACGGATAGGAGGCCTCAACAAAATTAAACTCCACACTGCACTAAGACCTTGAGTTACACGATCACCACTTTGAAGATCCTTATCTGCATTTTCACTGTTCCCAGGAGAGCACATGCATTCCAACAGGTTTATGACTGACTTTGGTAGATAAGGAGCTTCACCAAGCAATCTACTTAATGACTTATCTGATGGAGGAAAAGAATCTTTAAGTGTTTCTGCCTGCATGGAAAATTAAATTATTCCCATCTACACAAAAGAACACCTGCAAGAAATAATGTCACAAAGCACACACCACAATGAGCAGAAATGTCTCATATACTGAAGCAGCAGTTGTAGATGAAAAGAAATCATGTTCCTCTTCTGCCTCTCCAAATAACCTATACAGAACCCGCAAAGTCAACTCGTGCCCCTGAACCAATTGTTACAGTCACCATGTAAGAATTTAGGTTAACACAGAGAGACAAAAGAAAAAGAATGGGAGAAAGAAAAACTGATAAACTCATTCAAGACCATGCACGTTAATTTGATAGACTTAAGGAAACATGAATTAAAATTGCTGGCAAACCATGCCAGCAAAAAGAAACCAATATAATTTATATTCAATACAAAAGAAAATTAATTATATATAATGTCTATAACATGAGTAGAATAAACATTTGAAGGCATGGACTGGACCCATATGAATTTAAGACATCGCAGTAAGTACAAAAAGAGGTTTTATAGAAGAACAGAGGAAAAGCAAAGGCTTAAATTGTAACGGGAAAACTAAGCAACAGCCTTATTCTAGAACAAATGCTTACCTCATTATTTACATAATCAGCCAATATATGGTTTTGCAGCACTTTCCATGGCTCAAGCTCCAAGGGATACTGCCCATTAAGGAAAGAAAGTTTAGCAAATAAAAAAGTTAAAAATGTAAGCTTTAGATAGGTAATTACTGCAAATAGATTGTTAGAGTTTATTAGTTACTTATAGGGGCTTAGGAGTCTAATGTCCTTTATGGTAATTTTACGTTTAACATTTTACATTCACTAGTTATGGTTTTGGAACACTTTCCACGGCTCAAGCTCCAAGAGATACTGCCCAATAAGAAAAGAAGGTTAAGCAAGATAAAAAAGTTCAAAATGTAAGCTTTAGATAGATAATTACTGCAAAGAGACTGTTAGAGTTTATTAGTTATTTAGAAGGTGTTTGATTGTGGAGTGATTAGGTAGAGTGATTGTTATAATGCCTCGTTTGGATGTGCTTGTTTGCAGACTGATTGGGTAGAGTAGCTAGTTTGGAAATGGAATGATTAGTGGAAGGGTTTAAGACTTTGTGGAGATGTTTGTTATTTTTTACTGATATGACATTCATGATTTTTTTTTAACACCAAATAATATCCTTTCTAAGGGTTCTGATGTTCTTGATATAATTGAAGTTAACCGACTCGTTAGCTTAAGTTTTTGGGTTGATTGGTAGCTTAACATTATTTAACATGGTATCAGCTAAGAAGCACAGACACAGGACACGGACACGACAAGACACAACGACACGTCTACTTTGGAAAAACTAGGACATGGACACGTTTCGGACACGTCAATATTATATATATATATATAGCATAAAATGTATTGACACTTGCACAAGAACAAAACATGTCAGGCTACAAGTTACATTGTCTAAATATTTCAAATCTCAATTGTATCGTCATCTTTATCAACATCATTGCAAAATTCAGTCTCCAAATCTAGTTCATCCAACGACAAATTTGCAATTTCAAGCATGCCAACATCTTCAAGAAAATCAAAGTCATGGCCAGCAATATCCCATGACTTAGTCTCTCATTCAAAGTATTATGGAGCTCTTCGTGACAAAAGACGAAGATTGCTATGAATATATACTAAATCTTCTGCACTTTGAGGTGTCATTTTATTTCTCTACATAGAGTTAATAAACGAATATGTGCTCCAATTTCTCTCACAACATGAAGATGAAGAAGGTTGTCCTATTACTTTCATTGCAATTTTTTGAAGCATTGGTGCATAAACACCATGAGTTGCACACCAATCTCTAGGATCAATAGTGTACCTCTGAGCTATCGAATCATATTCAACAAAATCACCAGTTTTTGTAGAAAACTTAGCAAATTCTACATTCAATCTTTGACGGTCTTCAGGGTCACTAAAATATCTCTTAAAACACTTCATTCTCTCTCGTGATAGCTCAATATCTTGATGTGGAGCCACTCGATTAGAGTCTTCTATAAGCCACTCTTCACTATAATACCTAAAAATATGTATATAAATTTGTAACTAATATCAAATTTGAATCAAAATAAGCATAAAAAAATACTAATTGTTTACCTTGGGTTTAAAGAATGTGCTAAACAATGCAAGGAAGTATTGTTCTTGTTCCAACGATCAACAAGGATTTTTTGCACCATATCATAAAAAGGGAGAAGTCAGTAGATTACAATCGTTCATGTCGATAAATTATTTTCTTCACCTTTTCAATCATGCAACCCCACATGTCATAGACTAAATGCAAACAAAATGCATCTGTATCACATCTTCTTATCATGTCATAAATAGGTGAAGTGAAGGAAAGAATATAATCAATCTTGTCCCACCATAAGTTATCCAAAATCAACTCCTTTACTTGTCTTGCCTTAACCAACTTGAATCTTTTCAACATTATGATAAATGAGGCCAAACGTGTGTCAGCAATGGAAAGCAATTTAAGAGACACAAACTCATTAAACATGGCAAGCCTCATAGAATGGTTCATGATAAAAAATTTCACTATCATAACATCCTGAACAATATCAGAAATCCACTGCATTCTCCATATACAATTTGGTTTTCGACATTCTTAGCAGCACAAATGTTCTTCAACGCCAAGTTTAATGTATGCACTACACATGGTGTCCATGAGATTGACGGAAATTCTGCTTCAATTATTTGTCCTACATCTTTGCAATTCAAAGCATTATCGGTTATGACTTGCACCACATTTTCATAACCAATTTCATTAATTACTTCTTTCATTAAATTAGCATTGAAATATTTATCTTTGGTCTCCCCAGAACAATCCACTGCTTTAAGAAACATTGATGTTCCTACAGAAATCGCCATAAAGTTCCCTGAAACCTGAGCAAGAACTGCTTTCTAGTTGGATTCTTATGAGAGCTCCTCGGCTTCCGTTTCCGCTCCTAGTCTATTGGTTGATGATAAAGTTGAGAGCTGGCTAACTAGCTTTTTGTTTCAAGAGTTCACGGGTGCGATTCAAGGAGATTTCGAAGGGAAGGTGACGGGTGCGGTTGCTACACTAGAGAGAGAAAGGATTGCTAACCGGTCTTCTTTAAGAGTCACTCCATCCATCACTCACGATACTGACTCCTTTCACACGTCATTCACTTTTGATGAGCATCAATAATTTCTCTATATTAGCCTTTTCATTTCTTAGAAGACTCGTCCTCAACGAATTATACCCCGGAGGCAAATATCCCGGCAACATATTGTTTTCCGCATAGTTAAATGCACCTATAAAATATGGATTTCTGGCTAAATGGAATGTCAACCCAGCAGAATAAAACATCCTTGCTATTAAAGCATGTAATTGATCTCTAGATGCCTTGTTGAATAACTTTTCAATTGCACTTGTTCCACTACCACTAGGTCCACCACTAAACTTTCTTTTGTTTGGGTCAAAAAACTCCATATTCGGTGAGTTTGTAACTTTAATACCACCTATTGATATGGTAGGTGGTAAAGGATTATCTTTTGGACCTTTGTTTTCCTTTTTTTTTTTGTTTTAGCTTCATCCTCTAATTTTTGCATATGAGCAAGATCTTTTGAATTAACTTTAGGGCATGCTTTAATTCCATGACCATTTAACTTTAGTAGATGAGCTTTCACACTAGTACATAACCCTTCTTGATATCATGACAATAACTTCATTGCCATGAGAAATTTCTACCTCCACCCGATAATTTGTCAATTCTTGTTACATACTGCCAGAGGGGTTTAGATTCATCTTCAATACTAGACGATGTTAGTTCTACGGACGGATTTGAAGATGTTGAAGAGGCTGATGCCATTCTAGATTTCTAAAAAAATTATGTTAAATTATACACACTTCGTAATATATTTAAACTTATTTTTTAGGCCGCAGATAGTCCGTTTTCAATTCAAATGTTAATATTAAAAGACCATAAGCTAATGAGTTTGTTGATTGAATTAATTATGTTAACCCAAAATTTTAAATTAATGAGATGAAATAAATTTAATTATATCAATCAACCCAAATATTAATTTTAACAAAAAATACAAATAACTAGTATTTTCTATAAAAAAAAAAGAATAGTCTATTCAAAAATTGAAAAGTTAAAACAAAATTTAAGCCAGCCACATAAAGTAAAAAATATTTTTGTTCTAGTTAAGATTTGATTTTATAATTATTGAAATATGTTTGGTGGTTCTTGTGGTGACATTCATGAAATCTAATATTTTGATTTGTGGTTGTGAATGAGTATAGTGATACGACCCTGGCTATACGGGTTTATTCTCGTAGATCGAAGACCGGCAATCGAGGGTGAAGGATGGAAGACAGAAGGGCAATATTGTCTTTTACTTGTTATTAGGTTTAGGGCAAATTACTGTGTTACTTTATTATTTTATTATTTTCGGTATTTCTTTATTTCAGTTATTAGTGGGAGGTATAAATAGCCTCTACAGGATTAGGGTTGTTTGGATGTCATTATTTTCATAATTTGCCTTCTCAAGGAGAAACCAGGAGAGTTCCAAGGCCTCTCGAAAGCCTTAGAGTTTGAATAAAAGTTTGTGTTAGTTGATTCTTATCATATAGATGAAAGTGATTTGTGACAATCACCAATATGGTCTGTGCCATAATTTTTTGGATGGTCAATAATATAATGGGATTGAAGAATAATAAAATGTAGCTCTGAAAAAAAAAAAAAAAAAAAAGAAATCAGCAAGGCTAGGAGAAATTAGATTGCAGACAAAAGCAAAAGGAAAAATGATGGGCAAAGAGAAAGAACGGCAAAAAAAAAACCCGATCTGGAAAAAAAACGAACCTTTCACAACAGTTGAGAAGTCCGAGAAAATGAAGAGACTTTTAAGGCAAGGAGAAAGATGATCGGCAAGGCTAGGAGAAAGAAGCGGCAAAAATAGAAAAAGTTAAAGTGAAATCTTTTAGGTTAATTAAAAAAAACGTGGGTTTAAGGTGGGCTAGGAAATGGGTGGGCTGAATAAAAGGGAAATGGGCCTTTAACTAACAAATATTTGTTCTAAAAAATGGGAAACGTGTCATTCGCCGTGTCCATTCTGTGTCCACCCCGTGTCCGAATTTTAAAAAAAAGGATACTTTGATTTACGTGTCCGGCGTGTCCGTGTTAGACACGTGTCCAACACTGACACTCGGTCCAAAACGAAGTGTCCGTGCTTCTTAGGATATCAGAGCAGGAGGTCTTGAGTTCGATACCAAACAAGTTGTTCCTCCCTAATTAAAATTATATTATACTTGGCATTCCTCAAATTTCTAAGCCCACAAGTGAAGAAGAGTGTTGGCTGATATAATTAAATTTTACATCAATCCATCAGCTTGAGTTTTTGGATTGATGGGTGATTTAACATAATTAAATAAAAATATAATTTACTAAATTAATATGAATACAATTAACCCGTGATTGAATTAGGCTTTTGTATACCAACATCGATCAAGTTATGGTGTGATAACCAAACTGCTATTCTTATTACATCCAACTAGTATTTCATGAACGAACAATGCATATTGAGATTGATTTTCACCTCGGTCATGAGAAATACAACAAAGTTTGGTATCTACAAGATATTTGAAGACTAGAGACCAATTAGGAAAAAATTTGACTACGCCTTCAATCAAGTGAAAATAAATATCTTTGTAACAAGTTGGGCATGAATCACATGAACATTTATGTTCCAACTTGAAGCGGAGTGTTAGAGTATGTGTGATTTGGAATTTTATTGGTTTAACGTCCTTTATTGTAATTTCACTATCTTAGTTAAGGTTTTCCCTTAAATGCATATATATATATATATATATATATATACATACATGCAAACATTTAGAACATTTGGCAGAAGCACAACACACCAATTTTCAGGGATAAAGCTGTTTCCTTTGATCATTTCATTGAATCTCTTGTTTACATTGTGATATCTTGGATTAAAAGCACGAACGTTTTTTTGGTTTACTCCTATTGCATCCTCCTTAAAGGGATCTTTCGTGATGTCATTTTGGCCCATAATTTCACCAATCAATAAAATTGTTTCTCCCAAAAAAATATATAAATCTGCCTGATGATAGATATCTAAAAACTGACAACAAAACAAACTTGATTTGGGTACTAAGGACTAGATAATACAATGGCAAAGTAACACCTCATGCAACCTCATAGAGCATAGTATATGATAGGTGAGGTACATAATGCAGTATTTTCAAGATCGTCGCCTTTCCTCACCTATGGCAAGAGGCCATGCGCATAAAAGGCATTGCGCCTCTCAAGAAGCCTAGGCGAGTGCTTTCATTCTGGCCCTCGCCAACGCGAGCATCGCATTTGCCTTAGGCAAAGGCGCCTTGTCAATATTTTTCAATAAACTAACTTAATAATATCCACAAAATAATCTAGAATAAGCTCACAAAGAAACTCCAAAATCATGCAAACATTGTTATTTAAGGGCAATGTATATACTTTATTGTTATTTTAAAATATTTATATATAAATATGTCTAATTGTTTTTATTTTTTATTTGAGTTATTTGATGTAGAATCTTTTTTTATAAAAATAATAATTTAATTTCTATATTTGATGTAGAATCTTTTTTTATAAAAATAATAATTTAATTTCTATAATATATCTTTTTTTTCGAAAATGACACAAAACTTCTCATTTAAAAGAAGGAAAGGAGTACATAAGGATGACAAACCCCGAACGGAAAACAAGAAGAAAATTACAACAAAGGAAACTGCGAAAATAAAAGTAAATACAAGGCGAAACAAACAGAGACAAAGAAACAACCAAAACTAAAAAGAGATTTAGAGGAATGACTCCCAGCATGTAGCTATGTCTTGAACAGAGTAGGATTTGAAGGCACTAGACAGGGAGCTCCAGTGAGAGGCATTAAACATAGCGTGCTCGAATCTAGCCTCCCAAGGAAGTTTGATATCTTCAAAGATTCTTTGGTTGCTTTCCCACCATAATTCGTAAAGAGCATTAGCCCACAAAATTCTGGCTTTCTTGGACTTTCTGGGACCGTTAATAAGGCTGAGCACATTCGATTTGCAATCAATAGAGAAAACCCAACGAACCTTGAAAACCGCGAAAAACTTCGACCAGCAAAGACTTGAGAACGAGCAAAGGAAGAGCAAGTGAGTGGAAGTTTCCATATCAAGTGAGCATAATGGACAAATTGAAGGTGATAGCGTATGAAGAGGCAACTTCATTTGGATTCTATCCACAGTATTAATGCCCCCATTAATAAGTATCCAAGTGAAAATAGATACCTTTTTCGGACTTTTAGTCTTCCAAATATGCTTAAAGAGAATTAAATCCATTGACACGGAATTTTCGAGGGATCTGGAAAGAGTTTAACTGATTAGGTTCCAAAGGCCAAATTAGTCTGTCATTGGTAATGGAAAATGAAAACCGGGAGACTAAAGCCAGAAATGTGCTAAAATCCGTTTCTTCCACCTCTTAAATTGACCATCTAAAGTTGAAACACCAAGAGAGGGTGAGAGCATCCCAATAAGAGGCAACCGAGCCAACCTTCTGATTAGAGATACTGAATAATCTGGAAATAGCTGTTTAAGAGGAACATTAGAGGCTCAAACATCAGACCAAAAATCAATACGTAAGCCATTTCCAAGCTGAATCCTTGATAGATGTTCATTCTTTCTCCATAGTAAAGATATGTGGTGCCAAGGGCTTTTGAGGCTTGAGTGATTCTTAGGATGGGTATACCAGTGAAAGGGAGAAAGTCCATGTATATTTGCAATAACCTGTCTCCAGAAGGCATCAGGCTCGTAAGCAAATCTCCAACCCCACTTTGTCAATAGAGCTTCATTTTTATTTTTAATTGAACCGAGACCCAAACCACCTGAAGCTTTATTGAGGACTAAGTGGCTCCATCTTACAAGGTGATTAATAGAACTGCCATCTTCACTTCCCCAAAAAAAATTTCTAATCGATCTTTCTATCTTTATAACAACAGAAGATGGCATCCTGAAGATTGAGAGATAGTAAATAGGAACATTAGCCATAACAGAATTGCATAGGGTCAATCTTCCCCCTCGAGAAAGATTGTATTTTGCCCACCTGGGAAGCTTTTTATCAATTCTGTCTAGGATAGAATGCCAAAAAGACAAGTTGTTAGGATGACCCCCTAGAGGGAGGCCCAAATATAAAAATGGTAAGTCTTCAACTTAGCAATTGAGCTTTAAGGCTAAGGCAGCTATCTCATCTTCACCGATATTGATCCCACAAAGAGTTGATTTCTCCCCGTTGATTTTTAACCCTGAGTTCCATTCGAAGAGCTGAATAAGGTGAATTAGAGAATTTATCATTCCATCATCATACTTACAGAATAATAAGGTGTCGTCAACAAATTGAAGTAGGGAAAGATGAATGTTGTCATTACCGACCATGAAACCTTCAACAACCCTTCTTGAATGGTCTTGAATAACCATAGATCTGAAGACTTCACTAACCAATAAGAAAAGAAAAGGTGATAATGGATCACCCTACCTGAGTCCTCGAGTAGCTGAAATTCTGCCATTTGGATGGCCATTGATTATTATTGAAAATTTAGAGTTGAAGATGTAGCCCTTAATCCATCCTATCCATCTTGAGTGGAAGCCTCTATGGGTCATTATTTCAAAAAGAAATTTCCAATCAACACAATCAAAAGTCTTTTCTAAATCAAGCTTGAGGATCCAACAAGCTTTCTTTTTTTTTCAGTATTCTTCCACAGCTTCATTAGCAATGAGGATAAGGTCTAAAATTTGTCGGTTATAAATAAAGGCACTTTGGTTTAGGGTTTAGGGTTTAGGGTTTAGGGTTTGGAAGACCAAATGCCCCAAAAAGGTATCTATCTTCACCTGGATCTTAATCAATGGGAGTATCAATACTGCTGATCGAATTCAAAGAAAGCTGCCTTACCACTATCTCTCTCCATCAATTTGTCCTCTATGCTTTTCACAGCAAGAAACAACATCACACCTACTATTTCTCTGCCCATATGCAACACTTTGCTGGTCAAAGATTCTCGGGCTCTTTAAAGTTAGTTGGGTCTTCTCCAATGTCTGCAATTCTAATGTTATCTGTATCACCAAGGGTCCTCGTTTGCCTAAGAAAGCCAGAATTCTATGGGCTAACGCCATAAAATCTTTGCTATATGATCTTTGGTGGGAACGTAACCGTCGAATTTTTGAAGGATCCCATATTCCTTGGAAGGCCTGTGCGGATAATGCTCTCCTTTCTGCTTGCCACTGGAGCTCCCTTGCCAAGGCCCTAAAGCCTTTTTCAGCTCAAGACATCATCAACAATTGGGACTGCATACTTGTTTCTACTTCTTAATTTTTGATGTACCTTTCATTCATCTCTTTCTGTTGTTGTTTTTGTTACCAGTTTCCTTCTTTTGTTTCTCCTCCACCCTTTGGGGTAGGCACCATTGTATTCTTGAGCTTATGCTCCTTTCATTTTCTTAATGAAATTTTGTAGCTTTCTCAAAAAAAAAAAAGGCACTTTGGTATTTCGAGACTAGAGAGGGCATAACAAGTTTGAGACGTTCAGCCAAAACCTTGACCACAATCTTGTAAATAGAGGTTGTAAGACTAATAGGTCTAAAGTCTTCGACAAACGTGGCTTCTTCCTTTTTTCCAAATAAGGCAGATAAAGTTATCCTTGATTCCAGAGTTTTAAGTGTCCATTTTCATAAAATTCCTCAAAAAGTCGGATGAAGTCGTCTTTTAACAAAGACCAAAAGGCAATAAAAAATTCCATAATGAAGCCGTCAGGACCCGGCGCCTTGTTTTTCCCAAGAGATGATAATGCCAAAAAAATTTCTTCAACAGAAAAGGGCTTAACAAGATCAACATTTTGAACATCAGAGACTAGATTCCAGTTTAAGTTACAGGGCAGCATTCTAACACCAGATAATTTGGAATATAATTTGCTGAATAAGCCAATCATTTCATGTTCAATGGCTAGAGGGTCAATCTGTGGACCAAAACTATCGTGGATGGCTGAGATGAGCCCTTTCTTCTTCTGGCAGCTAGAAATCTGTGGAAAAAACTCGTATTCTCATCACCTTCCTTCAACCAAGTGAGCTTACTTTTCTGGATAAGATTTCGTTCCTCAGATAGATATAAATTAAGCAACTCACACTTCGCGTCAGTCCATCTAGTTTCTTCAATCTGAAGCAATTCACTAGAATCAGCTTTTAACTCAAACGATTCTATTTCACTAAGCAAAGAGGATTCAGTAATCTTCTTGTGCAGAGTGGTTAAAATGCCACTTTTTCAAAGGAACTTCGAGCTTTCGTAATTTTGGAAGGATAACAAAACCAGCTCAACCATATGAATTATCTTTATTCAGAGAAGAAGTAATAAGATCTTTACATATTAAAATTGACAACCAACTATTATAGAATCTAAAAGGGGTGGGACCCCATTTGAAGGATCCGGCTTCAAGTAGCAGAGGGGAGTGGTCTGAGATGGTTCTGACTTGCCTTGACACCCGAGAATTGGATAACAAAGTATCCCAATCTTTTGAAATCAGAAAACAGTCGATCAGCGATTTAACTTGAACATTTCCAGGCTTGAACCAAGTGAATTTGCCATTTGCGATTGGAACATCAAGCAACTCGAGGTCAATGATCACACTGTTGAAGTCTTTCATCCCTTTGGTCAATCTTCTTATTGGTTGTCTTTCAAAAACCCATCTGGTTAAGTTAAAATCTCCCCCAAGACACCACGTACCTTCAATATACATTGCTAATGATTGCAATTCTTCCCAATGGTATGATCTTTCGTTGCTGACATGCTGTCATTTGGTCCATAGACGTTTGTGATCCAGCAATCCTTATTTGATGGAGAGAGTGTAACCCCCTTGAATGTATTCCATGACTGTTACTTGCTTTCATCCCACAAAGTTAGCAGCCCACCTGATTTTCCCCAAGACTGAACCGATACCCAACCAATATCTTTAGATCTCCAAATTGATTTGATGATTTCTTGATGGACTAAGGGCAATTTGGTCTCCTGAATCAGAACAAAATCAGGACAGTTTTTTATTATGAATGATTTAATAGCAATCTTTTTGAGACGTCTCCCAAACCTCTGGTCTTCCAAGAGATAATCTTCATTGTCTTTTGGGGAGACAGGGCAGCAACTTAGATTATTTAGAATCAGCTTAATTCCGGAGGTCAAATTCGAGCGAGCATTGCTTAATGCCTATCATTGGAGTTCAATGTCCAGTGTGTTCAAATCTGTTTCCGTGCAAGACTTAGCTAATAACCTGAATTCCTATCTACGATGTATCCTAGTCTAGGTGTTTTAGATCTTTTTTTGTAGCTCTATATGGCTTAATTTGGTAGTCTCTTTTGTAAACTTTTTTTCTTCCCTTCGGGGTTTGTTATCTCTTTGTACTTCCTTCTTACTTTTAATGAGAAGTTTTGTGATCTTTTCTAAAAAAAACAGCATCTGTAATCAAACTCTTTGCAACGTTAACCAGATTCAGGGGGGCTCAATGAATTGAGGAATCAATCCCTTGACAACCGGGTCTAAACCTTCATCGGACATAACTGGCTGAATTCTTAACAGATCAATAGGATTGGTAAAAAATTTTGAGAAAAGATCACAAAGTGTAAAGACAGAGTTTGATGAACAAATATCACCAAAATGTAGAAAGACGCTACCTCTTACTGCATGGCTGACTTCGATTGTTGCCGGAATAAGGCCACAACAGTTCTCTTTCACTTTAATTTTAGCCTCAAAGATATTAATCAAATTTAGAGTTTCGGAACTAATTTCTTCCAAGCCTCCGAAATAACTTTTAACTGTTTCAAAAACAGAGCAGGACCAAAAATCAACTAGTAGGTTTGAAATTGAGATCCATCCTCCATAACTTATAATGAATTTTGGCCTACTGTGAAGCTCAGAAGTCCATTTCTCGAACTTAAGATGGAACTTGTCAAACTGTTGCCATTTCCCAGGACTAGAGATTTGGGAGGACAGCCCACAGAAGATATTATAATCACTTTTGATTTCAATAAAACAGATAGAGTGTTACCGATTTCGATCCAACTATCATGAGCAAAAACTTTAGAAATTACCCTTGTTTTAATTTCTATAATATATCTAATAATAACATAATTTGTATGGTTTATTATTCTTTTAATTTGTAATTTGAAGTATTATTCGACAAGGATTTGGAATTTATGAAGATAAGAATATATTTTTCATATAAATTTATGTTCTATATAAAATTTAATTATGCATTTATTTGTCGCTCCTCGCTTCACTCAAGTTTCACTTTTTGTCGCCTCTTGTCAAGATGAAAATACCGCATGTAGTAACAGTCAAATAGTATGATGTATGGAAAAATAGTTGCTGAACAAAATATGGATCATCTAACCAGCCTGGAAATCAATCTAAACTAAAGAGGAACATTTATCATAACCACACACAAGAAAAAATTAATACCTGTACTCCCAAATACGCCAGTAGAGAAAAGCGGGCTTGCAAGCCTCCAGCAACTGCTATTTGCTTATATGCCTCAACAATATGCACGAATGCCAGTCTTAGTAATTCATCCTTCTCTTCATCTACAAGGTCAACAACAGGTGCTGACATTTTGGGCAAGACCAACTGAAAAGACAAACCTGCAGAAGTTGCAGTTGAAGAGACCAAGCTGTTGACATCTGAAACAACTGCCTTTGGACTAAGCTCCTCAGATTTTTCTCTAGAAATTGATAATTTTAAGGACGAGCTTAGATCCAAATCTGAAATTTTCTCTAGATTAGAATCATCAAAACCAGATGATGCAAGTGAGGGAGTAACAACAGATTCTGACAACCCATCACTTTGAACAGAAGAATCAAGCCCAGGTATCCCACTCTCTGAATTGTCCACATCACGTAAGCTAGATGGAATGATTGAGCAAACTTCTTCAGCTTCAGATACAGAAACTTTGGAAGCAAGTAAACTAGTCTGCCCTGTACCATTTTCAGAATCATGAGTTGTCCCAGCACTGTCAACAGTAGGAACTGCACGATGGTCTTCTTCCTCTTCGGATTTCTAGGAATGAGAATAAAAAAAGTTGAATTTAAGGAGATGCCAATGCAGAACAAGTGACAGAGAGAGGGAAAGAAATTACATAAATGACAACTTAAATTAACATAAACACAAACAAAAAATAATAATGAAACACCAGAAGAGTATAACCCAGAATTCGGTGACATGATACAAAAATTGTGTACTACCATTTGATCAGATAATGACCTAGAAGAATCCAACAATGATGCAACTGGTGGGAAAGTGCTGGACAATGAAAGAACATCAGTTACAAATGATGGTGGATATTTGACTTGAGCATCTGCATCACTACCAATGATACACATATTTTGCAGAAGTTCTCCATCTCCTGCATCAGGCTGATGGGGAGGAAGGAAACGCATATTAGCAATGACAACCTCAGCAAGCAAGTCAGCAGAAATACTAGAAATAAGGATCTGTAAGGATCCAATAGCTTTTTCTCCTTGAGCAACTAAGGCACCAAACATAGCTACAAGTTGCTGAGCTGGACCAGTATCCACATCTCCTATTGAAGATGTTCCACTTGATGCATTATGTTTAGACAGATCAGTACTCCTCTCCATTTCTTTAAATGATTCCTCAGACTCGGAGACATTAGGTGTTGGCCTGGCGCGTTTTCCAGATCCATTTCCATCCTCTTTCAAATTACAGCTGTCCGGTTCTCCAGATCTCTTCCTACCCAAATTGTTATTCGTAATATCAATTCTTTGAACAGTAGTCTTCTCATCCTGTAAAATATCGAAGTTGCAATTAGATATGCACACCTGTATGCAGTATACCACACCTCAGGCTGCATTTATAATATTTATTATTTAACCAAAGCAAGAAGCAAAGAAGTTGGGACTTACCTTGGTAAAATGGTCATCACTCAGCTCCTCCTTAACAGATCCATTAACTGTAGAAACTTGATGAAGGGATGGCTCAGCCACTCCCCCAACATCCATCTCTCTAATGGCACCAATTAGAGGATCCCGCCACTACAGTGATCACAATTATCTCCATTATCAATTCAATTTTTACAAGGTGAACACATTTTTAAAAGCAGCTTCACCATACCATTCGACAAGGAAAAGAAATCAAACAAAAACTGCAGGACTTTGTTTATAATAGTTTCAGGTGTCAAAGTTAGCTTACATCACAACTAATTTCGCAAGGATACTTTTGGCATTGAGCAACTTGTATGATATTTCCTATCCTAAGCGGCCATCTAATCTTCAAAATTATCTAGATTTATAGCCTAGTCCTATGATCATTAAGCAGCAAACCCGAGAAAGTAAATTAAAGAGAAAATGTTAGATTAAACAACGGTTCTTTTGAACTAATGTTTTAAAAAGCCCGAGGAGCACTAAGGCGCAATGACCCTCTAGAGCCTGAGGCGCAAGGCGTACTATATAAAAAAACATAAAATATATATTTATATATATGAACACATGCACAATAAAAATACTTTCATGGAAATAAATGAAGTTTTAACCAATAATGATATATAAAACATACATAAAATTCAACTATTAACCTTCATTTCATGATAAGAAATAAATTATAACTAAGATTAATACATAAAAATACATAAAATTCAACTATTAACCTTCATTTCATAGAAATAAATGAAGTTTAAATCAAGAATAATATATAAAATATACATAAGGAGTAAAACATACAAACAAAACACAAAATCCCATAAGGCGCACGCCTTATTAACCGCGCCCCACCTTTCCAAGGCGAGGCGTATGAAGTGCGTCGTGCGTCTAGGCACTCGTCTGAGTAGGCTTTTTAAAACATTGTTTTGAAACGTGGCATAGAGAAAATATCATAATCTTTAACGTAGAGTAGGGTTAATACACTGAGAGATATATGTACAAGTAGAACTTGAAAAACATACAAAAATATGTAACAGCCTGTTGAAGCAAGGAACAGATATGGTATAGAAGAGGCAGAAGACACAGAAACTTCACCCAACTAGGAGAAACTTACCGGTAAAGCACCAGGATGGGTACACTTTAAGCAGGTGAGAAATGCAGTTTTTAAGGCATAATGTACACCAGGAGCATGCAACCCATTAAAGATAGTGCCTGAGCGGTCAAGACCAAGTAATACAGGCAGAATTCGGCCATAGAATGCAGGCCTTCTTTTTGCTACTGTTGAAAGACTGATATAAAAGAGCAATACTGAGTCAGAACTATATTTCAAAAGTAAATGGTAATTATGTCTACTTTCATTTATTAGTTAATTAAATACTGTTCACGTTTTATTCATGCAATTCAGAAGTCCATCTGCAAGTGTTGAGAAAAAATGAGCAGCCATAAAATAGTTAAATGTGATGTTTTATAGACAGGGAAATCAATATAACCTATTAATAAGCACAATAATCTTTGCACTACTGAGAGATTTCACTTTTGGGAATCTAAGTTGATCAAGCAACAAACCCAAACTTTGACTGGCTTCAGTTGATAAGTCTCTAATATTGAGCATAGGATGACCCCCACGAAGCCACGATATATTAAAATCTACAGAATTCTCTGCACAATTAGAAATGTTTCCAAATGTCAGTATCAACCATTTTATCTAATTTATCAAAACAAAAATAGAACACTGAGGCGCTCAACCAACGGAGGACGTGAAACACAAAGCCAAGTAGAAGACAACTACCTTCAATAGTAGGAGGCTCTAAAGAGCCATTGGGATCAGGTGTGAAAAGTAAAATTACTTCTACGATAAACTTGAGAGCTAGCAAACTAATTCCACCGTTTCCCTGCATGAAAATGTGTATTTAGAAATATAGTAACAAAAAAGATATAACTAATTACAAATAATTTGTGCTTACATGAATGGCTATTGAATATATCTCTTCTTTGAACTTTAAGATCCATGTCCACAAAGATTGTAATGAATTGTCAATCTCGCTAGAATGTAGACCCTGTAATATAATTGAATTGAACCTAGAACAGTGAGATTACAACATTTTTCCTAAGAGAGTGATGGTTTTATGGCCTACTGAGTCCTAAAGTTGAGTTAACATCTAAGAAACCCAAAAACAAACGTGTAGAACCTTTAAATCATAAGAGTATCTCAAACCATGAAAAACAGCTTGCTTAATTGTTTCAAATCCATGACAGTTTGCTAATATACTGTAACATGAAAATGAAAAGTCCTTTACATTTGGACTGAACACTACAACCTCAAAAAGGACCTAAATCCTCAAGTCATACAAATTCTTGAGGAAAACTGTCTCCACTGACCACTCTGCATATGATTGAAGAAAGTTTTTAATCCTATTAGCCCCCTCTGCCAAGCAAGTTGTCTCTTTATCTACTGACCTGACTCTTCCTTTCCCCCAAGTCCTTGGGGCCAAGTTGTTTTCTCCTCCTTGAACCCAGATTGTTGGTTAACAAGATGAGTTAAATCAAAGACTAGTACTTATCTTGGTTTACCTCTTGGAGGAAATTCAAAGATGGTAAGTTTTAGGCAACCAGTCGTTGAAAAAATTTGACAAAAAATTCATAACTGGAAGTATGCAATCATTTTGAAGGGTGGTCGTCTCACTCTTATTCAAATTGTTCTTTCTAGCTTGCCTCTTTATTACTTTTCTCTTTTCAAAATGCATGTAGTGATTGCTGATCAGTCAAATCAACTGATTAGGAACTTTTTCTGGGAAGGTTCTCGTGAGGATGACGGTATTAATCAGCGTAATTCTGCACTTTTGGCTAAATGGACTTCGCAGTTTGCACATGAGTCTACATCTCTTTGGCGTAAGTTTATTATTGCAAAATATTATGGGTTTGAAGATTGTGACTCTGGCCCCCTTTATGTAGATTCAAGAATACTATATCTCCTTGGAAAGACATTTGTAAATTCAGTCCTTTTATTATTAGTTGGGCAAAAAGGCGTATTGGTAATGATTTCCATTTTTGTAATTGGCTAGTAGACCATGAGGGTTAGCCTCCTTTCCTTTCATCAATGAATCGTTTCTTTTACCAAAAAAAAAAACAAGAGTTATCCACTCAACAAAGGTTCCTTCTAACCCTCACGTGATGGATGTTGAATTCATTGTTTGCTTGAGCAGTGTAGAATTAGTTATTGTCTTTGAATAGCTGCATCAGCATGAAAGATGATGTTTTGAATACTCTTATTCGGAAGTTTTTGCTTCTTTATTTCAAGGTGACAAGGATATTTCAACTCCATCATACCTGCATAATTTTAGAGGGGAACTCAAGCGGTCGTTATGTGCTGCCGAGTGTCACGATCGCTCTCTTCGACTCATGCGGTGTCATGATCTCACACTCGTCATGGCCAGCCTTAGAGGGGAACTCAAACCCCAAACTCGAATCGTCCATACTTCGTAGCACGTCAGGTCGTTAAGCGAGGTTCTCAAGGCCACGACTATGCTTCATCGAATACGCATCGGAATTATCTTGGTTATGCTTATATGCTCGCACACGCATCCATTCGGCCCACGGGAATCCAATGTGAGATGGCGGGTCGCCTCTATATGTGGCAACCTCTATCCCATGGGCAAAGGCACAATCTCGGCACACCCGTGTCGTCCGACACTGTCCCCGGATTTCCATTACTAAAGGAAGCCGCCCAAGACACTCGTCTTGCAAGCGCTCGCCCACTCCACGACACACGCATGTGCCATGGGGTAGCTCACTTAGGCCACTGGGCCCAGGGGTGGTGGAGAGCTGACACCATGCCTCCCCCTATAGTACATTCTGGAACCATTTTCAGTCTCCCACCAATGCATGTCTTTTTGGCGAGGAATCATACACCAACGTGGAGCATCCATTCGATGTCTAATTGACATCAAACTTGGCAAGCTTACATCTTAGCTTCATACAGACTTAACTCCAGAGCCGCTCGTCAAAACTCCATCTCGAACCTTAACATCGTCGGGATGGCTTTGACTGACACCTTGACACCATCGTGGCTTGCTTTCTGATGCATCCAGCTGACACTATTAAACACTCTTCTTGGAGTGATGGATGATGTACCGTCCTCTTCGGTCACATCATGGCTTGTCAGGACGCGGGTCGTCAGAGCATATTCTATGACTCTGATACCGAGCTCCTCTTTGGTCTCTTCAATCCAATTTTGGTGATAATCTTCCAAGCTTCACAGAGTTATATTTAGTCGTCCAGTTTCCTTGTTAGTTAGTTTCTATGATGGCTTCAGGTTTGGTTCAGGCTTAAGTCCAGTTGGTTATAATTGTTATTTTCTAGTTCTTTGATGGCTTTTGTGCTCAAAGGTTCTCAAGTGTTCTCAAGGAGGTGTTTATATAAATTTTGGAGTATTATTTCTGATTTAAGCAGGATTTCTTTCATGTTTGGCTTAACAAGATTCTCATCATATCTTTCAGCTTCCTCTCTTTCAGTTGGCGGTTCTTCGAAGTCCCAAGTTGAGTGTTCATGTTTCAAGCTTGGAGTAGAGTTTGTTCGTCTCAATTTTTTCTGTTTTCAAGGAAGTTCCTTGTACTCTTTATATCTCTTTTCCTATTCTTTTTTTTCTCTCCCTTGTAGAGTTTGAATCCTTTGAGCATTAATGAAAATATTTGTTTCTTATTAAGAAAAAAAAAAGTAGGAAATGTAGAACTAAAATTAATAGAATGTTCATGATGAGAACTGGCATTGTACACGCAAACTATTCATAAAGCTATAAAAGAAACTAATGAAACATGCAGAATATGGTTACCTTCATTGTAATTTTTACAAGAATAAAGCGAAATAAACGAATGGCACAAGTAATTGATTGCCGAACAACAGCTGGAGTATCATCAGTCAAAACTGTTATCAGTAATGGTATAATTTGAAGCAAGAAGTCGATGTGCTTGAACCCAATTTCAGCAACCATCCTACACAGTGATAACCAACAAAATAATTGAGAACCCTTCTCAAAGTTACCTCAATCAGTCAGAACAGAATCAGTTGAGCGCAGCATTTTAACAGCTCAACAAGTAAAATGAACACCGCAACACTTGGATAGAATCTAATAAAAATCAGAAGCCGTTCAGCTCTGAAAAAACTGGCACCTCTAACATTTCATGAATTTAACGCAAAAAGGGGCATAAACGCATACGCATGAGGTTAACCTAGAGATAGAAAAGAAGCTTACTCTGTGACAAACTTGCGGATGGGGCTGAAGCGGTCGGATTGTAGGTCAAGAATGCGGGGGAGGAGCTCAGATAGTAAAACAGGGTCTTCCGGAAGCAAATCATTCTTCAATTGACGCAAACGAGCAAGTTTTGAAGGTATATCCGAAGCAATCTTGGTTGAATTAATCAGACCGTCGAGCCTCTTCCTTGAATCAATAGCCATCATCATTCCCACCATAACTTGCGAACTTGGAAATTCCAAGTGTCGCTACTCGTCGTTTATGATTCCGACTACAAAAGTGAAGGAGCTTTAGAAAGATCAATGAGCCCCGCGAGAGTCGAGGCAAACAAAGCTTTTGATTCGTTTTCCTTTTTTTTTCGGCTCATTTTATGCAAAGTTAAATAGTTGTGTTTTTTTTTTTTTTTCTAGGTTGCAACATTGGGGTGGGAGACTCGAACACATACAGCAAATGCTCTCTATTATCAATTGTGAAATTATAATTGAAGCTTTAAATAAATTTTAATTTTCTCTATTGTCTATTGTGAAATTATAATTAAAGCTTTAAATAAATTTAAATTTTCTCTTGGGATCTTTTTGCATATCCTAGCTAGAATGTTATGACTGCTCCTTAAACAGTCCTTGGTGTACTTGAGCTTCAAATGTGAGAAGCCGCACGCTTCAACTGTTTCTCCTTGTGTATTGTTTATGGCTTAGAGAAGTGATCATGAGTTATGAAGCATGATTATCAATGTACTTATGGTTATGAATGCATCTTGCAATCTTAGGTCTCAGGTCTTTCCTCTTCTTCTCTCTAAATGTAAATCAGTATTTAAGTGGAGCTCTAGCATTAATTGAGCTCATAAGTTGTAGTTGAAAAACATTCAATATTAAGAAGAGATTGTTTCCTATATACCCTTACTGAGTATTTTAACTCACCAAAGATTTATTAACTTAAGGTCGAATCATAACATAAGAGCGATAGATAAATGTCACAAAATGATAAATAGATAACCATGAATCTCAAATAGGACAGTATCGGGGCAACCCGAGGGCTAAGCCATCTCGTTTCCTCGTGGCTCGCATACCGAGACATCCCTGCTAGGGATAAGCCTACCCGGGTTGGTTTCAGTTAATATCGACGGGGAACCCGTCTAGGGCTAGGCCAACCCGGTCTTGAGATATATTTGGGTATCACAACTACGAAATTCATATTTAACAAAATCACAGAAATTAATGTCAAAATCATGCACGAACAACCAATTCATCTAAACACACACATTAGTTAGTCAAAATAGTTCATGACAAGGATTAACCCTCTTACTTTACTCGTTTTCCACTCAAAGTACTCCTAAGTGCCTGAACTGCAACTCCTGGACGTTTCTCTGACTAAAACTGAGCAATACAGGGTTAAAACGTCAGAATTAGCCCCTAAAACTATCAAAATCAGGTCTAGAGCAATCGAGTATTCATAAATTTTTCTGTGATCGACGGTGGCGCGTGGCCGGAAGATCGTTCGACGGTGGCGAGTGAAGGAGGACTCGCCGACATGTGAGCTAGATGTCACTGTCGCACTCTTCGACTCGTGCGGTGCCATTATCGCTCATACGTCATGGCCAACCTTAGAGGGGAACTCAAGCCCCAAACTCGGATCGTCCATACTTTGTGATACGTCGGGTCGTTAAGCGAGGTTCACCAGGCCTCGACTAAGCTTTCATCGAATACGCAGCGAAAATAATCTTGGTTTGTGCTTAACTGCACACGCATCCATTCGGCCAACGGGATTCCAACATGAGATGGTGGGTCGCCCCTCAAATATCGTGGCGAGCCTCTATCCCGAAGGCAATGGCACAATATCGGCATATCCATGTCGTTCGACACTGTCCCCAGATTTCCATTCTCGAAGAAGACGCCTAAGACACTCGTCTTGCAAGCGCTCGACCACACCATGACACACACATGTGTCACAAGGTAGCTCGCTTAGGCCACAGGGCCCAGGGGTGGTGGAGAGCTGACACCATGCCTCCCTCTATAGTACATTCTGGATCATTTTCAGTCTTTTACCCATGCATGTCTTTTTGGCGAGGAATCAACACCAGCGTGGAGTGTCCGTCCGATGTCCGATTGACATCAAACTTGGGCGAGCTTACATCTTAGCTTCATACAGACTTAACTCTAGAGTCTTTCGTCAAAAATCAATCTCAAGCCTTGAAATCGTCGGGATGGCTCGTGCCCCCACTAAGCCTTGACACTGACTCCTTGACACTGACTCCTTCACACCATCGTGGCTTACTTTATGATGCATCCAGCTGACACTGATCAACACTCTACTCTGTGTGATGGATGATGTACCGTTCTCCTCGGTCCCATTACGACATGTAGAGACTTTGGTCGTTAGAGCATATTGCATGACTCTGACACTAGACGCGTAGGGGCACAAAGCTGCAGGCTTGGGACGCGTGGCGCATGCGGAGTGGCTGTAGTCAGACTCGGGCGACAAGGTAGGCTCGAGCGACAAGCTGTGAATGCGCGGTGCACGAGATCTGACCGCAATGAAACCAAGGCGGGTGTCGGTGGTTACACGGAAAAACGAGGTCCGACCGCATTGAAATCAAGGCGACCATCGACAGCTACGGGGGACACGAGGCCTGACTGCACTGAAAATGATGCAGTTGTTGGCGACTGCACAAGATAGGAGGTCTGACTGCACTGAAAACAATGCAATTGTCGATAGCTGCATGGAACACCGAGTCCGACTGCACTGAAAATGATGCAATTTTTTGGTGGTTGCAGTTGAAGACGTCAGATCTTCACAGAAAATGATGAAACCCTACTGGCTGGGGCTGAAAACCGAGAAAGAAATCAAACCTTCATGATTTTGTCTCTTTTGTCCTTTTAAATAAGAACAAAATAAGTTGGCAGAATTTATAAAAATGCCATAGGGCTAAAAATGATCATTTTACCCATGATTTTCAATTTTCGACTTTACGACTCTCAACATAAGACTTTAATAAGCACAAAAAACCCAAAATAAAATTAAAAGTGACTCCCAGGAGTTCCGGTAGGCTCAAAATCGAGAAACTAACCTGGTACTTTTGTGAAGGGAAAAGTCTGACCTGTCACATTGTATAGCACAAAGTTACTATAGATGGTTGTCTGCGTCAGGGGATATGAAACATATTTTACCTTGTGGAAAGAAATCGAATAAGTGTGTGGATTCCATTCACGATCTCAAAAAGATAACAACAGACAGATATTGTAGCAAACAAGGAAGTGGATCATGAAAATGGAAGGCTACCTAAACACTATGAAGAAGTATAGTTATGGTCTACGTCTTGCTGGCAAGCCAATAGAGAAAAAACCTTAATCTCATACACTTTAGCTGGCCTGGATGAAAATACAATCCAATTGTGTGCTTCTTAAGAAGTGCAGACATATCATGGTTGAGTCTTCAATATGAACTCATAGCCTTTGAACAAAGAGAAGAGAAACTTCGAGCCCTCAAAAGTAATGTTGTGATTAATCAAGCCTCAATTAATACTTTTTCTTCCAAACCATATCAGGCACCCACAAGGTTCAACTTTGCTAGCTTCAAAACTGAAAGTTATCAAGCAACTCTTATGCTGGTAGCAAAGAGCAACCCAAGAAATCATGGAAAGTGGAAGGCTAAAAGTCGTTATTCTCTTTACAACAAAGTTCTATGTCAAATATGTGGCAAACTTGGACATATAGCTACCAAATGCTACCACTGATATAACCCTTCAAAGCTCGATGCTCTACTGAACCACATTCACCAAAGCACACTACTCGAAATTTTCAAGGAACAACTTTAATGGCATATGCAGAAACTCTTTAGGGACGTTTGTCCCGAGTGTTAAATACACATGTGTTAATGGTTTTTGTTAAACCACGTTTGGGACGCTTGTTTTCTTCCTCGGTAAATCGTGTTTCATTAACCCGATTTCAGCAGCCTTGAATCAAGTTTTCTTTCTCTCTCTCTCTCGTTTCAGGCGTTTCGCCTCTCTTTTCTTCATTGGTGATCTTCGATTTCCTTCCCCTGTTCGTTCCGATTTCATTTTCTTTTCGATTTTCTGGCTTTATTAATGTTTTTCTTTGCAAAATTTCTCATCGATTAACATATGGTTTGTGATTTTTCAGTTACTTTTGAATAATTCGTTCTTCCTCTTCATTTTTGGACAATTGGTGTCCGTCAGACCGACACTAAAAGCCATTTGTGTCTGTCCGACCGACACCATATAGTAAAACCGGCACAAAAAAAGCCTTTTAGGGTCGGTCTGACAGACACAAAAAACTTCAAAGATTTTATCCTGTTTAGATGCTCGATTTGCGTACTACTGTCCTTGAATTTATTTTACACCTCATTTAATTGATTGGAAGTGTTCATTTAATTATTGTACTCAACTGCACCCCTCTTCTTTTCTGTTTAAATTTCAATGGTGTTGTTCAATTGGACATACTTCTCCATATTGTTGTAGTGAGTTCCTAAACTTATTTCAATTATTATTTTTTATTTGTTACATTGAAAGAGGTTAACACTATAATGAACTTTTCTTCCACTTTTGGTATGTTGGTTGTCTTTTGTGTTCTTTGTATCCGACAAGTTCTTATAATGCAAGTTTTTAATTTTATCATGCAAGTTTTTTGATTTCTCTGTATTAGTTTAATTTTATCATTGATTATGCTTTAGTTGTAATCAATCTTGTTTGAGGTTTTTATGTTTGTTGTTGGTTTAATTTTTTTATATGCTTCGTTCTAATCTGTTTGTTAACTTGTTTTTGTTTTACATTTTATGCTTCTATTGTAATTGTCGGTTCACTTTTTTAAAAATAAACTATTTGATGAAATGCAGTTTATCTCGTTTGAGAAATGAAAAATTCTTTCATCCTGAGGTTGAAGATTTTTAGTTTCTTAGATCAATTGTTTATAAGATATGTTGAGTTTAAACTAACTACATATTGACCTAATAATATATTGACTTCGTAATATATTATTAGGTTGATAGTGTGATCTTGTGCAGTGATTATTGACGGTCATTGTCAACTTATATAAAGTAGAGGTTCGGTTTGTTAAATTAAAAATAATACGTTGCTTTATTGTAGTTTTGATGTTGCTATTTCCATTTCAAATATTGTTTTTGTTCTATTTATTTATTGTATTTTCTTTGTTCGTATGTATTTGTTATGCGATTACGTTGTAAACGAACTCTGGTAATATTTTTTATGTATAAATTGATAGCTATTTCGGTCATGTTCTCAATTCGCCATTCGATTCATATCTATTGTTGGTTTTAAAGATTTTCTTTTAACTTAGTAGCATTGACTTATTTTTCTTTCTAGGTCATGCGAATGAGGCCAGTCCAAGATCGTACTATTGCTCTACAAAGAGAAGAGACGCTTTCAACGGCTAGGCGCCCCTCTCTTTCTGAGTTATTCTAGCTTTTGACTTTATGTAACATAAATGGACAAGTTGATTTTGTATTCGTGTTGTGCTTCCGAAGGAGAAGGACATGGAACATTGCTGCGCTTGCCTGGCTTCGCTTCGCTGCGCGGATTTATTAACCTTGACTCATATATATCATATCAAAGAAAAAGATATGTCGCGCTTCTTTCCCTTTTAATTTACCTTTATATATGTAATATAAAGATATAATGGAATATATAAGGTCTGATGTCGCTTGCCCTGATCCTTTCCTCTCATCTTCTTAACAATTTAGTGTTATCCATATTTTATCCTCTCTCCCTCTCCCTATCGGTCAAGGTCCTTCTCCCGTCGAGCAGCTCCGCACCTCCGTGTTCAATAGCCCAACCATAATGATGTTAATTGTGGTTACATCCATAAGTAGCTTGGTCCATCTTTATTCCATTTCATATATGTCCGAGGATCAACTAGAACCTTCAAAAAGAAGGTCCGACTGTAGTATAGTAGAACGTGTACCAAAGTGCATGGCCAATATATGTAATTTCCCTCGCCTCTGCTCTGGACTGTAATGTTATCCATTCTATTTAACGAAAGCAGCTTAGGTCTCTACCTTACTCTAAATGGTAACACAATTGATAGGTGTCTTTTTGATCTCATATGTATTCCGAATGAAGATAGAAGGTTTCCGTTTCATTAAACCAATTATCTTTATGAAGCAAATAGTTCACAATGCTCATTCTATAGATACTGTGTAAAAAAGCCAACTCAAGTTTTCACTCTCTTTTCATTACGAAGAAGTATCATGTCATGATCTGTTGCTCAAAAAGGGAAACTGAATCTGCTTTCTCTATTGACATATAAGAGTCTCGACTTGACCGCGACCCCTGCTCTAAGTCCTGTATTCTCCAACTAAATAAAATAAGCACTATCTTTAGCACTTTTTCAAGACAAGCACTAAGCTAAAGCAAGAGATGCCACAAGAGAATCAGTGGAAGTAACTAGATAAAAAAGAATCACTAAAACAAAAGCAAAAGTCGAGGCGAGTGTGGGACGGAGGACTCGTAGTATATCTTTAGATGTGGCAAAAGGAAAAGACCTCATAACATAATTCGAATGGGGACGGACATTCCCAAACTCTTTAAAGTAAATTCGCTAATCATTTCAGGCCCTAGATTAGCATTCCATCCTTCCCCGTGAAATGTTTTTTTGCGTAAAATGAGTAGTCAATTATGTTTCTATTTCTAGTAGTAAATGAAAGTACTTGTTATTCAATATAAAAAGTAGTTATTTATTCTTTAGTTGCAGTTGATGATATTTCAGGCTTCGTAGAAGGGCCATCAGAAGGTTTAGTAGAATAAAGCTTTCCATCAGAAGAAGATGGTGGGTTTAGTATTAGTTGCTCTTGTAGTAAATTCAACTATAAGAAATCATGTAGCAGGTAAGTCAAAGAACCGAAATGGTGAATAAGAAAGATTTTTGAAATATCGTAGGGAAGAGAGCTCTCACAGGCCTTGATCCCGTAGCCACTTTCGGAGACGCGTCAGGACTAACTGGACCATAAGGTTCCGTTTCTCATCTCGAACCAGAAAATCCTGGTCCAATCTGTTGGATAGCCCAGAACAGCATTTTCAGAGTCTATGCTTGCAGCTCGCGCTAAAGTAACTTTCTCTTCCTCGCATACTGTACTTGTGGCCCTAAATGACGGCACAGATTTCTTCAATTTAATCAGTAGCCGAGGGGAAGAGACAGTCCTACCATCACGAGGGATTCGAGATATAAAGAGATAGCAACTCGGAAGGACACTTGCCCATGTGAATGCTCTTTTTGAATAGTTGAAGGGTTATAGTGTTATGCGTTAACCCATTCCTTCCTAAGCAAAGTATATCAATCATAAGAATTAACAGGTGAGCTACTTTTTAGAATTCTCTATATAATTAAGCTCTTTCCTTAGACGGAGTTCCAAAAAATGCTTGCCCCTGAATATGGATCTATTTCCTTGGGATTGGAGTCTTTTTTCTTTGCCTTTAACAGTTTCATAATATGATATTTCCTATTTTTCAAGCGAGCTAGTGAAGTACCTCTTAGATTAGGAAAGCGAGTTATAATAAGCCAGTTTAAAAGCGGGCTATAAGACTGTTTCCTAAAAGTAGACGAAAATTTTTAAATCTCCAATCTCTCAAGTTCATCTTTAGTCAGCTCGGGTATCTCACTATAGGCATTATGTGTGCTATTTTTGATCTCGAAAGCAGCGTGATTAACGTAATGACCGCTTCGAGCACTATTCGCCTTGGGACACCAGCAGAGGGCAACCCCCAGCAATTGAAAGAAAGTTGCGAATGGTCAAAATGAGGATCTTTGACACCTCAATTATCCGGAAGCCCTCTCATGCAAATGAAATCCATTTAGCCAATGTTTTTTCCGGGTTCACTGAATAAATGAATTTTTATTTTAAAAGAGCCTGAAATTGGTCGACACCTTCGCGTGCATATGTAACTTATGTCAAAGTGATGCGCCAATGTCTGCGTTGAGTAAAGAAGTTTCAAACTGAAGGAATGAGTTTATAGACTAGTAGCCTTTCTACAAACAAGTAGCTTGATAAAACAGTTAGTACTTGGCCGGCGAAAAGCTAGCTTCATTATTTCCCTCTCCGTATCTTAAGAGACTACTATCTTCTTTCTTTTACCTATTCTTCTTGTTCCGAAGAAACCTAAAAGATTCCTTCTCAACCTGGGCAATGCTACCCCGAGAAGTGCTCCTCGACAAATTCCATCTCCGCTCATGGGATCGAGCTGATCTTTCTTTCTTCCAAGAATATACTATTATTTAAATTTAAAGAGCAAGAAAGAATGAACGAATAAAAAAGAAGAGGGTTTAGTAGCACATGAGATAGATTGAGTAGGATTAGTAGCCTTTGTCTAGAAGAAGCCTCAGCTTTATCTAGATTCACATAAGGGACCGATGGCGGTGTAGAGCTATAAGGAACGAAGCTCACACACACCGGCTTTGTCTCTATTTTGGATTCGTTATGCTCAGCACCTCCAACAAGCCCTAAAGTCTCTTGCTGCCTGAAACGGAGCCAAGAAAGCGCAGCTTTACATTTGATCCTATGTGCCCAGAGAGAGCAGGACGAACCTAGGTTGATTCTACAGAAATGGAATCATAGATTGAAGCTTAGGCAAACCCTTGAGACTGACTAAGTAAGGAGCAACGACTGCCCACTATGCCTTTCCTTCTAATGAGGATTCGAGTGTACTAACTAAGGTGATCTCTTCGACTCTCTTTTCAGTTTATCCATCCCACGGTGAGCAATTCCCGATCAAAGAAGCCCTTGAACTCACATACTTTTTTACGTCATCTTCTTCATACGCTTACTATCTAAACTCTCTTACTTGGCTAGTAGATGGTATTGTTGCTTCCAGGGTAGCTTAGGAGTGCTGATAGGGCCCGTGAAAAACGTCTAGAGTGGGCATATCTGGCGTGGGGCCAAGCATTCTGCCAGACGTCCCAGCCTGGGAGCCCCAAAAGCCTTCAAAATGAAAAGCGCTACTTCAATGCAGTTGATCAGTTCAAATTAATTATCTTTATTAAATCTTTTTTCCTATATTTGATTGAATATTGTAATTAATTGTGAATATTTTTCCATATTTAATAATTTGAATTGCCAAAAAAATTAGTGAAATATATTTAAAATTGGGTTTTAGTTTGAATTTAAGAAAAAATAAAATAGGGGAAGAAAATTAAAAAAAGAAAAAGAAAAAAAAATATAAATAAAAAAGTGGAGTCTACCACCTCCCTAAAAAATTAATGAAGCAATAATAATAAAAAAAAAGTGGCTGGTGCCACTTTCCATAAAAATAAATAAAAAAGAAAATCAAATCAAATTAGTAAAAAAAAAAAAAAAAACTAATGCCACTTCAGAGGAAAAAAATGAAAAAAATAATAATAACTGAATTTTTTATTTGGAAGATTTGATTTCTGTTTTTTTGGAGGGAGGAGAAAACAAATTCGATTGATTTGGTTTTTAGGCTTTATAGAAACACAGAACACCCAATCAAATTTGATTTGGCTTCGCAGGATTTTTTTAATTTTTTTTTTTTTTTTTTTTTTTTTTTTATCATTTTGCTCGAAAAGCAGTGGCAACCTCAACACGAAAATGCTCTACCTTCAACTATCAAAATTGGATTTTATTTCAACTCTCTTGGTTTATTTATTTATTTATTTTTATTCATCTGGGAAACATTTTTGTTGTTTTCATAATGAGTAGCTAATTTTCCATTTTACGATTAAAGGGTATTTTTAGTTTTTGTGAGGTTTTGGCCCAAATGGAATTTGTTTCAATTCAAAAATTAATTATTTATGGTTCTAATTCTTATAATTAATTGTTGCTAAATTAAACTGACGACTTAGTTTATCTATACGATTTTGAGATATGTATAAATGTTTCAACCGGTTGGCGTGTGTATAATTGTGGCTGTTTCAAATTATACAGTTTGCATAATAGACCTTTAGGAAACAATTAAACAAAATTAATTAATTTACAGCTATAGACCTTAAGGAAACAATTAAACAAAATTAATTAATTTACAGCTATCTCGATTAATTAACTTTTGGTTTAGTTGTTCTCAATGATTTAAATGCTATTGTTTAATTGGTATGGAACGCTATCGTACCGAATTGATTATACGGTAAGTTTGAGGGTTCATGGTCAATTAAATAAGAGAACAATGCTTATTTTGACCTTTTCAAATAAGTAGACTAATTTCTTGAATATGATATATTTATTATTATATTTTTAGCCGATGATCAGAAATTGCAATTGTGCTAATCAAATCCTTGAATTAGACTTTATTTCGTATAATTGTTTGTTTTATTAAATTTTATTGTTCATTTAGAATTTTGTTCAAACACAAAAATCCAATTTTTATTTGTTTTCATCCTTGATAAATTAATTCATAGTTCCTCTGGGATTAGACCTGGTTACATTATTTCTACTAGTTAGATTTAGAAATCAGTAATTTATTTTAGCGGGCTTCGACAACCTGACCAGCAGCCTTAACTACAACTACATTAAGCTCTACCAATACTTATACCTACCTATGAGTTTACAAAGTACCAGTGACGGTGACTTTCGCGGTTGTAGGATTCACTTCGATTTATGCAAGAGTCGTTGCGGGCATCCGGGATCGGTTCCACTACATAGGTCATCTCTATAACAAGAGTCAGTAGGAAAGTGAAGGAACGGCCCCTAGAGACGTGTCAGTTGGGCAAATGCGTCCATAATTACTAGCATCCGAAAACTAGCAGTCCGCGCTCATCCAATCACAAACTACATGAAAGTTGCCCATTTTTGATGAAAATTTACCCATCACAGAGATGCACAGAGGAAGAGAACGAACTTCTTATATCCCTTTTCCAACGAAGCAAGCTATTCTCTCAGTTAGATAGAGCGAGAAGCAAGAACAGTGGGATGAGAGGTGCAAACGACCCGAAATCCCAAGAGCTAATCCAAAATCACCTACTCGATTGACATGCATAGCTTTTATAGTTGCTTTATCTGCCTGAAATCGTGTAAACCAGAAATGAATGAACAAATATGAAGCAAGACTTTTTATAATTTAAAACATATTTATTGAAATAAGTTTAATATTAAAAATACTCTTATTATTATTATCATATATAATAAGTTCATATAATTATATTAAAATTAAAGTTTGATTAATAATTTTTAGTTTTAACATTAAAAAAATGTTTATATTAAAATAAAATAACATAAAAGTGGAAAAGGAACCTTTAACATGATTTTCAAGATTAATTATTCTCATCTTAGTTAGTTTTTACTTTATTCTGCCTATTTTTACTTCAACACTTGTATAAGAGAGAAAATTTTGTAAATATAGAAATTGTGATAAATTATTCAAAACATAAATTTATTTGTAAATGGATTTTAAAGTAGGGAATAAGCAAAACTTGAATAAATAAATTTACTTGTAAACAATTTTTTGAATAATAATGAGATCATATCTTATAAAAATATAGTTAGGGTGAATGAAGGTTATGTAAAATTTCAAAATTACAAAGTTAATTGGTAGTTTATAACTATATTCCTAATGTTGGAAAAATGAGTTTAGTAGACTAATCTAAAATTTGTAAATGGATTTTTGAATAATAAAATGGGATCACATTCTTATAAAAATATAGTTAGGGTGAATCAAGGTTATATAAAATTTCAATTTTACAAAATGAATCGTAGTTTAGAATTATATCCATAACAAACTGATTTTTGTAAAAATGGCTTTCGTAGACTAATTTAAATTTTGTTAACTGATTTTAAAGTAGAGAAAAATCAAATATAAAATTTTGATTTAAAACCTATAAATTAAAGTTGGGTGACAAAAAAAAAAAAAATCATATGTATAAAAAAGTTAATAAATTACAAACTACTAATTACTACATTTTATAAAAAATAAAATACTACAACCTACTAAATTTGATATTTATAACCAATTATAAGTTTTATTATTACATTTTATGTGTATTTGGTGGTTGTTTATTTGAATTGTAGTTGTAGAAATAACATGTGTATTGAGTTAGAGATTTGTTATTTTAGATTAAAGATGCAGATCAATTAATAGCAGTGTTGACGATACTTTACACGTGGCAGAATCAATTTGTTTTATTAGCGAACATAATCATCAATTATAATCCTACGAAGAAAAACTACATCTCATTATTTAGACACCATTTTCGACAAATGACAATTTTCCAACTGATAAGAGAGAGAGTGACACAGCTTGTCATGAGACAACAAGAATGCACTGTAAATGTTTCCGAACCTTATGCGACATGCTTACGACGCACGGTGGTCTTAGAGGTACCGAATGCATAGACGTTAACGAAATGATAGCAATGTTTTTGCACATATGTGCACATGATGTTCAAAACCGCGTCATTCGAAAAATTTTCACTAGATCGGGCGAGACAGTGTCACGACACTCCCAGAACGTTCTAGCTGCTGTAATCCATTGTCATACAATTTTAATTAAAATCCCTGAACCTATTCAATCAACATGCACCAACTACAGGTGGAAATGGTTTGAGATATTGCTACATAAACCTAACTGCTACCATGTTTCTTGAATAGTCAACGACCATTTTCAATGACTATTCTTTGAAAACATGCAGAATTGTCTAAGGGCTTTAGACGTTATTGACATAGATACATGTTCCAATTGAGTATCGTGCATTTTTTAGAAATAGGAAGGGTTTGATCACAACGAATGTTTTAGTTGTTTACGCTCCAAATGGGGAGTTCATATACGTTCTCGCTGGATGGGACGGGTCGGCAACTGACTTGAGAGTTTTGAGGAATTCTTTGTCAATGACCAATGGATTCCACTTCCCACACGGTAAATAATGCTTTAATACATTTAATAGTCTTACTAATTGTGAATACAATATAACAAAACGTGTAATGGATCAGGATATTACTACCTTTGTGATGCTGGTTATCCAAATGTAGAAGGATTTTTAGCACCTTATAGAGGCGAGCAATATCATATTTCAGAGTGGAGGGGAACAAATCCGCCTCGTAACCCGAGAGAATTTGTTAATAAAGCACGCTCATCAGCAAGAAATATAATAGAAAGAGCTTTTGGAGCTCTAAAAAAATCGTTGGGCAATCCTACGAAACAAGTCGTTTTATCCTCCTAGAGTACAAGTAAGGATAATAACAGCATGTTCTCTACTGCATAATTTGATCTGCGGGAGATGGGCTCGACAATAGGTCTTGAGATATTAGGCGACGATAGTGCTTCTATTACTCAAGCTCAAATGAACGAACATCCAAATATTAATTTCATCGAGACATCCCCACAATGGACCCACTTTCGTGATTCACTAGTTGAACGAATGTATAACCAAGCTTAAAGGTCATAGGCTTCGTTATTATGTAGCGTGTTTGACTCTTCTTAAACCCTTTTGTTTTATGTACCCTTATGTATTAGTAGTCTTTGTATGGAATGGTTAATGTAATATTATTCACATAATATAATATATTCTTACTTGTAGAGTAATGTCGAGACCATCAAAAAGTGGGCGTCACAATTGGGCTGCATTAGAAGAAAGCACTCTTGTGCAATGTTTAATGCATCTAGTATAGATTAGTGGATGGAAGTCTGACAATAAAACATTTAAGAGTAAGTACCATAATGAATTGTTGCGACCAATTCATTCTAAAATACCTGGGTGTCAGATCACTTCAACCATGGTTATCGACTGTAGAGTCAAAACACTAAAACAAAAATACCAAGCTGTTGCAGAGATGCTTGGTAATGGATGCAGCGGATTTGGTTGGAATGATAATTTCAAGTGCTTACAAATTGAACAGTATGTCTTTGACTCTTCGGTCCAGGTATAAAATACCTTCCAATAAATAACTATTTAATTTAATATATGTTTGAATTCTTATTTGTATTTTTGTCTTCACATACACATCCAAATGCAAAGCGTATGAACAAGAAACCATTTCCTAATTATGATGATCTAGCATACATTTTTTGGAAGGAAATGGCAAGTGCAACCTTCACTCAGTGTGCACCAAATATTGTTGAAGAAGATTATATCGCCTTTGAGGAAGAGGGAGGGTGTTCTGAATCCTACTATAAACCTGACATTACAGTTGTAGATGAAGAAGATTCCAACACTCCAACCAGTAGAAATGTGAGGTCGTCGTCCTCTTCTGTCAAAGAGAAAAGAAAGAGGGTATCAGAGAAGCAAGAGATGATCGATACACTACGTGTAGGAATGGAAATGCAATACACTGAATTGTGTAAGATTTCTGAATGGCCTAAAACAAAATTGAAGGTCGCGATGGAGCAAAAATATGAAACGCGGTCTGAGGTTGCAACAGTTCTTACTGAACTATTCCTTCCACTCACTGCTCAAGAGAGGATTGTGTTAATGAATGTTCTTTTCCAAGACATCGAAAAGTCGAGTCCTTTCTTGCTGTCCCCCGTAAAGACCAGTGCAGCTATTGTGAATACCTACTAAGCAGGGCCAGGATGATATGATCATATGTATCTTCTTCCACGAAGTTCAACATGTTCTTTTTTGTTTAGTCATATGTTGCCTATTTTGTTCATATCTTTTTATCTATCTAGACTTATTTTGTTACTAACATATGATTTTATTTCATGAATATTGTTTCTTAAATCGTCTTAATTTTTTTTCCATGCTTAAATTTTGGTGCTTATATTCGAATGAATTTGATTTTATTGTTAAATAGTGGCATATGAATCCAATAATTATAAATTTGAGCATTATTTTGAAATTCAATTCATTCTTGGGGTCATTATGAAATAAAAATTAGTTCATTTAATTCATTGCATTTTAATTTCATAAAAAAAAAAAAATCAACTTAACATACATAACAAACACAGTTTAACCTAACTCTACTTAACTTAACCCTGCTTAACTTAATCCCTGCCATAACTTAACTAAACTCTGGTTAACTTAACCCCTGCCACAAACACAGCTTAACTTAAAACTCAGATTAACTTAACACTCCTCTTAACTTAACACTCCTCTTAACTTAACTCTTCTTAAATAACTCTTTGTCCCAAACACAACCTTGGGATTCAAGTTGGTTCTTGGACAATGGGGCCAGTGATCATGGGACTACTGACTTTGGGCACCTTAAATCCAAGCTGAAACCTCAAGTAACTATTTTATTACTGTTTCAGAAGGAACAAGGGTTAAGATCCTTGGTAGAGGAAGCTGTTTCCTTAAAAACTCTAAATTTTCCTGCTTTTTAATGATGTTTTAATTGTTCCTACCATTCAGAAAAATCATATAAGCATCTCTAGACTAACCGAGGATAATGATATTTATGTGGAATTTAATGATGATTGTTGCCTTGTAAAGACTAGAAACAACAAGGAAATTCGAGTTTCAAGAAGGGGTGAGAAAATGTTGTACAAGGTTGAAGGTTTTGTGCAAGCCACTAGTCAGAGTTTGCATTATACCGTTAACATGAATGAGAATTTTTTGAGAGGGAAAACCCAGAACTTGAAAACAAATTCTCCAATTAAATGACAACATTTGACAAAGAATTATATATATATATATATATAAATATATATTTTGTACTAAGAGAGTATGGCACAAAAGATTGGGCCACCCTACATCTAGAATTTTGATTCAAATCTTGTCTAAATGTAATCTTTCGCCTTCTAGCAATGAAATATCAGTGTTTTGTGAGGTTTGCAAGTATGGGAAGTCTCATAAGCTACCATTTGCAGAAGTGAATCAAGAGCAAATAAAGTTCTAAACTTAATTCATATGAATCTATGGGGTCTGGCTCTTGTTTTGTCTAGACAAGGTATCATTTTATGTTGGTTTTCTTGATAACTACAATAGACATGTTTGGATTGTTCATTTAGTAAAAAAATCTGATGCCATACATATTTTTAAAGAGTTCCAGTTATGGTTGAAAGACAATACAATACCAAAATAAAGGCTATCCTTGGTGATGGATGAGGGAAGTTCAAACCAGTAATTTAGCACTATTGTAACAGCCCGAACTTTTCCCTCCCTAAATTATAAGGTTAGTTTTACAATATTGGGCTTACTGGGATTTTTGGGAGTTGCTTTGTAATTTAATTTGGGTTAAATGTGCTTAATTAAGTCTTATCTCCAGAGGTGTGAAGTCGAATTTTGAAAACTAGGGGTAAAATGGTCAGTTTTAGCCCTAGGGACATTTTGGTAATTTTTAAGAGATTTTTTTCCATATATATAAATCCAAAAGAGACAAAATGATAGACCTAATCATTTTGTCTCTTTCGTTTTTAGCGTCGCCGCCTTTTTTTTCTGCCATCCGACAGCCGCCGACAACCTAATCATTGCCAGCTGACAGCCGCCGACCATAGTTGACAACCAATCATTAACTGCCGACTGACCTCCTCGTTTTAAGTGTTGTTGGAGCTCGTGCTTCGCGCGCTGCCGTTCTCCGTGAACCAAAAACGAACATGTCTCGCATCCTCATTCGCTTCTAGCCGTCGGGCGTTTCAGTCAATCACGAGTGGAGAGAGTGCCTGATAGCCGCCTGCAGCAGTCAGAGCTGTTGCATCGTCTGCCGTGCCACCCTGTCCCTCAGCTCCAAATCGGTTGGTGGTTTTTTAGCCCGCATATTTTTCTCCCGAGCATGCTGAGAACTAATTAGCGAGCGCCACGTCGTCCCGAGCCTCCAGCTATGTTCCCTCACGCATCTGCTTCACGCGCCAGCTAAGTCTCCAGCCATGCGCCGCGTTTGGTGCTGTTTTTCGGCCATGCACTGCCGTCGGTAGCCGAAAAATTTCCATATAGTGATTTTTGGGTAATTTTGATGCTTCGAGTCCATTTGGGTAGTTTTAGGCGCTAATTTTAACTCGTTAACCCTGTTTTGGCCCGTTAAACTTGGGAAAACCTCCGGGACTCGCAATTCGAGCTTTCTAAGGATAAATTAGGAGATTTCAACCAAGGCAAGGGAATCTTACCCTTGGCTTAGGGTGCTGTGGATAAGTAGGAACATGTGTAGGCTTACTCAGGCGAATTTTAATGTTGGTTGCTTTGATTACCTTGTTATGTGTGGCATTGTTGAATGTTACTGTTATGCGTTTAGTATTTATATATGTAACTGATAATAGCTGAACTGGTCTAACTATTTTGATGTGGGACCATGTACTCGTTTATTCATGTATCTATTAAATTCATGAGCAAGTGTTGTATCGAAGGCCCGTGAGTGGCATTCCCTGCAAGGGTAGCCCTGGAGGTGCATAAAATTTTCTTGTGGGGCCCGGGAGTGGCATATTCTTTTAGGATAGCTCCGATGTCACCTTTACTGTCTATAAAATATTATGGAACTGTAGAGCCCTAATGAGACCTCAAATGTTATAATTACTCATGCATTTGTTTTATGGTTCTTATGTGTTCATTATCTTACTTGTGCTGATCCCGGTTAAGGATCCTTACTGAGTTTAATAACTCATCCCTTTTTTATGGTCCCGATAGTTACGCACGGGCTCTACCAGAATGGCTGATCACGAACTGGGAAGGCCATGAGCTTGTGTTGTTGTTATGTCTGGTTTAGTGTATTTCCCTTCGCATTCGTTATATGAATTTCCCTTACAGAGACATATACTGATTGTATGACATTTTTCACTATTTTCCTTGATTTTATAATTGGGTACCCGTTTTACGCGTTTTTACGAACTATTATCATTTTCGTTTAATAAATGAAGTATTTACTAGTCATGTCTCAGTTTTTAAGGGTCATTTTACTCATGCATTTAGGGTATAGGCCTAGTTGTGACCCTAATCTGGGTCGGGCCTTTACAACTATAAAGAGCAAGAGATTAACATTCAAGTGTCATGTTCTTACACCTCTCTTAGAATGGTATGGTTGAAAAGAAACACAAGCACTTTGTTGAAATGAGACTCGCATTGCTAGCTTAAGCACAAACACCTTTAAGCATTTTGTGGGAAGAATTTCAAACTACAAGTTTCGTTATAAACAAGATGCTCACACTAGTGCTTGAGCACATGTCTCTTATCGAAATGTTGACTAAGAAAACTTTAAACTACAAGTTTCTACGGGTCTTTGGTTCGACATGCTACCTTTCACAAGACCATTACAATAAAATAAATTTACTTTTCATACCGAGAAGTGCTTGTTCATTGGCTATCACAACTACTACAATTACTACAAGTGTTTAAGCTCATAATGCTGATCATACATTTCAAGACATGTCACCTTATCTGAAGATGATCATCATATCACTCCTTATTTCTTCTAAATGTCAAGGATATGACCAACTGGGAAAAGACTTATGCTCTCCCCTTAATACCGTAGGGTCCCCCTACCTTTCTAATAAACTCCCTTTGGTTATTAGTTGAAATCCCACCAATCACCTTTAGGGAGGTTAGTTCCTTTAAACATGTTTCTGATGACACTAATGCACACTCATCTCCATTGACCACAACCAGCCATTACCCTGCTAGCCCTTATCTTGTTCGAATGACAGACTTAACTATTCCTAATGTACGCCTTCCAACTGCCGAACCGCTTATGGTCAACTAGCACCCTATGGTAATACGAGCTAAAACAGGCATTGTCAAGCCCAATCCAACATTTCATGCCCTAGTTCATCAATTAGATTGGTCTTAGCTTGAACTTTCAATGTTAAAAGTTTCTCAAACCGTTCCCTAATGGAGGATTGCCATGGTGAAGAGCTTTTTGCCCTTATTGAAAATAACACTTAGATGTTAGCGCTCATTTCTCCAACTCAATCTTTTTTTACAACTAAATGGATCTACAAAATCAAGCGTGATGCATCTAGTGAAATTCGTGGATTCTTGCAAACCACTATACTAGATTATGGTGAAACCTTTTGTCCTATAATTAAGCTCAAAAAAATTTGAATGATTTATACTTTTTCCTTAACCTGGGGCTAGAATATAAAGCAAATGTGTATCAAATGCCTTCCTTTATGGCACTCTGAAAGAAGAGGTATACACTTATCAACTACCTGGGTATATTAATAAGCAGTTCTTGACTCATGTCTACAAATTAAATAAGGCTATGTATAATCTCAAGCAAGCACCGAGAGCTTCGTATGAATAGCTCGGGTCCCAACTGCTATACATTGGGTTCACTCAATCGTTTGTTGATAACTCCTTATTTATACTCCGCACTTATCATGGCACTACCCAACTTCTTGTCTATGTGAATGACTTAATCCTTACCAGTTTGTTGTGTTCCTTGCTAAATCACAAAGACACTATTAGTCTTTGTCTCACTATTTGTCAGCCAACATTGTTACATTAACCGGTTTCTCTGATGCTGACTGGGCATTTTCCCTTGAAGATAGAAGATTTGTTACTGGATATTGCATCTTCGTTGGCAACTCTCTTGTGTCCTGATCATCGAAAAAGCAAGTTGTTATCACCGGATCAAGCACGGTGTCTGAATACCGTGCCCTCTCCCGCGCCGTTTTTTAGCTTTCTTGGCTTTGCACTCTACTCTTAGATTTAAGTGACCCTTTCCGGCACCCCCTTGTTATGGTGTGACAACATTTTTTCTAATGCTCTAGCACGAAATCCCATGTTTCATACCCTCATAAAACATACCGAGATAGATGCCCATTTTATTCGAGACCAACTCCTCTCCGGGCGTCTTGATCTTTGACATTCATCCAATAGATTAGGTAGCTGACATTTTAACCAAGTCGTAGTCATCGCAGCTATTTTGTTCGTTACGCTCCAAACTCGAACTTCAGCTTCTTCCAGTTCCTTTTTTAGGGAGGCTATTAAAACTGCTTCTTAAATTGTCACTTTTATACTTCATTTATAATTGTCAGAAGCCCCAAAGTTCAACAGTATCTCCTTGCCTATTGGTTATGACTTAGAGGAGTAGTTAGGAGTTATGAAGCATGGTTACCAATGTACTTAACATTTAAGAAGTATGGTTATGAATGTACTTTGTAATCATTAGCTCTTAGGTTTCTTCTTCTTCTTTTTTTCTCTCAAAATATGAATCTGTATTTAAGTGGAGCTCCAACATTTATTAAGCTCGAGGTTGTAGTTGAAAAGTATTCAATATTGAGAATAATTTTTTGCCTTTATAACTTTACTACTTCCTATTATGTATTCTTCATACTTTTAGACTTAGAACAAACTATGTCCAGTATAGGAACACGATGCCAAGCATAAACATCGAATTTATAATTTTTAATAAGATGCATATTTATTTATGAAGACTTTCAATATTGCAAACATAACCCAATAGTATCCACTCCTTCGAAGCCACAACAAAAAAATCAACAACGTGTAGGCTTTGCCTTTTGTTTTCCGTTCATCTTTTTGCTAGATTATTTTGATCAGTTACCACTTTTTTTTTTTTAATTTTGTTCACGCAAACTAATTATATATTTTTCGTCTATTTACGAATACTACTTTTATCCATAAATATGATTGATTTATCGGAAGTTTTCATAAGTAAGGGATCCACCAAACAAAATATTCAAAGTCTACGAACGTTCTAGTACATTTCGAATTTATGAATCCATTAGACGCTAGATTTAAAGTTAAGAGAGGTCTAATGG